>ML783274.1:480445-542998 GCA_009831015.1 Picea engelmannii | reverse complement strand
CTATTATCTCATTCATAACTGAGTGATTTGGAATTGTAACAGAATTGTAAGTGTAGTTAAGTGAGTTAAGATTAGTTGTATTAGTGCGAGTTCAGTGAATTAACTATTCATTAATTCACAATCAGTTAAACTCGCATGCAACTAAAGACTTTCCACGGTTAACTACATGCATGTCATTCCAATTGACACCAGTTGAGATAACAGGTGAAAGGGACAGTTGGCTATCAGTTGTGATTTGTTCACACATGCAGTAGATATGCTTATGAGCATGTGCAAGCGATTCATTCGATTCATTGTGAGAATTCAGATTGCAGAGTTTGTGCAGAGGAGGCAGGCTGTCTGGTCATGGAAATTGGCGCATGTATTTGCTAATTTGTGTATGACAGTGTGAGACGATTGTATTGTACTGAGAGCTCTTGGATTAGAGCTTTGTATGAGATTGTTTCATGATTCATAATATATGATAGTGGGGTTTTTAGCTTTACGCTTTCCCAGGAAAACTTATTGTGTTATGTGTTATTGATATTTCACTTTGTGCTTATGGTTGTGATCGTGGTTTAAATTGCTTCCGCAAAAGTAAGAGTAGAAGCGATTATGTATTTAAAAATATAGGAACTTGTTAGATCAGGAGAATCGCAGGAATACATTAATTTGTATCTAAATTTCTACACTTATTACCCATTTATGTTCTCGATTGACTAGTGTTAGGGGAAATTTTCTACTAGACCATCTTGCAAGGATACAATGCCACCTTGGTAAAAGACAAGAAGCAGGCCTTCATACCGTATGGGTTTCATATTGGCTTCTACATGGTCAAAGACACTGTGCATGTTGAGCAAGAAGGGCTGAGTCAGTTAGAATTTCGGTTCCAAACTGGTCGATTTCGTAAACACAATCCCAAGGGCCTAGTCCTACAACACGCGTCTCAGGTATCATCCTGTTGGCCTTATGCCCATGACTAGTTCAAAGATGAAATTTTCACTAAAAACACTCAAGACTGGAATGAGGTGGCGGCCAGGAAGGTTGATCCTCAAGGAACCAGGTTTAAAGCTATGAGTTGGGAAGAGAAAGAAATGTCTTTGGAGCAGCCAGATCAAGAAATCCTCAAAACCCAAGAAGGAGCAGTAGCATCTGAATTGGGTGAGGAAATAGGGGATCCCCAAGAAGACATTGAAGCAGCGAGAGTTTTCCAGAAATCCCCGGTATGAATCAAGGATTCCCCTGAAATTCAAGTTACACAAGGGATGGGGGAACTCTTGTACCAACAAGTCCAATTGCTAATGAAGTGGATGCAAGATGATCCATACCTTATCATAATACCCACGATTTCAACTACCATCCAAAGTGCTCCAACAGAGTCAAGTGGCCCCAGTCCCATAAATCCTGATAACACCAATGGGTTAGGCAACCCTAAATCCACAACATCGCCGATCAATTTCTCGGAAGGAGGGACAACTTAACCAGAGACAGGTTGGGTGTCAATTGAAACACAAGTGCCTAATCCCCTGAGCAAACTTATACATATACACAGTGACGACGAGAGTCTAGAGCCCTCTCATGGCACCCTGGTGCGCATCCAAGAGGAAGAGGGTCCCGAGAAAACCTCTTCCCCTGAGCCCGAAGTTCAAGACAAGGAGGTCACACAAAAGGAAACAGAAGCCAAAAGCGGCCTCGACACAAAAGAATCCGATGAATCAGAAACCGAAGTAGGTCCGAATGATGAACCTTCGCAAAAGGAAATTGGCAATTATGAGGCCGACGAACAAGTAAGTAACAAGTCTATACTCGACACCTCTATTCTACGCAATATTCAAATCCCCGACAAGCGACAAGTAGAGGTCAGATCTACAAGGCAAAGCGAGGAAGTTCAAGAGCCCACTCTTGAACAAATATACACTACTGGTAGCCTAGGAAACAACCTCACATGGGGCAATCAACAGATACCAGAGCCGGTAGATGAAGTAGTAGACATCTATGCGATCTCCTACAATCAAAAGAGAAAGGCTATCGTTCAAAGGACTTCAAAGAAGAGAAGGATCACTTTGGATCACTCCATCTTTGTTACTACAAAGGAGAACTTAATCAACACAACAGACGCTCATACATCTGAACTGATCGGTGTGGGAAAATCCCTCTCGGATGTCGCCCAGGATAGAGCCAGAAGGGATGAAAAGGAACTAGCCGCCACCTTGAAGGAGCTCGAACACTTGCGCCATCTTGTCGAATACTATAAAGGTGCCATGTAGACTGTGATGTATCTAAAGGGTGAGTTCTCAGGAATTTACAACAATTTCAAGAAGGAAAGACACATGTTAACCGAGAACATAGTTGAGTTCCAAGAGGACACACTCATGGCACTCGCAACGTGCAAGGATATGGAGCGATGGAATCAAAGGGTGCAGCAAGCGGTAGAGAGACTCAAATATATAGAGGCAGTTCAACAGGGTCGAGAGAAGGAAGAGCATGGCATTCGGATGGAAGGAAAAAGTAGTCTCAACCGCATGAAGAGATTTGTTGAGTACTGGGCTAAGATGTCCCGGGACCCACACCGAGAAATCCAAGAGCAATGGACCAAGTGCCAGAAGCACTAGGATAAAATTAATAAAGTAATGAAAGATGTTGGGCTCCCCGAGTTTGGCACCCCTGATTAATTTATCGACCTAAGCAACATGTTCAAGTTGTATGTTGAACAAGACTCGCTATGGACCAAGAGTGTGCAAAGATAACCGATGCAAGTTCGGGGCAAGTGCAATAATTCACAGAACACTTGATCAGAGCTCAAACAATGCTATAGCAGTTGAACTCTAGTTTGGTAAAGTATCGGTTGCATGTAGTGGACATCAGAGGATTATATGCGGCTCCGATGGAGCAGCATAGATTTCCATGGGGCCAACCTTGTGAAGAAATGTTCACCAATTGGTCTGAATATCAGAGAAGTCACCCTTTCTAAGAAGGATCTTGGGTCGACTGTTAAAGAAACTGTCAGAAGATAATGCCACATGGTGATTTTTGTTTTGTTAAACTACACTTAGCCGTTAATTTCAGTTAAAATTTATATTATAAATAAAGACATCAACCAATTAGTCAAGGGTCGATGGTTGTTGTAAGAACTCTTTCTTTTTGGTTGTTAAGAATTATTTTGAGACTGCTATGAATTGAGAAGTCCTTCTGGACCAAAGACAAGCTATTTTCATCAGATGTATGTGATTGGACTTGGAGAAGAACTACTTCCTATTCTATTCCATGAATGATGCAGTAATGAGGAAGAGAAATTAATTATATTGTCAAGTTATCTGCTGCAATGTTTTGATGTTCTTTTCTTTAATGATGAAGATAAATCATTGTGTGATTATGTGATGAATGGTTATGGTAGATGAATTATTTTGCTTGTCGTGATCTTGTTACATATGTGTTTTCTTTTTGATAGTTAGTTTCTCAGACAGTAATTGGATGCTCATTTGGTTAATGTATTAGTATTAGGCCTATGGTATAGAATCATTGTCTGCATGTTTGAGCAACGGGTTATCCCAAGCTCAATCTATTACCCAATAGTTAAACTTAATCCTATTATTTGTCAAGTTGGTTTATACTAGCTTTCATCTCTCATACCAGCCCCACCTCAAGAGAAAATACAAAGAAGAACATTCCTAACTGAAGGGAGAGCCTTCACAAGAAAACACAAGCCCATCGATAAATTGGTCATATCGCAAGATCTAGAGAACCATTCCATCTTAAATGCTGCAGAGTCTAATTGGACCTCGGTGGAGGGTTTGGTTCCTACTATTGATTCAAGGGATTTAAGACCCATCAATAGGTCCATGCAATATGGGATAATCCCAACATGAACCTGCGGTAGAAATTGGCAAGGCACAAGAAGCTCCAAAGCTCAGTGAGTGTGCTTGGGGCTGACCAGTCACAGGTGACTTGGATTTTGGCTGGATCCACATGTACACCATGTTGATCAATGATGTAGCCCAAGTAATGAACCTTTTCCATGCCGAAGGAGCATTTTTCCAAGTTGGCATAGAGTTGTTGCTTCCTTAGGGTGTGCAGAACCTGCTAAATATGTTGTAAGTGTCCTACCCAAGTCTTGTTGTAAATGAGGACGTAATCCAGATAAACCACTACAAAATTATTGGTGAATGGTCGTAGGATATCGTCCATCATCCTCATGAAAGTGGTTGGAGCATTTGTCAAACCAAAGGGCATGACCAACCATTCAAAAATACCTTCCTTTGACTTGAAGGCGGTCTTCCATACATCTGTATGTTCTATCGGGACCTGGTGGTAGCCAGACTTCAGATCAATCTTACTGAAGTATTTTTCCCTCGTGAGTTGATCAAGGAGGCCATCGATTCAGGGAATCAGGTACCAGTTTCTAGCTGTGATTTTATTCAGGGCCTGGTAATCAATGCAGAGTTGCCAGGTTCCATCTTTGTTCTGTACTATCACGATTGGGCTCCCGCAAGGTGATGATTTGGGACGGATGCGACCCTTTTGGAGCAATTCTTGGATCTTCCACTTGATCTCCTCATTCTCTAACAGAGATCGGCGCTAGACTATCCCATTGGATATCGATGCGTCGGGGGTCATATCGATGGGGTGTTTGACCTGACAGTGTAGAGGTACCCCGGTAGGTGAGGAGAAGATATATCAGTATTCTTCCATGACCTTATCCACTTGCTTCTGATGTGTGGAGAGTTCAGTCGAGGAGATATTGGATGTGGTTTCGATATTTCACTCATTTTAAGAGAGAATCATGAAGAAGACAAACTTCCCTGTCTGAGAGATGACCTTTCTGCATTGCTTGGCAGAGATCAAGGAAATAACATTGGGTGGGATTGCCTCGAGTATCATGTACAATTTCTTGTTCAAAGTAATAATAACACTGAGAGGCCTAGACTCATATACAGCATGACATTTCTGTAAATATGGTTGGCCGAAAAGAAAATTACAAACTTCGAGAGGGGAAACATCACACAATACCTTGTCTTTGAAGGGCTTGATGTCGTATGACAGGCATCATTTTTGGCTAACATGGATGTCGCTTCCTTAGCAGAGACATCTAATGGTGTAGGGTTGCAGGTGTGGCGTTGTCGGCAGGGAGAGTCGCTTGACAACCTCTGTTGAGATGAAGTTCTTCTGGCTACCTCTATCAATGATGAAGTGCAGTGGGGCACCCTTCACTCACATCTATGAATGAAAAAGGCACTCGCCTTCCTCTGGCTCGTCTAGTTCATAGGGCTGGAGCTTGGTGCTAGCAACGGTAGCACTGGGTTTTGTGTCTATGATCTGTCTCCCCCTTTCTGGTTCTAACTCATAGTTAGAACTTGCATATGATTCAAAGGCTTTCACCTCATCCACCAATGACTACTTCAAGTGGCAATCAGTATTGTTATGCCAGCGGCACTTATGGAAGTTGCACCACTTCCTGGTATCTTTCTTTGTCTTTCCAGTGTCCTTCTTTTCTTGCGTCCTGGACTGGTTGTCCTGAGACCGTCCATATTTTCTCTGTCTTTTGTTCTGTGAGTTGGGGACACCCTTTCAACACCCTTTCCTAGCTTTTGCTGTGAGGGTTTCCTAGACCCAAATTGTCGCGTCTTTTGTTTGAGCTTCTGCTCGATTTTGATGACATATCGGTAGGTCACGCCCAAGGATGAGATGTCCAAAAACTCCATTTCGGCCTGGATGTATCTATGCATACCACTGCAATAATTGAACACTAGATGTCTCTCAGAATCTTTGATACCCAGCTTGGTGCGCAAGGTATGGAATATATTTGTGAACTCGAGCACCAGTTGGTCTCTTTTCTGCCGCATCGTGGTCCATTTTGTGTACAGGTCATCATAACTTCCAATAGGGTAGTATTTCTCCTTAATAGCATCCATGAAGGACTCCCATGTGACTGCGACTGTAAATTATGAGGGTTCCTCTGTTTCCTTTTCCTCACAAAAAGTTTCCCACCAATCTTTGACATGGAGGATGGCTTTGAGGAGCGCAAAAGTAATATTTTCTCTATTCAATAAGTTATGGACAAAGAAATACCCTTCTAACAGATCCAACCATTTATCTACCGCATTTGCGTCTATCTGACCTTCAAATATAGGAATATCGAATTTGATTTGTACCTTTAAGGGGGAGACGCCTCCATTTGAGGAAGATGTGTCACTTGTTGGTAGCCGCTGAAGGATTTGCGCAAAACTATCCATCATCTCGTTCCACTGTTGCATGAGGTATTCCTCGAGCAACATTTTGAAGGGATCTCCTGTCCCGTCGTATTTATTTTCTTCTTCCATGAGAGGTTGTTTGAGCGTGCGAGAGCTTTTTTCCTCAATATAAATAAGCTTGAGACCCACTTCTGTGTACCCTAACCTCGTTGGGGACATGCATTAAGAATGACAAGGAGTAAAGTGCTCTGATACCAATGATCCGGAATATATTTGCAGAACTAAATGAATACAGATTATTATCAAAATATGCTTAACACATAATAACAGATATACGGTAAAACTGGTTTCTATTCAATAAGGAAATAAGCTAAAACTGTAAAATGCAGCGGAAACAAGCTTGTTAGAATGGTGGCAGCTTATCTCTGAGAAGAGATTTGACGGTTGTGCTCGTTTGCAATAACATGATTACAATGAGGATCTAAAGGCCTTTTTACAATAAACAAGAATGTCAAAAACCATAGACATCCAAAAATCCTAACCCTAGGAGATGAAGCGCCAAAAGTCATGTGGGCCTCGTTTGGGTAAGTTAGTACATCAACTTCCTGGGGTAGTAACTTTTTCATACGATCTTTGTTTTAGGCACACGATAGCACGTTGGAAAGGTCTATCCAAGGACTACACATTTTTTATCTATCTATTCAAAGTTGTTTTGACTGTGGTGAGCCCTAAAAAATGTTGTTTAGGGCCTCAAAACGGCCCCACAAGTTAGGGACCCAAAAACTAGGGAAAAAATTATCAAACTGGAAAACTGCCAAAATGAGTCAGTTGGAATAGGTGGCAGGCCATCGACATCCATATGGATCATAAGATCCCAAGTATCATTCACCATTAAAAAATGATATTCTTCATTCATTGTTGCATCCCAATCTAGATGGCCATAAGATTCTACATATGTTTCTAGGTCATGGGTCTTTGAAGCTTGAGCCAAAAGATAGGAGGTTAGTTGCAAATAAGAATGTGCATGGCATTAATCAATAGGATCACTAGAAATACCACCAATGTCTTCTCATGTTGTATGAACCCATCTAGCACATTGTGGTTTTCATGTAGATTCATGTTCAATGGACTTAGCTAGAGGAGGGTGAGTAGGTGGAGCTATATTTTTATCCACAATGTCCTCATTTATAGAATAAGAAACTAGAATAGGGCCATTAGAAAAAAAAAATCTAGGAATAGAAGATGGAATAATTATCGACGATGGCTCATGAGTCAAAGATGGCACAAACACTAAACTAGGCATGTAGGAAAAGAGAGACCTTCATCAAACTTGACATATCGTCTAATAATAATTTCTATTAAATTATGTTGAAGAAGTCTATAATCTTTTACATCTTCAAAGTATCCAACAAAAATGCAGTTATCACTCTTATGTTGTAATGCTTTCCTTTTCTCATCAGGAATGTGAGCTCACATTTTACTACCAAACATAGAAAAGTGGATTACATATAGTTTAATGTTACTCCATGTTTATATCCACACACATGGAACACCTTAATCCAACCACTCACACACAGAGAACAAAGATTATTACATTAGTGTTTATGTAGTTAAAACTCTCAAATAGAGAAATAGTGCACAACCCCAACCAACATGACCACTTGAGGAAATATATTAATGAAAAAATAAAAATTACATGAACATCTCTCAAGACCGATCATAAGAAAATGACCCTCCATTTATATTTAAATAGAAATCATGGATAAAATAGGCTTTAATCCATAGATCCTGTCATTTATATCAAGGAGAAGATGAACTTTCATTCACTTTAGTCAAAACCATAATCATGACAACTGGATTAGTTACTTACGAAAGAAGACTAAAGAAACTTACCATAAGACACATTTGACCAAGTTGAACTTAACTAAATCCTAAGTCTCTAAATATCCTAACACTAAGATCTGATAATGGAGGAGAGTATGCCTCCAAAGAGTTTGATTCCTTTTGGAGAGAAGCAATGATTAAGAGAGAGTTGATAATGCCTTACAACCCATAGTAAAATGGTGTCATTGAAAGGAAGAATGGGTCTATTGTTGAGATATCAAAGGCTATGGTTCATGACCTAGATATGCCTATGTTCCTTTGGAAAAAAAGAATGAAATGCAATTGTCTACATATTTAATAGATGTCCTCACATTATATTGAAGGAAAAAACACCAAAGGAATATTTCACTAGTGAGAAACCCCACGTATCACACTTCCATGTTTTTGATTGTCTTGTATATATTCATATCAGTGGGGAGAAAATAAATAAATTAGAACCCTCCAATTTGAAGGGCTATTTTTTTGGATAAAATGAGTCCTCCAAGGCTCACAAAGTCTACATTATATCATAGAAGAAAACAGTAGTGAGATAAGATATGAATTTTGATGAGGATGCATGGTCATGAAGGTCTCAAGCCTCCAACAAGTTGAGGAGGAAAAAACAATAGTTGTCCCAAATTAATCACTAGAAACTTAAAATTTTTAGACTTGGCAAGGTTCTGAAGGTGGAATCGATGCTTTGAAATCCTAGGTGGATTACCAAAACATTACAAGTTGTACAATAACAAGTTGGAGTTACAAAGATGTATTTTTGGGTGAATCATCCTCCTAAAAAAAAATGAATTATGTTTCATTAATGTATTCCATCATCAATGCAAATCCTTCTAGTTAAGGGGAGGCGGTATGTGAGTAGGTATGGTAGGGTATCATGGTGGAGTATAACTCCATCAAAAAAAACAAATTGGGATATTGTGTAGAGACTGGTGTGGATGTCATTGATTGATTCCAAGTGGTCGTTTAAGGTGAAGCATGTAGCATATGGTAGCATGGAGAAGTATAAGGCTCAATTCATAGTGAGAGGATTCTCCTAGAGAGAGGGAGTTGACTATCCTGAATACCCTAACTTTGAGGGAGGTTTGGCTGGATTTAGTTATGGGAAAACTCAAGTCAAGTTTAAGGGGGGAATGTTAGGTTAAACTTGACTCGATGAAAGAGTCAAATTTGTTAGGTCAACAGTGGTGGTTTCAGGCACATGGTTTTGGTAGTCTGTGGTTTTAGGGTCTATGGATTACATGTAATGAAATCCTTTAAAAGGATGGTGATACTCCATTGTAATGCAACGGGATTTGAGCGATGAAGGCTCACTTGGTCGAGACCAGGACGCTGGCTAGCTTGGTCGGGTTTGGCCAAGGGGAATAATAGATCTATTATTGGTTGTTTTTTCCCGTAATATTTTTCCAAGATAAATATTGTGTGATTTATATGTCCATGTTTCTATGTTCTTGGTATTTTTATCTCTCTTGCATTTTAATTTCCTAACAACACTAATCTGTAGTAATCCTTTTGGAATTGCATGATTTATTTTAAAATAAAACCATTATTGAGTATTTTTCTTAACCAACCAAGAGTATGCATTGGGGACTAGAGTGGTAGTGATATCCCCACACCTCCTAACCATAGGGGTGTAGGAATAAGTTTCATGTAGAGAGTTTTTGCGCACCCTACTTTCCTCATTTCATTGATATTGAGTCCTACTCAGGGAGAATACATGTGAAGGTGGTTGCATTAGTTGGGTTGAAAATCAACCCTTGGGTGCAATTTCCTCCCTTCTTTGATTGAAAATTAGATTGTGGAATTCAGTAGCATTCACTAGATCAACACTTCGACTTTAGTAAGCTAAGCACTACATGTATTTGTTATCATGTTTAAATCGTGCATTGTTGGTTTATAGTGATTAAATTATGAAGTCGGTGTATGCATTATGGAATCTTAACATGCCTTCCCTATGATTATGTATTTTTTGGGTTTATACTCTGATGATTAGAATTACTTAACTATGTTATAGTATTGCAGAAAACAAAATTTGTTGTTCAAGTAACACCCACTTGGTTTATTACAAAGTGGTATTAGCCCCATAATTCCACAATTGGGAGCCTCCGGGGATATTAAAATATCAATGAATTCACTACTTGCAATGATTGACCATGGAACCTAAGATATTGAGGTACTCATAAGTGAAGACTTGAAGCAATGATAGTTATTATTGTTTGAATGGAATTGCATTAACTAACTAATTGTTGCATGCTAATCGTGCTTGTTTCTTTTTTATTGTCTTTTGAATTCCAATTAATATTTATTAGTTGGTTAGTGTAGGATTAAGAGTTGTAAATATTGATCTACATTTTTTCCATTGAATTTATTTAGTGTAGGATTAGTAATTGATTGTGAGTTTCCTTTCTTAGAATTATTTACATTCTTGGAGCCTCAAGGGTTAGCTCAAGTAGTCATGGTCCAAATGTGATATCTTTCCTGCAAAGTTGGGGAAGTCATGGATTCAACTCTCTTGATCCCCTCGAGATTAGGCTCCATAATTAGAGTTGATGTTTTATTTGATTTACCATCCATAAATTGTGGGGAAGTACTCGGAGGGTTTTTGTCGAAGTGTTTTCCTTGGAAAACAAAAAGGTATTTACATTCTTGTTTTGTAACCAATTACCTTATCATTCAATTTTGCATTAGTTTTAATTCATTTGAATTTTTCTCTATATATCCTGCTTCAGAAAGGTAGTGGCTATCACTCTATCACTGACAACTCTATATAGCTTGCCTCGGAAAGGTAGTGGCTAAGTAAGAATGTGTCTTTAGGAGTCTTGTACTATGTTCAAGTTGTAAGTGCATCTCTCACAAAACTTTTGGTTTCTTCAAAGCACTCACTACTTTGGGAAGGGCTCACTTCCTCACTTTGTCATGTTTCCCCTTGATTCTTCAGCCAAATAAAACTTGCATGTTTTCTATAATCATATGCACAATAATCAAATACTCTTTGAGAATTAAATTCTTCTTCCACAATCAGAGTATCATAAATAAGATATCCTTTTGTGATGTTGTGAAAATCAAGTAGAGGAATGAACAATGTGAAACCCCAAACATTCTAGTTTACAAATTCTACGGGCAAGAATGTCTTTTATGAGGGCATACCAGCAAGCCCCATGTTCCTTTAATAATTGGAAAGTTTCTCTTATTGGGTATGATTTGGTGTGGTTGATGTGTTAAATTGCACATCCATATCCAAAACATCTTTAGACTTTTGCCAACAACAAATTCATTCTTATGTAGAGTGGGTAGACAACTGTGATTCAATGGTTTACATAAGAAAAATATGAAAACTTCTCATGTCCATATCTGTGAATGTAATTACGCTTGGTGAAGGTATTTCCCTAGACTAGGAACAAAATGGAACCCAACAACCAAGTGAATCACTCTGACTAAGACGTCCAACCAATGAAAATTCAACCAAGGGGAATGAAGTCGACTTATCCAATGTAAAATTTACCAAGTGAGAGATCCCAACCAACTAGGTAAGAGAGATCAACCAGGAAAAGAGAGAATTCAACCGGATAAAGAGAAATTGACCAGGCAAAGAGAGAATTTGACCAAGTAAGAATCAATTACAATGTATGTCTCATACAGCTGCTATACATCCATGTATGGTTGTATCCATCCTATACTCTACAATTAATGGTCGTACGGCCTCCTGGAAGGTGGAAATGGAGCGTGGGAGAAACAAAATGCCTAGGGAAATAGGAATTTGACCTAGGGAGGAGGAATTATGGTGTACGGATGTGGGAATGAGGAATTACACATCCAATGAGTAAAATGTAGTCCACACTAATAACGTACGGATCGTAGGTGAGTTTAATCAACCCAACCATCAATTAACCTTCAGTGTTGGGAGATTGTATATCCCTTAAAAGAGTGTAAATCCTATGGGAAGTGTAAATACACCAACCATAAAATTAATTTCATCTCAGGGAAAGAAATGACAATCTATAGGAGAAATAATTACACCAATATCCATAAAAAAACCAAATTAGCAACTACCTATAGAAATGCAACGGATCTATAATATAAACCATCAATCTCAAAGGAGGTTCACTAGTTTTTGGATTTCCTCATTTGCTAATGGAGAATGAAATTCTAAGTGCACTTGACACAGCTCAAACTAGAAATAGGTTCTCACACCATCAAGAAGACAAAGGCAACAATAAAATACATAGGACTTCTTCCATTCACTCGCATACTGAATCCAACACAAAATTTAACATCAATAAAAACATATATTTTATCATAACAATCCATTGAATGCAACTCTAAATGAAAATCCATCACACAATGATAAAATAACACACATAATTAGACACAAGATTTGACCTTGGAAACCCAAATGGGAAAACCATCTTCAAATGGTTGTTCAATTTTCATTTCACCAATCTGTAGTTACAATGTTGTTTGTGCTCTTTGTGCACCTTGACCTTGTTGGCCAAAAAATCCATTGGAAATGAAAGTAAAGGAAGAAATAGGGAGAGTTGGGGCAATGGAAAGGACAAAGGGAATGACCTTTCATTTCTTATTCCTCAGTCTTTTCTCTCCTGTTTTATTTTTTTCATTTAATTATTTGTTTTTCTTTCATTTTGTCTTATTCCACTTTTACATTTACATTGGCTTTCATAGTTTATCTAGCCTGCATTAATTTTATAATTTAACCTACAGTTACCAAGTCTTAAAACCATTCACTTGTTCAGATCCGTTTCATATTAGTTTAGGGGGCACATGCCTCGGCCTTGCAACAAATAACATTGTGGAGTGTAGTGCAATCTTCAAACTTCTTTATTAATCCATTGCTCTCAACATTCACAAATTAGTTGTAAACTTTTTCTTCTTCTTCTTTATTAGTCATCAATCTTCTTACATTCATCCGCTCCTGTGGACAAAGCCACAGAGCCAAAATTTGCACCAGACAGGTGATATGCACATAGCGCACTAGATCCACCTTCCCCAAAACTAGGTCAAGGAACAAATCCAACTCCTTATCAGCACAAAGCCTTACATAGTCTATCTACACAAAGCACTTACAGCATATCATGCACATAGCCAACCACTAGGCTTATTACATCACTTAGCTACTTATTTATAAATTTAAAAAAATGCCTAAAAATGGGTCGACATCCCATAACCCATTAGATAACCCTAGTAAACCCCTTGATGGGTCCCCAAGCCCGCAAAACAAGTGAGATCCCATGATCTTAGCTCCACCTGGGTGCTCCATCTTCGACCAGCCTGTTGAAGTCCCAAAAGTGGTCAAACACGACCAATGTTTTCTCAAAACTTGGTGAAGGTCCAACAGGCCCCCAACACTCACCTGTGACTCATCCCGAGTCACTCATATTTGGGCAATGCTACTTCAAAGGCCTCGAGCTTAGATAGAGCTGCCTCAACTTGTTGCTTCGCCAGAGCTTCCTACTCAGCAAACTCCTAAATCACTTGTTCTGTGATAGGCCCTTCCAGGCATTGTTCTATTGTCATGACCATTTGGTCCATCTGTGAGCCTTGTCCTTAAATATCTTCAAAAAGCATGCAGGCTTCATCCTACACTGGTTGTAGTCGATGTGTAACCTCCATGACTCTGCTCTGGATGGCAGTAACCTGTTGCTGGACTGCACACTGCTCCTATGATCTCTTCATTTTCTCAACTACAGTGAGTAGCTTCATCTACGCTTGCACGGTGGATGAATGTTGATTCACCTCATGGAGTTGTGCTTCATGTTTCCTTAGCTCCAGGTCTTCTGCAAGGTGCTCGTAGGTATGCGCACTTCGATCACTCATTTGCTTACACTCTGAGGTGAGTGTCATGATTCTTTCTATTGCGTTCTTGGCCATTTCTTCCTTTTGATCATGCACTTCTTGCGAAGTGCTCGGCACTTCTTGGATCTCTAGCTCCATTACTCTTGCTTGAAGCTGTTGAATGGCCTCAGCGAGCTTCCCCACTTGTATCTCAACTGAATCTGGTTCCTCCTATGTCAAGCCCGACATAGAGCAAAGTGCTTTAGTTACTGCCTTTGTGACCGCAGTCTACTCTGTGAGTCGCTAGTATTTTTCTTTCTGTATCTTTGCATTGTCCTCCTCAAACATCGCCCAAATTTCATCTTTCTCCTTCTACGCAACTCGAAGTTGCTCTAAGACCTCCTCCTTTTCTTTCTTCAAGGCTTTTGTAGTCTGCTCCTTTTCTTCTTGGAATCGACAAATTCAAGCCTCTGTTGTATCTGCTAGCCTTCGTAATTGGGTGGGCTCATCCCCCAATTCTATAATCTTCGATGAAGAGGGCGCAGTAGGTACTACACGTCTTGAATAGATGGCTTGTTGTATCTCCTTCAGCTCCTTCTTTATTCTGTCATACATCATCTCCTACTTTGCTCCATGTCTCTGCAAGGTATCCTCTAAAGCATCTTCCATGGCTGCGATGATGAGATTGACATCCTCCACAGTGAGCACATTCTTCGACTGGGGTTTATTGGCATGGGTATTCTTTCTTGCTGAGGGTTTCTGCAGAGAAAACTTCATTTTCTTTGATGTTTTGGCCTCATTAAGGGGATATTTCGGCAGTGTAACTTCTCCTCTGTCTTGATTTTCTCCTTCTTCCCCTCCTTCTTCTTGGTTCACTTCATCTCCTCCTCCTCCTGCGGGTGATTCAAGCCTACTTTCCTCCGATGTGTTGTCCTCCTCATCAGTTTCTATGTTCTGCACTTCCTCCTTTTTCTTCTTTTTCTTTGCGCTACTCTGTCCATCATGCTCGACCCGGGTGACCAAGAAAATTACGATGATGTCGAGGTCAAAGAGTTATACATCTTCCATTGGTACAATGAATTCTGCTAGCCATTCTTTGGTTATCTCCTCCATGTCTTCGTCGGTCATCTTATAGTAGGACTACAACTCCTCCTTACTCTCATCCTTGTGTGAAGTGATGTAAATAAAGTGTCAATTTGCATGGAACTTCGCTAGTGGCATGTATTGGTGTAATGTAGTCAATGTCATGTGTGGAAATGCTTCATTAGCACGCTTCAGTTGTAGGTAGCAAGCATGGAAGATAGTGTAAGATTGCCACTGCTTCGACATATCATTTGTATACCACAAGGTGGAGAACCTTGCGGCCAACGGCTCTGATGGCTCAACTTCTGGGAATGTCGCTCCTTCCGGCATCTGCCAAGCGACAAAGGTGATCAATACCAGTAACCAGCTAAAATGAAATTCATAGCCCTGATCCTGCGTTTCACGGTAGTCCTTCTCGATCTCGTTGACAAGGTAACTCACCCAGTTCATTTGCATTCCTTCTACGCACTTCCCTGCGAGGTCTACTACGAATCCAGTGACTTGCATCGGAAGGTTATTTCTAACGATCTTTCTAGCTATAAGCTGACAAGCTAGGCACACTACGCCATCCTAGATGGAGGCTACCTTGGAGCCTCATTTTCCCTTTTCTACATCGCCATAAACCTCCTTTATGCATTGTTCCAGGGAGCGATCTGAAGTCTTCCTTGGGTAGAACTGTTGAGGGTCTAGTCCCTGCATGCTCAGTCTTGTAATGAGATGGATCAACACCAGATCCACGGTCACATACATATCAAGCCATAGATACCCTCCATGGTAACATGACAGGAGGAGTTTAACGCAAGCATTAACCTCTTGATGTCAGCCAAAGTGAGGAATCTTCATTACATTTAGGATCATCGACTGCACGAGCTCCGTAATCCACGGCTGGGAGACTATGTGCAGCTTCTTCCCAATCATCTTCATCAAGTACCTATGCGGTGCGAGCATCACGTAGTTCTTCTAGTCTCCAAGGTTGAAGTCATTGTTCTTTAGAGTTGGGCTATGTCCTAACTAGGGTCCAACTACACATATCCCCTTTGGGATGTATGCAATAATCAACCTATATTCAAAGTTGCATGGGATACTGTCACGGGTAACTATACCAGCCAAATGCAGTATGTATTCAGGCAAGACCGACGGTATCTGCTTCGCATTCACCAGATCATCGCGGTGCTTTCTTCACTTCTCAGTCGTGGGTCAGCTAGAACGACATCCAGTCCAGGGGGATGCTTGCAGGCCCTGAGTCGATGACACCTATATTCCTACAGACATGACTTTCTTAGCCATGAGATCCACGAGAATTTCCTCCACAGACTTTTCTAACGTGCCATGTTCACTCGACATTCACACTTGTAATCAAATAGATCAGGTAGGAAAATAGACAAGTGAGGTAATCAAACAGATGGTGAGGTCTAGACATCACAGCGTGGTATGGAAATGATTCTCTATTAGCTCGTATAATCACGGTTGGAAAAAAGTGGTATAGGTGCAACGTCTGACGAGTTAAATAAGCAGGCGTCGTAACAGATTCCTTCAACGGGCATGAATGGGTCCATCAATGCGCATCTGTCCATTATAGCGTGGTCTCAATAGTCCAATGGCGGTCTTTCCATTAATAATTGTGTTTCTAGACATTTTGGGGTGTTATTCTAACGGTCAAGGTGCCTCCAATGGTCATATAGCTTCGTCATGGAAAAGTCCCATTCTACGTGCTTCTGTTATTCCGGTGAGGTTCAAGTTCTGCAGATCTATCTCCTACAAAATATTCTATGGAATTTCCTGTAGTTTTTCTAACTTGGCTTTCTTCTTACTGAGCTTCCTTGCCTTCTTTCCTGTGATCTGAGTCTCTGGATTCCTCTTTCCATTCTTATTCTTATCTTTTCTTATCATAGTGTCTTCGCGTTGTTGATGTGCTCTCGAAGGGTTCAAAGGTAATACCTCTTTTCTTACTAGGTCCTGGGTGGACATACTTTCTTCTTGCATGGGCAGGCTCTTTAAACCTTCTTGTGCTCTTTCAACTTTGACAACTACTTCTCTTTCATTCTGCTGCTTCGACTCAACTTCTCATTCTTCTATCAGTTGATCTATTCTTCTAGCTATGAGATCCCTTAGTTCTTGCTTTTTCTTTTCTGTAACTTCCTCCTCTACTTTCCTTTTGATCTGATCCTTTTCAATCCAAGTCTTTCCTAACAAAAGTGGAAAAGGGGCATTTTTCTCAACAAATTTAATGACTTAAAATTCTTCTTTAGTCGATGTTTCATGAGCAATCATAGGTACATTAGTAACTCTTCCACATAGGGTTATCATCTTTCCTTTAAACAAGCCTATCCTTCCCAATGAAGGTATCATAGAAGGCTTTCTCAAAATTTCCCAAGTGCTTTCTGACATAATGTTCACATGTGTTTCCTCATCCAATACACAGTCTATGTCGAAGTCTTATATTCTTGTAACTATGCACTATTTTTCTTTCAGGATCTTTGGTAAACTGATGTCTCTGTGATCATCCATTACTTCTTTTAACTGTATTACCATAGTCTCTGACTCTTTTTTTGTATGATTCTTTAATATATCCTTAGTCTCTTGACCTTCTTTATAGTTTTCTTGTCTCATGTTCATCTTTTCAACTTTAGTAATCATCCTTGGGAAATCCTCAACCTCATGACCAATATCTTTACAACAAAGACAAATAGGACTTGTACTAGGTCATTTCTTAGCAAGATGTCTCGACCTTCTGCAATTATAGCACAATGTTAATCGTCTCTTTCTTTTAAATGATCCTCAGCCTCTCCTGTACTGCGTACTGGGATCACAGTGATGGACCTGCAATCTGCAAAATTTCTTTCTAGGTTCATGCATCCACTTATTAGTCCAAAAATTCTTTCTATGCATAGGAATAACATATCTTTCTATATTTCTATTAAATTTATTCAGATCAACTCTTTCTTCTAACTGTGCCCTAGTTTCTAGACTAGGACAAAATCTGTCAAACATACCTAGATTCATGATTTTGAAATAAAAAATTCCACTTATCTTACCTTTACCAGAGAACAAAGATTTAAGATCTTACCTCTTTTCTTCAGATCCGATTTCTTTCTTAGTAAAGATCCTCGCAAGTCAAGTAGAATAATGCGCACTACAGCAACAGATCTACACACAGAGCTTTCTCTTTCCTTCAGTTCCCAGCAATCACAGTTTCAGGTCCTGGCAATGGAATCATTTGTTGGCACAAGGGTAGACCCAAGGTTCAATGCTTCAACAGTGCACCAACAAAACCCTAACTATCGGCCCTTTCGACAACACCTACAAAGCAGATGAAGTCTCACCTGAGGTAGAGGTAGGGAGCTTGTAGGAATCAAGTATCTACAACCAAGATGGGACATAGATCAATGATCACAACACTTAACAGAGAACTTAGACAACAATATGTATTAGTTCTTGAACCTCATTCACATCGCAGATCAAATCCTTTTTATAGATTAGTGCAGTGATAATACAAACCAAGTACTTCCAATCACTTATCACATAGCCTTAACTCAGATCTAACATTCAAATACCATTAAGCACTAAGAAAAAACATTTGATGCATTCATCATACATTATAACAATAGCACTAAGCAGATAAACACATAAACAACATCGCACAAAGCACATCAAGACACAGGATATACGTGGTTCACCCCAGTGTGGGGCTACGTCCACCAACTTCTTCTTCTTCTTTATTATTATTCAATCTTCTTACATTCATCTGCTCCTATGCACAAAGCCACAGAGCCAAACTTCACACTGGATAGGTGATCTGCACACAACGCACTAGATCCACCTTCCCCAAAACCAGGTCAAGGCACAAAGCCAACTCCTTATCAGCACAAAGCCTTACATAGTATGTCTGCACAAAGCACTTACAACATATCGTGCACATAGCCAACCACTAGGATTATTACATCACTTAGCTACTTATTTATACATTTAAAAAAATGCCTAAACATGGGCCGACATCCCATAACCCATTACATAACCCTAGTAAACCCCTTGTTGGGTCCACAAGCCCGCAAAACAAGTGAGATTCTGCGATCTTAGCTCCGCCTGGGTGCTCCATCTTCGACCAGCCTGTCAAAGTCCCAAAAGTGGTCAAACACAACCAATGTTTCCTCAAAATTTGGTCAAGGGACAATACCTTCCATGCATGCATTTCATATGTATTCAATATATAGACATGTAGGCATATGTGTGATAAGCGTGTGTTCTGCACAAAGCTTAGATAGACTAGAAATGGAACTATGAGAACTTCAATTGATGTATAGTGGATAACAAATTAATCCTAATGATTCGAGGACATTATGTTGACAAAGATAATAGAATGATGATGACTTGAGATAATGTCAATCTGATTAGACTGATTGGATAATAATAAAGGTGACAATAATTTGAGTAATTGAGGTAATGATCATTAAGAACATAGGGATGTTAATTCGGTGACCATATACAATGGAACTAAGGATTTGAATTGAGTATTGGTGTTATAAAACATTAATCTTGATGATTGTATTGATTGGGTGATACAAATTATTTGACAACATTAGCCATAATGGTTGGTGAGTCAATTTGCCAATGACAATGTGGGTAGTTATTTGATAGTGAATGTAATATTTGACTCAGAGGGAGTAGATACCTATGATGCAACTGTGAGGCTTTGCATCAGGGAGGGTATGATGTACAAGGTGCTGGAAAATCTTGTATTGGGGTCCAAGGGGATATTGGATCATAATTCATATCAGAGTGCAGTGGAGGTAGCATGAGGGTATTCCAGTTCATAGGGAGCAACTACAACAACAACAAATTTGATGGAGTCAAAGATTGATTCAGGAGGAGGTTCTTTCATAAGTACCTTCCTCACTAAGAGGGAGTGTTAGTTTTTGGGGTAGCTCAGACAGGTACTTCCACATTGTTAGTGCCTAGCATGCAGAGGTGTTTGAGTGACACTCTCTAGATAGTAATTGTTGATCTCAACGAGAGATTAAGGCATGATTGTTGATCTCATAGGGGAAAGATCTAATATTGACCATTGGAGATATAGGGTTAGGGTTTTAGTCATTAAATGGATTATAAAAGGAGATATAAGGAGAGTGAGAGGCACACAATGAGTGCATAGGAGCAAGAGGGAGTCTTGCTCATGTACTTGTAACTCGATTGAAACTAAGGATTTGAATTGAGGATTGGTGTTATAAAACATTAATCTTGATGATTGTATTGATTGGGTGATACAAATGATTTGACAACATCAACCATAATGGTTGGTGAATCAATTTGTTGATGACAATGTGGGTAGTTATTTGATAGTGAATGTGATCTTTAACTCCATGACGATTGTGTTAAAAAATTGTATTATTTACCTCATATTGATACTGACAAGATTGAAATTCAATCCCATAAATTACATGAAACTAGTAACTTTGTCGATATTGATTGATACGAACATAATAACCATATGATGATATGAATATGTTAATGACAAGACTAATTACATGAATAATTTGAAGACTCTAATTAGCAAAGATGTGATGTCTAATAGCTCTAATTTAGTGATAATATGAGGATACTCAAAGTGATTTGAAAATAGTGAAAACCAAGAATTATGCTCAAATGAGTATTGTTAAGCTCAAAGACCTAATTGATGTGGGGTTGATTAGATGATGTCAATAGTATAATAGATTGGTGATTGCATTTCAACAATTGTATAGTGGCAAATTGATGATAATAATACGTTGGACAGTTTTATAGTGAAATTAGCTATATTGACAATGATTGTTTATGCTTCTAATAATGTTGCTCACAGTGACTTAGGTGGTATTGATGACCCCCTAGTGATATAGGTTGATGCTACTATAAAAATTTTATGAGGCCAAGTAATCATCTTAATGATTAAATGACATTGATGATCTTGATGACAATGAATATTTCAATTATCTTAAGCAATAGTAATAATACTCTTAATGACTTGATGTTATTGATGCTTCAATACTAGTATGCTCTTTACGTTGTTGGTGAGTCTCTTGATTTTCTACTAAACCTAGCACCCGGCTAATAATTTCAATAAACTCAAGTTATTAATTAAAATCACAGCCAGGTTATCAACGATCAAAATAGCGGAAGCAAAATCAAAAACCAAACACACATTGCACAAGTAATTTTGGGTAAACACCATTGGAGAAACCCTTGTGGGAAAACCAGTGTTGAGTTTGATTTTATTAAATAAAATCTTGGGCTCCCATCTTGGGCTAATGGCCCATCAAAGGAATTATAATGCAACAATATCTTATCCCACTTGGTTGTTATCTCCTTGTTACCCCTTTGCACACTTCCTTAGCCTTTCCCACTCAATCACAAGTACATGAGCAAAACTCTCTCTTTCTCCTATGCACTCATTGTGTGCATCTTACTCTCCTTAGATCTCCTTTTATAATTCCTTTAATAACTAAAACCATAACCCTATATCTCCAATGGTCAATATTAGATCTTTCCCATATGAGATCAATGGTCATGACTTAATCTCTCGTTGAGATTACTTAAATCACTTAAGTCACTCAAATTTCTAAAAAGTAACTTTAAGTCGTTAAATATAAAATGTACTTTAGAAAATCACTTTATAAATTTACTATCTAGAGAGTCTCACTCAAACACCTTTGCATGCTAGGCACTGCTAATGCGGAAGTACCTGTCTGAGCTACCCCAAAAACTAACACTCCCTCTTAGCAAGGAAGGCACTTCTAGAAGAACCTCCTCCTGGATCAATCTCTAACTCCATCAAATTTGTTTTTGTTGTAGTTTCTCCCTCTGAAATGGAATACCCTCATGCTACCATTGTTGCACTCTAATATGATCTACAATCCAAGATCCCCTTGGACCCCACTACAGGATGTCCCAGCACCCTATACATTATACCCTCCCTAATGCCAAGCCTCATTGTTTCATCATGGGTATCTGCTCCCTCTAAAAATATGAGTACATGTCCATCCTTGAATGTAACTGCATATCCCATGTCCTCCAAGACTGATACTGAGAGAAAATTTACCTTCGGGCATGGGACATACATCACTCCTGCCACCTCCAGAGAAACTCCTTACTCTAGATAGAATCTGACACATCCAACCCCCTTCACTGCATACACGGTATGCATCCCACTCTTCACATAGCAGTTTGAACCTTTCTATGAAATATTAAGGAACATCGACATCATGATGTCATATGGATAGATGCTCCATTATCTAGCACTCCATTATCTAGCACCCATGTATCATTTCCCAGACCCACTACCTGCTTCCCGAACATGCTACACACTACCCAGACATGTTGTCCACATCCTTTTGTTTTTTCCCGAGTATTTTCTGGGTTGCTAGAGATCTTTCTAGTTACATCCCAGCGATTTTGCCTTGCTTCCCAAGGAATTCTCAGGCTGCCCCACTACTTCCTAAACGTTTATGGGCACTCTGACATTTTTCTAGTAGCTACCCAACCTACCCAGTGGCTTCCCGACCCCTACTAGGTCTACCCGGCTATAACTTGACCCCCCTGTGGCCCTGTTGGTCAGTTGTTTTGGCAGCTATCTTCAACTATTGTCATTTCCACATCCCTATGTTGGTGCTCTTTCCTACCCATGCCACTGGTTTCTCCCTACCGGCTAGAGTGCCACATTGTTATCGGTGGTTGATCTCTCTGACATTCCCTTCCATCTGAATTTACTTTTGTTGTCCCCTATCCACAAGATCATCCCTCCCCGTGTCGCTTCTCTTTTCAACACTAGCAGCTCTTTTGTCCACATGTGACTTGAGCACTCTAGCAAACAACTATTGTTGTCATTACATCTTGTGGCATATCCACACAATTTTCTATGGTGTGGGTGTCTCTCCAATGTTCACACTTTAAAACGATTGTCTATTGGATTCTATTAGCCATTCTTCTGCTCCATGAGCAGCTTCTCTCCAACTCGCATGCGGTTTGGTCGAGCCTTCTTTCTCATTCGGCTCCATTACCCAACATTGCCTACATGGAATGCATATTTTAGTGGCTCCAATTGTATCCTACTCACACATCCTCCATTGTCGCTCATCCCATTCGTTGGTTTCTATGCACGGTCTGCTCAGCCTCTCCTCTTAACCGTCAGTTGTCCATGACTGTTAATTTTCTGCAGGCGGTTTCTTACCTTACACTTGGCCTCCCACACTCGATTGTTGTTCACTTACAACTCAGTCAATCTCGGCCTCTATATTGTTCACCACAACCATCTCTAGTAAATCCTGATCCACGCTTCTTTGGAGCAAATCATCTGTACATTGTACAGATCGTACAATCATATAACTGGCGGTTGTACAATTTGTCCCCTTTTTTTTAATTATTTTTACCATGTAGACTGCAATTCTCACTACTAATATCGATCTCGTGCAAAACCCAACTTCTTCAGAGTCTCGAATTTGATACCATGTTGATTTTCTACTAAACCTGGAACCTAGCTAATAATTCCAATAAACTCAAGTTATTAATTAAAATCACATCCAAGTTATCAATGATAAAAATAGCAGAAGAAAAATCTGAAACCAAACACACATTGCACAAGATATTTTAGGTAAACATCCCTAGAAAAACCCTTGCGGGAAAACCAATTCTGAGTTTGATTTCACTAAATAAAACCTTGGGCTCTCTTCCTGGATAATGGCCCATCAAAGGAATTACAATGCTGCAATAGCCTATCCCACTTGGTTGTTATCTCCTTGTTTCCCCTTTTCACACCTCCTCAACCCTACCCACTTAGTGACAAGTACATGAGAAAGACTCCCTCTTGCTCCTATGCACTCATTGTGTGCCTCTCACTCTCCTTAGATCTCCTTTTATAATTCCTTTAATGACTAAAACCCTAACCCTAGATCTCAAATGGTCAATATTAGATCTTACCCCTATAAGATCAACGATCGTGACTTAATCTCTCGTTGAGATGACTTAAATCACTTGAGTCACTCAACTTTATAAAAAGTCACTTTAAGTCATTAAATATAAAAAGTACTTTATAAAATCACTTTATAAAGTTACTATGTAGAGAGTGTCACTTGGACACCTCTGCATGTTAGACACTGTTAATGTGGAAGTACCTATCTGAGCTACCCTGAAAACTTATAGAGTTCAATGATATTGATGTTCTCTATAGTTTGGATAATTGATTATGGTGATGTTATGACTCGTTGTTATTGATTGCTTGATAATGATGTGGGTGTATTTATGATTATCTAATGGAATGAACTATGTTGATTTGTATTGATGATGAGATCCGTATTGAGATGATAATCATAAATAATGTTAATGATGATAATGATATTGATATTGACTTGGTTATCATGATAATGTTATTTTGATAATAATAACTTAAACATGGTAATGATGAATTGTTGATAACCTTGATAATATTAATGATTGGATGATGATAATCTTCATGGACCGGTGTTATTGATGCCATTGGTTAATTGGTGATTGATTTAATGATCATGTCATTTATGATTGAATAAGATTTGATGATATTAACATAGTCGATTGACATTTTATATGTGTTGAGGATGATTTATTTATAATTTTGTCAATGTTAATGATATTGACAATAGTGACGAATTGATGATGAAATGATCTAATGATGTTGACATATTGATGATGTGGGTAATATTAATGAACTATGAATTGACGGAGATATTGGTTTGATTACAATTGTAATATCTAATGAGTATATGGAAGTTGATTCAATGACCTCTCGTAATTAATGTTAGTTTCATATTTTTTGAATTAATGATATTCATAATCTAAATATTGTTGATAATGATTAGGTAGCGAAAACAATGATTGAGTTGATAGTATGATGTTTTAAGTAGTTGGTAACAATTTGTTAAAAATGTTGAATTGATGGTGACCTTGAAAATTTAATGATGATGTTAATGACATCAGTTGTTGAATTCCATGATATTAGCGATACATTGATAATTCTAAGGTGGCTTAAGGATGTTTAATTGATAATACATAATTACAAATTATCAAACTATAATTGATATCATTGGTTAATTACCTTGCTAAAAGAATATGGATTTGTTGTGTCTGGCACTGAAAATTTTTTGAGGTCCTAACAGGCTGCCAACTAGGTCTATCTTTGACCTCAAGTTGGCTCTAATTTTTTGTTGTCACACTCTTGTTTGTTGTTGTTTTAAATCAAAAAACTGACCAGGAACTTTACTACTATTTTAGTTAAGGTTACATATGCTTTTAGGTGCTCTAGCATGTAGTTTTAGTCACCAACAAGTTAGCACATGCATACCATAAAATATGTAACACACCTCTAGATCTTTACAACTGAAATCATGTTGTTCTAAACTCTAGCATACATGAAATGAACACAATGGTTTTTTGTCAACATGACCCTGGACAAAACGCCCCCGAGGAAAACCAGTTTGGAATATAAGTCTATATATGTGATGTAAAGAAGGTGGAATACAACAAGTAAATGAAAAAAATGAACCTGATACAATGCCAGCGTCTCTCAAGATGCAATACAAGTCCAAGAAGAAAGATGTGCCCAAGTATGGTGTGCCCTCCTCAAATATTGCTCAATCCCACTGAAGTGAAGCCCCTTGCTCCCTAAAGCTCTGATGAAGAAACCCTTGCACACAACTCTGAGTATGTGTGCTACCTCTCCAGCAAGACTATCCTCAAAGAAATCTGACCACTGCAAGACCTCCTTGCTATAAGTGTGCCCTCCTCCAAGCAAGAACAACCACCACAAAACAAAGAGGGTCTAAGCCTCCATGAGTCCTCCATGAAAGGAGGCACTCAAGCTTCCCTCAACCATAGTCATACAGCCCACCAGAATCCGCACCATGATCCATTCATGGCTACCTTAGTGAAATACATGAAGAGCCTCAATGATAACACAGTTGCACATGAAGCCACGCTTGAAGAACTTTCATACCGCATGGTCATATCACTCTACAACTAGTTCAATATTTGGACAGCTTACACCAGGGACAAGAGTATGTGAATAATATGAAATAGCAAATTCAAATTTCCTAACAATTGTATTCTATTTTTTCTTTTTCTAACTATCTTCAATTCCATCCCCTCTCTCACACATATCAATAACTAGTGGGGGGGGGGGGATGAAAGGTATTTTGTAACTCCTTGTGGAAGTTAAGAAGACACTTTTAGGAGTTATCAAATTTTGTATAAATAAAGGAAGAATCCCATTGTGAAAAGGCTCTTCAATCATTGTATACACTCAATGAACTATTTTCGGATAAAATATCGTGTTAACTAATATTGAGAAGCCCTCATTGCTATTTTTGACAGAGAGAAGAACTTGTGTAAATTGTTGTTTGTTGTAAACTATTTTTCAGCGAATTGTCTACTCTTTACATATGTTGTAAGAATAAGTTGTTTGCTATAGACTTTTCTTAAGAAATCGTTATTTTTCTCATAGATTTGTTATTCTTTCTTATGTTTATGTCCTAAGAATAAGAGTTGTTAATGTATGTGATAATATGATCTAATACTATTATGGTTATGTATTCGTGTGCATATGTTGTCTAACTTTGCTTCTTCGTAAAATCCATCTGAGTGAAGTTATTGTAGAGTTAGTTTCATTTTAGCTACTCATTTGGTCATGATAGTCTTCTCCTAGCTAGAATAGGATAGGATAGATTATATTTCATTTATGGAATTACATAGTCTTCATCTACATTTGCATTTGCAAACCATCCAACCATTCCCCCCCCCCATAACCAGTAAATGGAAGTTGAGCTGGAATCCGGACGGATTTCCTAAACCAAACGGTTCATAGTCTAATTGGGATTGTGTACCAGGGAGTACCCCTTCCAGTTGAAGGGAATTTATGCCCATAAATAGAATTGGTGCTAGAAGGAGGGAATGATTTTGTATGGCTCACATAAACTCACGAGAAATGCTTGGTCAGTCCTCTGGAAATATTCTTGTTCAAAAAAAATTTCCTGATACCCCTTCCAAATAGGAAGTTACCTTTGAATATTCAAATCTCACACTTGAAAGTGTTACTAGAAGCCCTGAAAATCAACCAAAATCTTGGTATCTTGTACCTAACAAATAGTTTGTTGAAACTCATCATATTACCCATTTGTATGCCAAATTTCTTGGTCGACTACCAACAACCTCAGAAATCCCCAGGAGGAGAGATACCCACATAAGAAGACCCAAGAATCGGGCCAACATTCTTGTTGAATCTGTAGAGGATATAATCAAAACTTCTCTACAAGAATTACTCGTACCTTTGAATCAAATTTCTCCCATACCTCCCAGGTCGGAAAATAATTTTGGAAATGAACATTTAGGATCTGATACTAAAGATAACATGGGTGAAGATGTAAATCGAAGAGTAGTGGTTCCACCATGGATATTCCAAGGTGCTCTAAAATTAGTGGAACCTATTCATGAAATGCCCAAATGCCCATAGAGACTTCTCTCGAAATTCAACCCGGTCAATTCTAGCTCACCAAAAGATCACATTAAGAATTTTCTTTTAGCCACCTGTCTTCTTGTCAATCATTATGAAGACATGGTTTGTAGACTATTTCCTTACACCTTTGAAAACAAAGCTTCCACATGGTATTTTAACCTCCCGCCTAACTCTATAACCAGCTAGGATGACTTTGAAAAGGCTTTCATTGGAAAATTTTGGGAAGAGAAAACTCTCACGGCTTTATACAAAGAATTAGGAGCCATAAAAATGGAAAAGAAAGAGAAAGTGAAATATTTTAATCAACGCTTCACCATAGTCCTAAATAAATTTACTGTTGAAATCGCTCCCCTGGAATCCTTGGCTATTAAGTATTATACTTTAGCATTGGTCCCTACCATAGGCATGTTCGTGAAACAAGCTAGAAAGATTACCTTGGCTCAGAATTTTGAAGAAGCTAAAGTGGTTGAAAAAGAACTAATTTCCTTAGACATCCACCCTTCATCTGAGGAAACTAAATCAGTTGGAAAGAAACCTTTGCTACTGACTTAACCTCCTGAGAAAGAACCCAAAGATCTAGACAGTTTGGTTAAACTAGTTAAGAAGTTGTCAAATGAAGTGGTAGATGTTAAGAAGAACGTTGGGGAAGGTCCCTCCAAACCTAGACCTTTTCATCCATTCTTTAGAAGGAACAAAAATCCGCCTAAACCTCTAGGAGTCCCACAACTCACTCTAAATCTAGATAAATTTGGCATGGATAATTTATGTTCATACCACCAGCAAAATCATTTTGAAAAAACATGTCCTCAATGGGTTAACTCTATGACCTTGGTCATCAACTAGCTACTAGATCAGCAAGACCTAAATGATGAACAACCCAAGGCAATAGAAATTGAATAAGTAACTGAGGAGACCCCACAATATTCTACCATGTTTTTATGGGATTGGTGTACTATTGACTTGGATGAAGAGAAAATTGAAGAGGTTTTTGTAGGAGACACACAGATTATAAAAGTTCCCCCCTGAGATTATAACTGACACAGCAAAGGTGTTGTTCCAAACACTTCTCTACCCGTGAAAACCAACACCGCCCTCAGGAAGATCGTTCCTCCCATTCCTACTCAAAAATCAAACACTCTAGCCCCAAAAACAACCAATAATAAACCTAACACTCATGTTTCATCCAACAATAGAAAACCAAGTACTTCAACCCCAACTACAAAGAATATTAAACCCAACACTCCAACAGCCAACAACAAATCCAACATGTCACAGCCAAACAAAACAATAATCAAGTCTGAAACGTATGCTTTAGATTATAATTTCATTCAAGATATGAAGAAAACTAAAGCTAACATCTCTATGTATGATATATTTGCTCTGCCTCAGCAACTTGAGTTGATCCTCAACACTATCAATCCCAACGAATCTCAAAAGAAGATCGTTTTTGTATCCAATAGCATTTCTAAAATTGATGAAGCAAAGGCAGAATATAAAGTTGAAATTAAATCTTCCATAAATGCAGCAAGTATAGGTGCACAATTGAAGTCTCGAATCCAACACTTTCTACTTACATACGAAATTTTTTATTTCAATGTACATAATTGCTTGGCAGACTCTGGTGATTCCCCCAACATCATACCATACTCAATTTGTCAAAGAATAAATGGTGTCCCATAATTGACTATCCTAAGGATCATACAATTAGATATGTCAGATGTTAAAGTAAGAGGTGAGATTAAAGATGTTATGATTAGACTTGCATCTGACCCTAGGGTACATCAGCTTATTGACATTATTAGTGTTGATATTCCAAAAAGCTATGGTTTATTGTTGAGAAGGGACTAGTATGCTAAGCTTCAAGGTTATTTCTCTAAAGATTGGTCCCACTTATGGCTCCCATACAAAGGTAATCCAAATAAGATACAAGTGAATAGTGAGGCTCATATGAAGCATACGGTAACGGAACTGGAAGGTAAAAATGAGCCAGCTAGTTTCGCCCATACTATGTTGGGAAATTGGTTTTTAGAGACTGATCATGGTTGTTATGAAACATAATCATCTCCAATTCAGTCAAATATACAGTCTGAAATCCTTCCACACACTCATAATAATGCTTGTAGTATATTAAAAGGACTAGGATTTTGCATGACTAACCCATCTGTACATACTAACATGTAGACGATGTTCTTTGATGGCTCCAGATATCAAGAAGGAGTCGAGGTAGGGTGTACCCTTATTGATCCAGAACATCATAAAACTCTCATATCCTATTGTTTAGAATTTGAATGCACCAACAATATTGTTGAATATGAATCCCTGGTCCAAGGCCTAAAGAAAGCCATCGACCTTAAGGTAAAATGCCTTCAAGTATTTAGTGATTCAAAGATAGATGTCCCACAGGTAAGAAAAACTATTCACTACTTGTCTTCCCACTTGAAAGGTTATCAACATGAGGTATGGAAATTTCTCTATTCCTTTGAATCATTTAATATTGTTTATATACCTCATTGTCAAAACATTGATGCAGACATTTTAGCAAATGCAGCATCTGGGTTCGTGCCCCCTAATGACAGTTTTTCTATTGAAATAATTTCCAGGCCTTCTATACTAGATAACGACACAAAATGGAGGGTATTTAATAATGATACTCAAATTATAAATTTCCTTACCAACTTCGACATGTGCCGAGACTCAGTAATAGATGATGAAGTGCATGAACAATATATTCATGACGCCTAGGACGAATCAAGTAATATAAAAAGCTAATTGCATCCCGAAAAATGTGTTGTCAGTTGAAAAGTTGTTTGATTTATAGACTAAGTTCAGAAGGCCCATAAATCTAAAGACAAACAGCTCTACTATGATGTATTTCTTGGTGAATATAAGGACCCCTAAACAACGCAAATACATCAATTTGGGCATTTTTTGTTCAGAAGCAGAAAAGCATACATTCACGCAACTATTTAAGAGATATCACAATGTATTTGTCTGGACATATGAATATTTGAAGACATATGAAACCTTTATTATTCAGCATGTGATTCCTATCAAAGAAGGCATCAAACCATTTCAACAGAAGTTAAGGAAAATGCATCTGACCCTTGAGCCACTCATTCAGAAGGAATTAAAGAAATTACTAGATGTCTGGATAATCTTCAAAGTTCGTCACTCAACCTGGGTGTATAATATGGTACCTATCAGGAAGAAATCGGGGGAGATCATAATTTGCATAGATTTCTTAAATATGAATCGAGCTTCCGATAAGGACAACTATCCAACTCCCCCCATGGAACAAATCCTATAACTCGTCTCTAGCTATGAAATGTTTTCTATGTAATATGGGTTTTCTGGTTACAATCAGGTTCTCGTAGCAAAGCCAGACCGATTAAAGACCACTTTCATAATGAAGTGGGGAACATATGCATATCACAGAATGCCCTTCGGTCTAATCAACATCGGTGATACCTTTCATAGGGAAATGGACATGGATTTCAAAGGTCTTATCATTCATAGCATGGTGATCTATATTGATGATGTCATAGTTTATTCAAAATAAAGAGTTGATCACCCCAAACATGTGAAGCAGATATTTGAAAGATGCAGAAAATATGATATTTCTCTAAACCCCAAGAAGAGAATCTTTGTTATTTCATAAGGTAAATTATTGGGGCACATTATTTCAAAGGATGGGATTTTCATAGATCCAAAGAGAACTAAGGATATTATGCAAATCCCACCTCCACATAGAAAAAGGTCTATGTTGTCCTTTTTTGGAAAAATCAATTTCGTGAGAAGATTTGTTCTAGATTTCACTGAAATCAATAAACCTATTCAGTAGATAATAAAGAAGGATGTTCAGTCTAAATGGATATCTATTGAAAATGAGACCTTCGAGAATATCGAGGACACCATAATGGCTACACTTGCTTTACAAGGTCGAGACTTTACTAAGGGTTTATTGTTGTCTACTTTTGCTTCTGGCCTTTCTCTTGTAGCATTTCTCACCTAAAAGGACCAAGAAGCGAATGAGTGCCCCATAGAATTTATGAGCAATGAACTTCAAGGTGTTGAACTAAATTATCCACCAGTAGAAAAACAATATTTTTTTCTCTGCAAAGGTATCAAATAGTCCAGGCCTTATGTATTGAAGAACCATACCAAGGTGATCGTCCCTCACCCGGAGGTCAAATCTCTGCTTGTGCAGAAGGAACTAGGTGAAATACGAGGCAATTGGATGATTGCTTTATAGGAGTATGAACTTGAATTCAAACCATAAAACATCGTTAAAGGTCAATTCATGTGTAAGCTAGCAACTGGAGTCATGGATTTTAAATATCAAGAAGAAGATGAATGGAAAGAGGAACCAACCCTCTATACACAACAAGTTCCTTATGTCCCATAAATTGAGAATTCACGTTACAATGATCTCAAATACTATCTTCAACATGGCTCCACTCTTGATAATCTTAATTCCAAATAGAAAAGAGTGCTAAGGCTAAAATCTGCAGAATATCAGTTGGTGCATGGTGTCTTATTCAAAAAGAATTATGACGGAGTTCTACTCCGATGTCATGAAAAGCAAGATGCTGACAAGGTTCTCAAAGACATGCATGATGGACCAGTTGGAGGTCATTTTTTGGGAGAGACCATAGCCCACAATATATTAAGAGTTGGGTACTATTGGCCAACATTATTCAAAGATGCTCGTGCCTACTCTTGAATTTGTGACGTTTTCCAAAATTCAACAGGAAGAGAGAGTAGGGAAGTTGTTCTACTTCAGCTTGTAGTTGTTGAAAATCCCTTCAAACAATGGGGGTTGGACATAATTGGTGAGTTCAATCCTTACTCATCCAAATAGCACAGGTATATTCTAACTGCCGCAGATTATTTTACTCCCTGAACCGAGGCAGTACCATTGACCAAAGTAAACGATGAAGTGGTAATAAATTTTCTTGAACAACACATCATGACCAGGTTTGGAGTGCCTAACTCTCTTGTATTTGATAACAAAACATATTTTTCATCACTTAAATTGGATTAGTTTTCTCTAGAAAAGAGGATCACTTTAAAATATGTAGCCAACTATTACCCTCAGGGAACTGGCCTGGGTGAAACCACAAATAAAAATCTGATATGCATTCTTAAACGAATTGTAGTCGATCAGTAGAGGAATTGGCATAATGCATTATCAGATGCCCTTTAGGTTGACCATGTCACTCCCAAATATTCCATACGGACCTCTCCTTACTTTGTTGTCTATGGGAAAGAAGTTATCCTTCCTTCAAATATATATCTCCCTTCCCTTTAGCATACACAATAGTCACGTGGGAGAGAGTGCCCTATCATTCAAAGATGCATCAACATCTGGTTGAATCTAGAAGAGAATCGCACCAAAGCTAAGTCCAAATTTGAATCCCACCAACAAACTATTAAACGTTAGTTTTATAAAAAGTCTTTTGGCGAGAAATATTTCTAGGTTAGCAACTTGCTCCTCAAGTGGGACAAGCCACATTAAGATAAAGGAAAACATTCAAAGTTTCAGGAATTGTGGTTGGGTCCTTTCGTGATCAAAGAGAAGATTGGTCTGGGAACCTATCACCTGCAAAATATCGAAGGGGATGAAGACCTCCTCCTCGTCAATGGTCAAATCCTAAAGCATTACATCAGCTATCCCTTGAGGCAACTTCCCCTTGTACATAAATAAAGAGTTAGTTTTTATTTATGATTTTTTTCTCACTTTTACTTTACCTTTTGCCTGCTTCTTGTTTGTTTTATGATTTGGAGTTTGTTTATTTTTCTTGATTCCAGTTAGTTTGCTTTTTCTCTCTTTCAATTTTCTTTTCTTGAAACTTTCCTAAAATTTGGTGCCCTGGATTTGAATAACTTTTGAAATGTGACACATTGGTGTCAAAATCTTGTAAATATGTATTTTGGCTTCTAGACATAACTTCATTTTCATCTATGTAGCATTGTTGTGCATTAATTCAAGTAAAAACTAGTAGCATAACATAGTCCATTAGCAAACGAGCATTGTATTCTTAAAATGTAGCGAGAAAGAGAGCTAAGGGTCATGTCTGAGAACAGATTTTGTCTTCTTCTGGAACTAAAGGGAAACTGTTTCGAAAATACATTTGTAGCACTTGTTGAGCTAATTATATCAGTATAAATAGCTTACATAAAATGTCAACCCAGGGAGGTAAACTTTGAGGCACAAACACTGTATGTGCAGGAATAGAGCCTATCCTAATTCTAATTTACTCTAATCTAATCTATTATAATTTAAACTTCTCTAATCTAAAAAATCATTCAAACTACTTTGATACTAGATTTCTGAATCCACTAATCCTATTTAAATTCAAGATTCAAATATTAACTAAATATCTAAATTTATAAATCATGCAGATTTCAATTCTATCCTAGGCAGAAATGAAATATCTCTGAAAATTGTCTTTAAACTAATCTAAAATTAAAGCATCTATTTCAGAATGGAACTACCTAATGAAAGCTTATTCTAATGTAACTCAGAAATTAAAGTAAGTAACAGAAAATTCTAGAATGACACAGAAAGAAAAATAAGCTACAGAAAGTGAATTTTCACCTATACTAACCTACATCTAGATCTCTTAACATCATATTTGAAATTTCAAAAGATATTGTTAGTAAAGAAATCTAAGAAAACAAATGCTTGCAAGGAGAAAAAGAGGACTAAACTAACTTTAGAATTTAAACCAATACTAAAGCTAGTAAAACCCCAAAATCATACAATTGAAGGCAACTAGATCGATTTTATTTGTAAGCTTTAAAATCTACAGAAGAAACAGATGATGAAAAGACTGATTTCAAGCATATGTAAATCTATTTTCCACATTTATTTATCAATCCTTCTAAGTACAATTTCTTTCTCTAATGAAAACAGAAAATGGTATTCAACTTATCTATTCTATCTAAAAACTAAATTTATAAAGAAAGGGCTTATGGTCTTCTTGGTGGATCCTTGCCAAGAAAGCCACAAGTCCTTCAGTAACTTGCAGACTAAATTCTACTCTATAGCCATTATTCTAAAAAAAAAAATATTAAACATGGAAACAAACGATGTAATAATTTAAAAAAAGTCTTTAATCTATCATCAACTCAGAACAATATAGAAACAGTGATTTTCAATCTTTATTCAATTCATGAATTCAGTATTTGAAACAGCACAATCTTCCTCCATATTCATCTCGTGTCTAGTCCATTCTCTAACTCCCTTTACATTTCGATCCAAGGCTTTTTATAGCTTATGGACACAGATAACTAATCCCAGCTCTTTTGCAACAGATCCTATCTTCTAATAAATGTTTACAATCGATTGCAGAAGGTAAATGATTCCTTCAATTTAATGAGTAACTTGTCATGCCCGAAAAACTTGTTATCTAATAACAGATCTTCATCTATATGGCACGTAGTGCCGAGAGATGGAGATCTCATTGATTACACGTGATTCATCAATGAGATTCAAGATGAATGGATCTGAGTTTTCTTGAGCACTGCTGGCAGTGCCTGGAGTTATAGAAAACCTCGTGAGATCTGTTCTGCTCCTGGAATCAAAGTATGTTGCAAGATCTAATAAAATTAATCACAAATTCTTCTAAGAATCTTATTTAATCATTAAATAAAAGGAAATTAAAAGATTTTAATCAATGACCATACCTTACTATACTTGTTGGATATTTGGTTATATGTGTGAAAATATAGATGAGTTTATGAGGTCAAAGATCAAATGAAGAGGTGAAAGAGTGGATATGGAGGTTGAAAAAAGTGTCAATTTGGCGAGCCAACAGCACTCAAGACATATTACTCAGGGAGTTCGCTCATCTATAATCAAGTTGGAAGATCTCACTTTCACATATGTCATCCAGCATGCCTTTAAAGGAAAAATAGAATCCCCCCATCCACCTTTCTCTGAATAAAAGAGAATCAAATTATAAAAGGTACATGCTTGGGGAAAGGAATTCTAGGTCCTGTGGGACATGCAAGAATCCTCATCGGGGCTATGGACACTCACTGGCAGTGGATAAAGGCTAGTGGCACCGAGGTGACTCTGTCAGCGCTATGGATGCTCACTGGCAGCGGAGCAACACCAAAGAAATGCATAATCAACTTGTATTTTCAGCATTCCTGATGTTACATTTCATTGTTGTGCTTCTCATGCCTTCCCGAAGCTAATTCTAGTTGAAAAGGTTATACTGTATAAATCAATCTATTATGAGCATAGCCTTGACCTATCCTTTGTATCATACAAACTTTGTCTCGTCAACATTTTTTCTTTTAAGACTATGGGACCTACTCTTTCTCTCTTGGATCATGCACTATTGGTGTTTCCATTCTCATAAGTTTAATGTTAAGATATTTCTTTGCAAAGATTCATGGCTTCACCTAGTGTGTCGCCATTTGTTTTTTCTGGCACAACACCCTCCCTTTTTCGTGAAATCTTTCTTGAAACTTATTTCTTTTGCCAAGAAAATGGGATCCCTCCTTTTCTGTCAACTTGAAGAATTACCTCCACTTTTGATCTTTGATTATTGTTTTCCCTCTCTGATCAAGTTGTTTGATGTTCAAGTCCGATTTGATTCAATTTTGTTTCGACACCTAGAAAAATTCTTAAAATATCATGGTTCAAGCTATCAAAGCAGTTCCTTTTAACTCCTCTAGTACACATCGGAGGAGTTCCAATTAAGTCCTCCCATCGGAGATATTTATCCGAAGTCTATCAATACACATGTTTTTAACCGACAGAGTTATTATTAACTCCTCTGATTCAACTAGAGGAATTCTTACGAACTCTACCAGAAGAGCTCCTTCGGTTGAATCGGAGGAGTACCCCAAAACCTCTATAATGCATTAATTTTTTTACCGATGCACTTTGTGTGAACTCCTCTAAAATGAAAATGGTGAAATCGGAGCACTTCCCATTAACACCTCTAGTCTATACCAAAGGTATTTCCCACCATCTCCTCCAATATGACGGAAGTACTTCCAACTAACTCCTTTGATGCTTTAAGAGTTCGACTGATGCACTTCCTCAAAACATATCCAATGCACATACCAAACAACCAATAGACTTCTCGTTGCACCCGAAGGAGTTTCCACTAACTCTCCCAATACCACTGGAACTCTTCCTCGTATTGCCTCTAGTCATATCGATTTTTGTGTCAAGGTTATAAAAGGCACTCCATCTCCACCATTTTATCATTGTTCTTTCTATCATCGAAGGAGAATGAGAGTGTCGAGTCACTCTATCAACGAGCTATTGCGACCACGAGAGTTTTTCATCCTCAAGCTACCTTCGGCACCTGCGTTTCATCTTTTCAGATAAGCTTTAAAACGCATGTCAATCTACTTTCTATATTCACATACATTTAGGGTTACAATTCTATTTCTGCACAATTGGTTCTATCATCCGCAACCTTCCTTTTAACCTTTCACTGGACCGTAATCACCATTAAACCCTCAACCTCACCCTCCATTCTTCATGTCCCATCTCCCACTGGTCTAACCACCTTTTCCAAACCTTTTCCTACCTATTCCAACCGATACACAGACCCTTAATCGACGACATTGTCTTGCATTGCTCGCATGTTCGCTCTGCCCTAGTTATTGCCCTATTTTAGGGTCTTGGAACAGTATGTGAATAAGGCATTGCTCATGAATCATCCCCTATCCACTCTTGGTACTTTAACCAACAATATTTCCCCAAGAACCTATACAAACCCTAACTTTCCTTGTCCCTGGCCCTTAAGCAATTCTCTCCAAACAAACCACAAGTTGACGGCATCAATGAGATGTTGAACTCAAATTGAAGGCCTAAGTTTAATCCGATAGAAATGATTGAAACCCAATCCCTTAAAACTTAGCCATATTTTTTGAGAAATCGTGCAATTGACAAAGTTAATATGATTGTCGTTAGTATCCACCAGAAGACTTAACATAATCACCTCCAGTTTAACCAGAGGACTTTACACGAACTCCGATGGTGTTCACCGGAGGAATTTAAACCAACCCCTTCGGTATTAACCTCTTCAGTAAACTTAATGGAAATACCTTTGGTATCATTCAGAAGAGTTAACATGAAGTCTTCCAATCCATACTGACAACCATGCCACGAACTATTATAGTTCCATCGACGAACTTTACACAAAATTCTTTGATGTAACTGACGGAGTTTGTAAGACTTTCTATGGTCATAACTTTGTGTTCCAGAAAGGCTAACAAACAATTCATTGACATGCAATTCTCTTCACCAGCAGAGTTCCTACGAACTGTTCCGGTACATACCAGAGTAGTTCCCACGAACTGCTCTGACCTCAAATTTTTTCCCCATTAACCAAGATAGCATAAACTTCATTGACATGATTGGATCCCAACTCCCTTAAACATTCATAATGTCTTTAATCATCCTATCATCCTCAGATGATGATCTCCCTCCTAATGTTAACACAAGTGATTCTTCAGGTATCTGGCATGAATTTTCATGGGCATATTTGTCTTTACTATTCATTCAAATGCTCATTTCTTATATGCTCATAGTGACTGATATTTCAAGTTTAACTTTTCATCACCTTTATTATTGGTTTTATGCGCTAATTTTGGTTGTATGTTTCAGATTCAAAAATGTCTCCACAAAATTAGATAACAAGCAAGGCACCCAGCACAAAGGCTTATGGCAGTTGAAGAAAACAAGAAGAAGAACTTGATTCTCCAGGATCAGTGTACGACAACACATCGAGACTCCTAGAGAAAGGAGGAGACTCACTCAAATGGGGTGAGGTCTTTTAAGTGTTCAAAAGATAGGCGTTCCTAGTGGAAGATGACTACCAAGACGAACTCCAAATATTCAAGAACATTCAAATATTAGGACTACATAGAGTGGCATCTCACGCTGCAGTGTTCCCTTGCGCAGATGCAATTATGGGGATTCTCAAGCATGTGGACTTGGAAAATAGATACATGCTCAATTCTAGGGGGGAGCCCATAACATCATTCCAGGTAGTCGATCTCGCAAAATAATATCACTTTGAAAAGGGAACCCGAAATTTAGATGAGGAACTCCTCATCGGGTTCAAGCACAAAGAAAAAGACTTATTCAAGGTCTAGTACAAGCCAGACAAATATTTCAAGCACAGTTCATCTGAAGAGTATCCGACCACTGCATTAAGAACGACATACCAATATATGGTGACAATGTTGTGCAAATTGTATGGGGAGCGATATTCTTCTACATTTACTATGTCCTTAATGCCCTTGATCCACTACTTCATAGATGAAGATTCAACATTCAATTGGGTCGAAATCCTATCAGCAAGTTTGGCAAAATCTATCACAGTTATTAAGGAGACCGATCAGGGGAGATTTCTGAGTTTTCACATGTCATCGTACATATTGGATATTATGTGTGTGTCACATCAATATTCTAAGATGGGTTTGGCGACGCAACCAACAAACCCATCCATTCACATTTACTGCAAGGTGCTCTAGGAGCACAAGTACAGGACAGAATACCATAATATATGCGACCATTTTTTAGCACCATTGTATGAATTCATTTTCTACAAGCCAGCTTTATGCATGATAGATAAAGCATTATCAATTATCAAGGGGATTGGGGATTGGTACTTAATGGAACACGGGACCTATATAAGAATATATGGGGCTACCAAATCTCCCCATCTTCTCCCATGGTTCGTCCCTTAAAAATTGGTACTTCAAAAGGTTTTCTATCAAATGATGATCCATGGAGTCAGGGAGACTCTCTATCATGACAGGAAAGCTATTTGGCCTCCGATGCCACTTTGGATCGGCTCATATTCATTCGCAACCACCAAGCAGGCTCGGGATGAAGTGGATACATTACTCTTATATTGCTTCGGAGAGGAGAGATTCTAAAGGCATGATCCTAAGAAGGTAGCCAAGGACTATTTCGCCCAAATCAAATTCTCGTGGGAATATACTTCAGCCATTTGGGAAGAAGAATAAGTGCACTATGGGGCCCATACTTATGATGAAGTCATTGCCAGAAGTCAGGGCAATCCCATAGGGAGGATCACTGAGGAGGAAATGGGCCATGAAGAAGCACGTAATGAAGAAGAAGAAAAGGAAGCAATGAAAGCATATATTGCAATGGCATCCACACATTTTGAATCAACCGAGGAGGAAGAGACTGCAGCAGATAAGAAGAGAAGAAAGAAGGAGAAAGTTTAGAAAAAGGAGGATGTAGCAGAAAAGAATATGAATATCGACGAGGCTAGAGCTAAAGCGGAAGCAGATGCAGTAGCTACAGAATCAGACACAATGGCTGCAAAAGCAAAAGAAAAAGAAAAAGCAACTCCCAAGAAGGAAGCAGAAGTTGAATTCGAACAAAGAGTCGTAGCTGAAAGAACAGCCGCAAATGCAGCAGTAGCAACTGAAGCATAGCAAAGAGAAGCAAATGAAGCCTCAACTAAAGAAACAGAGTAAGAAAAGTAGAAAAGAGATGAAAAGGCTTTGAACATTGACGCCTCACCAATGGACACCAACCTTCCAAAGTCATCAATCGAAGTTCCTAATGGTCAGCCTCAATTCAATGGTATGGAATTGGGACTTCGCACTCCATATAAATCAAGCAAAGTGTCGAACTTAAAAAAATTACAGGTATGACAAAGCCACTGGTGTTGATTTTTCAATAAGAATGGTTCATCTTGAAGTTCATTCAATTTTAGAATTTGATAACCATTAATGTTGCAGCAACCAAGATCACAAGAAGAAGCGCCATGCACAAGAACACAAGAAGTATCCTAGGAAACCCTTCTCAACAAGGGAAGAAAACCCAGCCAAATCCTTTGCTATATTATTCAAGAGAAAGGCCTTTTCCACCAAGAAAAACTAGCACACAAGAGGGTGCTTAAACCCTAGAAGACTAACGCCCAAGAGAGGTGCGCACTTTTCCCAAGAAGGTGTACTTGTTGAAATTTCCAAACTCACACAAAAGATATGATTCCTCATTGGGGAATTTACCTTTACTTATACTAGACTGAATCTGTCAATAGAAGTGTCTATTGGCACAACAGGGTCGACCTCACTAGCTTATAATATAATTAATATTAACCAGATTAATTATCTTTTACATTAATTACCAGTCACATTAAGGTGGGATCAACCTGTACCCTTTACATTATAATTAGGGTTACAGGCAGGTCTGACTCTTGAACAATATAGCAAGGGATCTTATACACCCACTAGTTCTCATCCACTAGGGGCACATCCATAGGGATGTCCATATCACTAGCTCATTGCATTACACAGAAGAACCACTTCTTCACTAGTGCTTAGCCACTAGGATCACATTCACCTGTGCTTGTCCACAGGCACGTCCACTGAACAGATCTTCTTTCCCACTACATTACACAGGAGATTCATCTGGAGTTTCTCATCAACTCTTCTACTTAGAGGAGGCTAATACATCATCTTCATTTATGTTCTCATGACGATGCAACCATCACTTTAGGATTTCACACATTCACCTTGTGCTCAGCCACGGGCACATCCAACTCTGCAGATCTCCTTTGTCACTGCATTACACATGAGAATCGTCTGGAGTTATTCTCAACTCTATGTAAGGAGGTGGCTATCTCTACGTTCCATATCTATCTCAGATAGGAACCACACACCCCTCTTAGGATCTTTCTCTTAGGTTTGTAAGCTGGAAAATGTCTCACATAGCTGCAATCATCAACACTCCCTCTCAGCTAGGGAGGCATTCTTCATCCTGCCAAGTCTCACACAGATGTACTTTGAAATTTGTCTTGGTTGTAGTCATCAACACTCCCTCTCAACTAGGGAGTTATTCTTCACCAAGTTAATTTGGTGAAGATGTCTGCAATCTGCTCATGTGTAGGAAGGTACTACATGTGTACTATTTTCCTCTGCATCATATCTTTGATATAATGATTTTTTTATCTCAACATGTTTCTATTTGTCATGAAACACTAGGTTCTCAAAGAGATTTACACACAACTCAGGTTATCATCATAGGATCCATCTCATGATCAAGTAAATTTGTCAGAAGCTTGTGAAGCCATACTGCTTCGCACACTCAATGATACATACTTTGCTTCTGTGGTATTCAAGGCCACAGATATTTCATTTCCTGCTGCATCAAGAAACCATGACAACTTTTATGATAAGACAATAACTGGATGTTCTCTTTCGGTCCACTATACTCTCTGCTCAATTTGTATCAGCATATCTTGCAAACTCAAGTTCACACTAGGGGCATATCTCAATATATGTTTTACTGCTATCAAGTGAGTCTGTCTCGGTTGGCTCATGAATTGTCTAAGTACATTCATCACAAGGCATGAATTAGGTCTGGTGTTAGGCAGATGTATCAATTTTCCAATCAGTTGTGGATCACTCCCTGTCTGAAGCATCGTCATTCATTTTCTTCAAATCCATCATGGTGGTTTTACATTCTGTTATACTAAACTTCTTTAATATTCCCATTGTATACTTTCCTTGACTTAGGAAAATCTCATTGGTCCTCTATCATACTTCTTGTCCCAATAAGTAGTACATCATACTCAGATCCTTCATTTCAAAAATCAGAAGTCAAGGCTTGCTTGTTTTCAACAATAAGGCTTTTTGAATAAGTTATAACAAAACAGGCTTCTGTCACCAACATTGTAGTAATATAGGTTTTGGATCAGCAATACTCTTGCTCAGACTTAAACTCATCAAGAATCCATTCATCTGATTTTGTTTCCAACTCATGGATGGTAGTATGGATGGAAGTGTATTGGTCTCATTGGATCAAGTGTCTCATCATAGACAACTCCCTCTGTTTGTGAGAGTCCTCTAGTTTTGTATTTCTTGACACTTCTGTCAGTTACATGCTTTCTCTACTTGGAAGTTACCACAGACTTCCCTTCTGGTTTCTGAATAATATCTTATACATCATTCTTTAAGATATACTGGTATTCTTTTGTTATGGCATCCTACCATACTTATTTCTCTTTTTGTTGCTTCAATGAAGTGGCTCATGATTGAAAGATAGCTTTGAAAAATCTTTTTATTTCTCAAGGTGTCCCTTGAGGGACTTGTAAGTCTCTTTGTATTCTAGCATAGTTTTGTATATCCTGGGCATTCCTTTTATGCCCCACTGTAATATCTTTGGTTATATCAACTGGAGCAACTAGATTAGTTGGAATAATGTATGTCTCCCTCTAAACTGTTGAAGGGGGAGAAGGTATTGTCTCACTATCAATCTCCATCTGAGATTCTTTGGGTTTGTTGAATAGGTATATCTTCTTTAAGGACAACATATTTTCTTGTCTCGCATAATAATCAATCAAATATGGTTTGGACTCTTGTACCAGGGATAATGGTCCAAGTCTTTGAGGGCTCCCATACTAGGGATAATATCCTTCATTTATTTAAAAATTAAATCAACTATAAAATTAGAGATCTATTGATTTACCTGGTTTGTAGTCATGCTTTAGCTTTTAGAGGAAGTACTTCTCCTCTCTCTTATCTTCATTCTTTTGAGGTGGATATGGATCAATGTCAGTGGTAGAAGTGTATTGTCTTCCCTTCTTCCTAGTTGGATAGTTTATTGCATAGTGTCCATATTTGTCACATCTAAAGCATTGGATTTCTGAAACATCTCTTATTTGATAACCTGGATTTGATGAAGATTTTTCATATTTGAATGTTTGTCTGAAATTTCTTTTGAATTTTCCTCCTTTCTTTGTATGAAGTGCAAGAGAATGATTTTCTTCTGAGGAATCTTCCACTCCTCTATTTCTGAGTCTAAGTTCTTCTTGAGTATAATATGTCCATAGACGATCAAAGGTTGGTAGAGCTTCTCTTCCACCGATACTCTAAAGAAAAAGATCCTATTGTTTTGGAAGGTTGTTGAGAGTGGTTAAGACAAGTTCTCTATCAGACATGATTTCTCCAATGGTTTCTAGTTGTTCTTTAATCTTTGATATCTTCGTAAAGAAGATGGCAACTGTGTCACCTTTCGGCATCTTGGTACTTTGAAGTTGGCTCTTCAAGGTAAGAGATCTAAGGGTGTTGTCACTTTCAAACATTTCTTTTAATGCTTCATACATATCATAAGTTGTCTTCAGGCTGGCAATATGAGGTAAGAGATGATTTCTTACTGGGTAGTTGATTAATTTTCTTGCTTTGGCATCTTCTTCCTTTCTTATCTTCCTCTCTACATCTATAGTTGTGTTTGGTAAAGTTTTAGTTACCACATCCAAAAGTTCATGTTCTTCAAGGGTGACCTGAAGCCTTGATTTCTAGGAGATGAAGTTGCTTGCTCCATCAAGCCTATCTTCTACTAAGGCTTTGTTCTTCATTTGTTTGGCTTCTTCAAACTCTCGCCAACTGGATTTTGAAAACCTAATGGTTAGGTTGAATTAGTAACCTTGGATTTTGTTGGACTTATGACTGCCAACATTCAACTTAATAGTGTCACATAAATGCTTGTTGAATTAAGAAAAAAACGTTTCTTCAAGAAGTTCCAGAAATCTAAGATCAAGATTCTGCAGGAAATTTAGGCACCCTAGAAACCCTAGGGCCAAAAACTCAAAATCCTCGGAATTTGATTTTGAAGGTATCTGGAGATGCGCTGAGGAGTGTCGTACAACTTGGTCCAATTTTTAGCTCCAACGTCCACTTATAAAGAGGTGAAAGGGTTGATCAATTGAGGGTCGTACGTATTTCTATAGAAACCCTAGAGGTCATACAGAACTGCAAAAGGAGGACGGTTTAGCCTTTTGAAATCTTGTGCAAGGGTTCTTCAAGACCTACGCTCTAATACCATGTTGATTTTTCAATAAGAATGGTTAAGCATGAAGTTCATTCCATTTTAGCATTTGATAACCATTAATGTTGCAGCAACCAAGATCACAAGAAGAAGCACCATGCACAAGAACACAAGAAGTATCCTGGGAAACCCTTCTCAACAAGGGAAGAAAACCCAGCCAAATCCTTTGCTATATTCTTCAAGAGAAATTCTTTTTCCACCAAGAAAAACTAGCACACAAGAGGGTGCTTAAACCCTAGAATACTAGCGCCCAAGAGAGGTGCGCACTTTTCCCAAGAAGGTGTACTTTCTGAAATTTCCAAACTCACACAAAAGATATGATTCTTCAATGGGGAATTTACCTTTACTTATACTAGAATGAATCTGACAACAGAAGTGTCTATTGGCACAACAGGGCTGACCTCACTAGCTTATAATATAATTAATATTAACTAGATTAATTATCTTTTACATTAATTACCAGTCACATTAAGGTGGGGCTGACTTGTACCCTTTACATTATAATTAAGGTTATAGGCAGGTCTGAGTCTTGAACAATATAGAAAGGGATCTTATACACCCACTAGTGCTCATCCACTAGGGGCACATACATAGGGATGTCAATATCACTGGATCATTGCATTACACAGAAGAACCACTTCTTCAATAGTGCTCAGCCACTAGGATCACGTTCACCTGTGTTCGTCCATAGGCACGTCCACTCAACAGATCTTCTTTCCCACTGCATTACATAGGAGAGTCATCTTGAGTTTCTCATCGACTCTTCTACTTAGAGTATGCTAATACATCATCTTCATTTATGTTCTCATGACGATGCACCCAACACTTTGGGATTTCACACATTCACCTTGTGCTCAGCCACAGGCACATCCAACTCTACAGATCTCCTTTCTCACTGCGTTACACAGGAGAATCATTTGGATTTCTTCTCAACTCTCTGTAAGGAGGAGGCCATCTCTATGTTCCAGCTCTATCTCAGATAGGAAACACACACCCCTCTTAGGGGCTTTCTCTCAGGTTTGTAAGCTGGAGAATGTCTCACATAGTTGCAACCATCAACAACTTGTAGGATTGTCTAGCAGCAGATGAGGAAAGTATTAGTCATAGGAGGAAATCTACTATCGATTCTCATGGAAACTCTAGTAATGGAAAATGGTGTTGATGATCCAATTTCCATAGCATGTGCTAGCACTGCCTTCACTATGGTGACATAGTATAACATCAAGAACTTGTACCGCTAGAATCAAGAGAAGGAAGCTAGGTTCAAAGAGTTGGAATAACAACTTTGGCAAGTGAGGATAGGTGAGGACATCCTAAAAGAGTTCAAAGCATGTGTAGAGAAATTCAGGATAGAACTGGAGGAGCCATCACACACATGTATACCCACTTGCACATCTTTCAACAGACGACAACCACCATAATAGAATAGCATCACTAAGTACAAGTCAAGAACACCCAACTCATCACCATTCAAGAAGGTCTAGGTGATGTTGATAGATGGATATCCAAGAACCTAGATGATTCGACCGAGCTTACTCTCCCTTCAAGAATAGAAAGAAAGATTGATTACACTTTGCTTGATCATTGTCAGCAAGCTAGGTAGAGAGTAGACAAAGAGACATCCATCTCACTAGCAATCTATGCACAACTTCACAAAGCAACTCAAGTTTTGAAACAGAAGTGTCATCTCCCTCCCCTCGAATAGCTTGGAAATACCCTCACAATGGAACAGTTTCTCAAGAAAATACAGCAAAGCACAAGTCACAGGCGAGAGATAACTAAATCAGCTACAAAGGTGATAATGGATTTGATGGAGCAACATCTTATACATCCCACCAAAGTCCACACCATGATCCAAGCATTCATGGCTACCTTAGCGAAAGACATGAATTCCCTCAATGACAACACAGTTGCACATGAAGCCACGCTTGAAGAACTTTCATACTGTAGGGTCATATCACTCTATGACCAGTTTGAGATTTGGACATCTTACATCAGGGAAAAGAATACATGATTAAGATGAAATAGCAAATTCAAATTTCCTGACAATTGTATTATATTACGTATTTTTCTAACTATCTTCAATTTCATCCCCTCTCTCACACATGTCAATAGCTAGTGGGGGGAAGCTAAAAGGTCTTTTCTAACTCCTTGTGGAAGTCAAGAAGACACTTTTAGGAGTTATCAAATTTTGTATAAATAAAGGAAGAATTCCATTGTGAAAAGGCTCTTCAAGCATTGTATACACTCAAGAAACTATTTTTAGAGAAAATATCGTGTTAACTAATATTGAGAAGCCCTGAGGGCCAGTTTTGAAAGAGAGAAGAACTTGATTAAATTGGTGTTTGCAGTAAACTATTTTCAGCAAATTGTCTATTGTTTCATGTATTTTAAGAATATGTTGTTGCATATAAACTTTTCTTAAGCATCGTTATTTTTATAACAGCTTTCTTTTTCTTTATTATGTTTATGTCATGAGAATATAGGTTGTTAATGTATGCAATAATATGATCTAGACTATTATGGTTATGTATTCGTGTGCATATGTTGTCTAACTTCGCTTCTTCATAAGAGTTGCATAGTTAGTTTCATTTTAGCTACTCATTTGGTTATAATAGTTTTCTCCTAGTTAGGATAGGATAGGATAGGATAGATTTCATTTCTGCAATTACATAGTTTTCATCTACATCTGCACTCGCAAACCATCCAACCATCCCCCCCCTCCCCCCCATAACTAGTAAATGGAATTCGGGCCAGAATATGGATGGGTCTCTTAAACCAAACGGTGCATAGTCTAATTGGGACCATGTACCGGAGATTACCCCTTGCTATTGAAGGGCATTTTCGCCCCATCAACAAGATTGTTAATGAAGATTTAGTGAAAAAATTAAAAGTACAACAACATCAATTGATACCTTTCTTTGCATTTTGTTTTATTGTCGTGATCAATGTTTGTACTAGATTTGATTGCCCCATTACCTCATCGACTCTTGATGCTTGGAGTTGGTATACAAAGTTTTCCTTTGATACTATTGGCTTAAAATGATGCAACTGAAAAAGATGATGTATGAATTGGCATCCAAAAAAGAAGGTTTTATCCTTGCTTGATAATTATTTGGCTCTGAGGCCATAGCCATGTCGTGAGGAGGAGAATTGCAACACCCTTGATGTATCGCAATCATTGTGCAAGTTCTCATTCTAGTTGCATGTTAGCTATTTGTGATGTGATGGAATTGTTATCCCTCTATTATGCCCACTTACATTCAAAAGATATGTATGTATGTTTACTTAAGATGTAGCATGAAAAGACCCATTGATGTACAAGTGCTACTAATCAAATTTTATGGATTATACCTTTATGTTCATTGTTGATAATGGATAGTTGTCTCCTTTCTTATTATTGTTAATAATCATTGGTCAATTTTTAGCCAATGCTTATGAGTATCACCCCTTGGTAGATAGAAGATGGGTGTTCCTTAATGAATTATTGTTGACTAATGGCATGTTCTTACTTGACAATTATCCTAAATTATACTTTGATGGTGTGTGATGAGCTCCCTTCACTAGTTATTCTTAAGCACTTACTTTTTATGACTTCCTTAGTGTGGCACTCATGTTCCTTGTCTTGGTTACTTGTGGCTCGACATTGTGTGTTTATGATAGTTAAGATATGGGGTTTTGGACTCCTCATCCCCTAGATGGTTCCTTGTTTGATATTTAATTGCAATTGGTGTGACCTGATAATTATTCCCTTGATGGATTATGATGACCAAACCTTGTTTGATATGTTGTTATATTACTTGAGAAGGGTTTATGCACATAGTCAGGATGATATCCCTTATTTATGTTGCATGATGTTTATATGATACATGTGTTATATTTTTGGAAAAGGATAACTTGTTGCAAGTTGAAACACTGATGGGAAGATGGAAAAGGCACTATAGGGAAAGGACTCATGTTTCAATGAGGATGAACCATTGATCCTAATACTTAGAAAGCTTGGGAAACGGGAAAAGACTTGGAAAATTCCTATTAAAGTTGACTTGGGTGAAAATACAAAAGGGGGGCAGTGGTAATTCACTTTTTAACCGCTTCTTGACACTTGTAAATCCACTCATTGGCCCTAATTCTCCCTTGCATGAGCTATTAATGGAAAAAGGGAGGCAAAAAGTCAAATCTTGAAAGATTATAAAATAAATTGTCTGCCTTGGGAAGAGGTTCTCAGGTTGGTTGGCTCATGAGGAAATGTTCTAAGATTTTACCATATGTGCAAGAGATATACAATTATGATTTGTGTACTTGATAAAGCAAATTACTGGTTGCTCTAACCTCATCTAAGTGAACTAAGGATTTGAGAATGTACCTAACCAACCAAGGGTACTAATGCTCAGTTGTGCCTAGCTATTGTTTTTAATTGGGCCCTAGGACACCACGGTTGAGTGTGACTACATGCACTAGGGACGAGGGTGGTAATAAGATCCTTACAAAGGGGAATCACTACTAAGCATAGTTTTCAATCACAATGGGAAAGAGAAGTAGTAAGACCCCTGCACACCCTAACCCTGTGAGGTATGTGTTGTATGTCCAAGAGCCTCTCCACCACAATGAGGTTGGTTAGTTGGAGTCTGATATGTGTTAATCCTTTGGAAATTGTGTAAGTTATTTGTAGAGAGTGCCACTACCAAGTGTGTTGCTTGACCAACCAAGAGTATACATCAGGGGCTAGAGTGGTAGTAAGATCCCTCCACCTCTGAAGCCTAGGGATTTGGATGTGAGTTATCTACATAAAGTTTTTGTGCACCCTACTTTCCTCAACTCATACAGCTTGAGTTCTACTTGAGACACAATAAATGTGAATATAGTTACATTGATTGGATGGAAAATTGACCATTGGGTGTGATTTCCCCCATATTTGATTGGTGTGATCCCCCCCCCATCTTTTATTGGTGTGATCCCCCCCCNTGATGATTGGATCATGGGATTCTAGAGAACTTAGTGGGTCAACACTTGGACTTTAATAGAATAAGGACTACATGTAATTTTTATCATGTTTAAATTGTGTATTGTTGGTTTATAGTGTTAAATTGCGAGTCCCTAGACAATCATAAAGTCTGAGATCACCTTCTTATGAATTTTCATCCTTATCTACTAAAGAGGTGTTGTCATTATCCGTTGATGAGTTGTGAGTGAGATCTAGATCTAGAGGTGGTCCAATACATCTACTATATATTGACATCATTGGATGAATACATGTGTTGAGAATGGCTTAAAGTATTTTCCACCAAGTTCTTGTCTCGTGTTGTGCTTGCTCTATTTCTTAACATGGTATCATAGCATCCTTACTCTTAAGGGACCTGACAGCTATTCCATGGTAGTTTCCCATGAGAGGTTGATATGTGTATGACATATTCCTCATGGTAGTCATTCATGGGAGGTGAGGTGTGAGTTGAGATGAGGTCTCTATCAATAAAGCTGTGGATCTCCATCCATTTGGAGGCACAATGGAAAATACAAGGTCCTAGTTCCTTTAACTTGTTACTGATTTAAATTGCTACTATTGTACTACATATTTTTTGAGAATATTTCTTTGCATTTGAAATATATAGCAAGAAGTAAAAGGGCGATATTTTTGTTTTTTTATGTGTTTTTGTATCTGTGATTAAAAGTGAAATACATACACAATGAAGTTTGGATGCAATAAATTATCACCAGTAGATGAATGCAATAAAATGAGTGTGTTGGATGCTTGAATAATTCTTGTAAAGATCTATATTGAAAGATTGATATGTATCCACAAGCAATAGACCTATATCAAATTCAAACCAATGATCTGAGTGATTTCATGGATCTTCCCAACCGACACTATGAAGCAAATAGTAAGTGACATGATGTTGAATCATGTCACTCTACCATTGGTTACCTCACTCACCTCTCACATATCTGCCTCCCTACTTCTCAAATACATTAAATTGTCATGAATAGCTTTGATGGTTCCTTCAAGTTTTCTCAACTCAATCTCAATGCCTTGAATTTTCTCCTTCCTTGCAATTGTTGACTAGTCTTTAGCTGCAATTCCAACCTTCTCATCAAGATAAATAGTGGTAAATACTCCTTGAGAGGCATTTGGAATCAATAAACATGCTACATAGATTCCATACTCATGTGTTGTGAATGTAAATTGACCTAGTGAAACATTTTCTTTGGAGTATAATTATTTTCCATAAGGTGATGTCACCTTGACTGAGATATTGTGGGGTTGATGTCCATGATCATGATCATGGTTCACTACCAAGAAATCAATAAGCATGAGGACGTTGGTTTCAATATCCTCATAGATACGCTTGGCACTTGTAGCTACATCAAATATGATGTCACGAACACATGAAACTGGCCACGAACATATTAGCATCAAATGTAACATCATCTCCCATATTCAAAACCCCTGAAAAAAAATCTCTATGATCTATTACAATACAAAGATGATAAGCAATGAGAAGAAGAAATCAAAACATTATTGTGTCAAATATATATCCAAGAGCCTCATTGTGCCTCTTCAAACTCTACAAAAAGAATGAATTGAGGATTAATGGAGTGTAGATTAGGGCCATTGTCCCATCAATTGTCAGGTGAGAATCACTAATTAAGCCTAGCACGTAGGGGATATAGAACACCCATTGTTTGCCAAAATATCATAACACAATAAAAATATGATGAGTGCAAGAGAAAAGTAGTGAAAATCGACCCAAGTCAACAAAGAGAGACAAATTTATTCAAGCTCACATTGCTTTCATGGAGACATCCAGCGTTGGAAAGAAAGGTATATTTTTTTAATGGTTTATCCCACATGAATGAAGCCGACATTCATTATTTTGTTTATAATGAAAAAGGTTGAGTTCATGAAGTAATATGTTAAGGGGGATATCAAAATAATGAACAAGGTTGAGTTCATGAAGTAAGATGTTAAGGGGGGTGTGTGATGATAGGATCTTGACATAGGAACCTTGTTGCCATGATTTATAATGGACTTGCAAAACCTTTCGCTTAAAAGAACTCTACTCTATACAGTTGAAGCCTAAGCCTTTTTTAGAACAAGTATGAAGTAAGATGTTAAGGGGGATGTGTGATGATAGGAGCTTTGAAGCCTAAGCCTTTTTTAGAACAAGTATGAAGTAATATGTTAAGGGGGATGTGTGATGACAGGAGCCTGACATAGGAACATTGTTGCCATGATTTATAATGGACTTGCAAAACCTTTCACTCAAAACAACTCTACTCTATATAGTTTAATCTTAAGCCTTCTTGAGAACAAGTATAGTTGATTCTTTTAAGGCTTGAACTGGTAAGAAATTACTTTGTAAAAGGGTTTAAATTGACCATTCACCCTTCAAAAGATCTACTTTGTAAAATAATCACTTGTTGCATGGGGCACTCTTAAGAGATAATATAATAAAAAGATCATTTTATCGTGGTTGTGACTTTGACCTATCCCAATGATAGAATTAGGGGAAAATAGAGAAAACAAATATTCTTTTAAATTATGTTCACTAGATCAGCACATTTCATAAAAGACATAAACAGATCTGAATTAAATTATGAACATAAATAAAATTTATGAGTGCAAAAACAAACTTTAGCTTACCACTTGGCCAAAGAAGAATGTACCTCTCACATGTGTGGATGTAAACCCCTTTAATATGCTCAGAAAAATAGTTTAAGGTTTATGGATCAAACCTCTAGGATTTGATCTCTGTCATATGTGTTATCACTCCAAGAAACTCCTTAGGGTTGTAAACTAAGGATGCTTGGTAACTTAAAAATAATGTGTAGGTATGCTTGGAACAATGGGATCACTTCAATGATTAATGTAACAGACAACTCATCATACATTCAAATGAAACAGTTCTTTCCGAAAACAATAATCAGATCAAGTGATTTTAAAGGAGAGGATGAAGAACACTAATCTTGATTGCCAAATACAGCTGGGTGTAGGGCTTAATACAAGATAGAAAGAAATCATTCACTTCAAGTCTATGAGCTCAATAAAGAGATGGCAGTCTTTATAAGCTAAGATAAACTGAAATAAAGTACAGAAAAAGAAGCATGAAATATTTTTGATATTGAAAACGAAAGGAGACTATAATTTTATCATGCAATAAGAGTCTATACAGTAGCACAAAATGTATTCCCAGTTTGAACCCTTGTCTCTTAGAAAAGATAATCATTTATATCCTTTTACAATCAGTTTTTAAGATCCTGAAAACTTGGATCTGTATCTAAAAATAGAAAATCAAATTAACTAATACAATCGATAACAAAAACTCGTGGCTAGCATTCGAACTGTCTTCTATATCAAAATTTGACATTTGTACTTCATCAGCTTCTGGAATTTGTTGTGTCATGAAAAAGGTAAAGGCACCTCTCTTATGTAGCTGGATTTCTTCAATTACTCATAGTCGAAACTTTAGGAGACCGATTTAGCATTTGGTTTTCAAAATCTCCACGAATCTTTGATGCTAAGTATTTTCTGACTAAGTGGTTAATCCTTTGATGCTCTGGAACTTCTTTAAATACTTTGAAAATCGTCTTGCTCCATCTTTAGCTTTCAAAAATTCTTTTTGTGCTTTCACCAGCTAACTCGCCTTAAGATTCATTGGTTAGCTGATGAAAGCTCTGCCTTTCACCAGCTAACTGGTTGTAAATTTACCCTTTGCGCTGGTGAAAACTCTGTTTTGGCCAAAAAGAAACTTTCACCTCCAAAACTGTTGTTTTATCAAAAATTTAGCATGGCTCTGCTTTATCTAATTGCATATTCACAGCAACCTGGGCTAGCACTTGCAGATCTGGGTGTGACTTATGTTTTTGCTTCAATTTTCTAATCTTCCTCTTAAGGCATTTTGCTAACCACCATAGACTGTTATAATCTTTGGTGATTTTCTTCTTTCTCTTTTTTTCCTTGACACTTTCACGAGCCAACTTCTCAAATGTTTCATTTGTCTCTGCGAAATTATCAGACGGAGTTTTGTATCTCTCCTTGATTACTCTTTCTAAAACCTCCTGTTGAGCAATCACTTCTTTTAGTTGTTTAATTTTCTGTGATTTCTTTGACCTTTTGCTCTTTAATGTTTCACCTTCATCAGTGGGAGTAAAAGTCTCACAATCCTGTGCAAATTCCATGGAGTGTTCAGGGCTTTTAATGGCTGGACTTTCATCTTCTTACTCTGGCTCTGTTTCTGAGTCTATGTATGGTAGATTTAAAATATTTGTTTTCTTTTCTGTAGGCTGCTCTGAAGTGGTTTCAAAATCTAACTTTTTCTTTGACCTGTGAGACTTTATGCCAGAAATCCTATCTTCTGGTGGTCCTAGAAGAGTTCTCCTCTTCCTCGAGCTGCTCTGAGGAGTTAATTGTCTTTTTCCAGCTCTCTTCTGCTCATTCATGGGCTGAGTTTGGGTGTCAAATCCTTCCCAAAAAAGGAAATGTTGCCAAGTCCTTCCTCTCTGTCTTAGTTCCTCCAGAATTATCAATTTGATTAGGCCGAAATGACAAAGAGTGTTTTTCATACTTAGAGGTTCAGCCCTAATCTTTTTACAGACTTTAGTTAGGCTTTTGTGCAAGAAGAAAGGTAGATTTAGGAGATTTTTCCCTGTGAAATGATCTAAGAGCTTGAAATGGTATAGCATCAGCTTGTCATACCTACCTTCTGAGGTTATATAGAGCTGAATGCCTTTGAACAGGTCTTGCCATTCATTCTCCAAATGAAAAACTGGCGTGCTTTTCTTCCATGCAACATTTCTAAATTCTTCCTTAAGATATGCTCTGAAATTGAGATTCTTGGTTGCTATCGTTTTGAACCAACTCTGGCCTGATCTAGGTAAGTTGGTTGTTGTAGCAATGGCGGCTTCATCAACTATGATTTCTAAAGACCCGACATAGGCTTTATTTCCATCATACGATTTAGCAAACACTTCAACAGTTGTTTGATGGCAGCCATTCTGTAACTTCTCAACATATCCCATGCAGCCTGCGTCTGAGAAGCGTTTTTGTACCTCTGGATGTGCTTGTAAAAAGGATAGACTGTCTAATTCTTTCCTTAACAATGAACCACTTCGTTTCCTTTCCATATGCAACTCGAACCCCAGACAATTTTGCAAATAAAATCACTGTAATTTGTTGTTTGGGCCAAGGTTTGGTGCTGGTGAAAAACTCTTGATGTTGTCTTTCAAAAATGAAACCATAACATATGCCTGTGGATTATGTGTGTTGGGGATATGAAGTGTCGATTCGATATCACCAGCTAAGTAGTATCGCTCCTTTACCTGTGATGATGGATTTGAATTCGTCATCTCCAGCGCCATTATCTCGTGAAGCATGCATTCACGAACATGATCCACTTTGATATCTGATTTAGACGTGCAAAACAGAATCTTCATCATTATCCGCTTTCACCAGTGCCTGATAATGATTACGTGACATGTGTTGAGCATTTCATATTTTGATTTTTGAAAATGTGGAGGGAACACACGTGGAGGGAACACACGTGTTCTGCACTTTCACCAGCTAACGGTCTGCGGGAAAGTACTCCTTAACTGTTGAAAATCGCCACTTTCACCAGCTAGTCATCAAACTTGAAACACGCGTTAGCTGTTGAAAGTATTTTCATGAAATTTTAAACAAAAGACCTTTATGGATCGACTTATTTCTAAGATATGAATTAAAAACCTAAGTTTTGCCACTAGAAGAACTTAAAACAAAATCGAGAAAACTACCAATAACCATGCTATCAATCCCAAAATGAAACCATAGTGACTGATTCATTTTGGGAGTTAACATTTGGCTCCAACTGGGATGGACACCTCCCTGTGAGGTCACCAAGAACCTAGCTAGACTCAGTAGCCTTTATTACAATTTAAAATTTTGAAAAATAGTTTTGCTTAGTACCATTGGGCATGGAGTTATTCAAGCGATAAAAACAAAGAAAATAGAACTGAAAAGAATATGTACAAGTAAAGCAAGGATTTAAGAAAAGCCTTATGAAAAATAGGTCTTTAGAAAACGCCCGTTGAAAGGGCCACCTACTACTTCCTCGCCTGCAAGATTTTGGAGAACAAAGGTATTGTTCTGCTGAACTGTTGTTATGACAAAAGGACCTGTCCAGAGAGCATCAAATTTGTCATGTTTCCCCTTCTCTTGCCTTGTTGCATCCCATTTTAAGACTAGTTCCCCTGTTTTGAATATATTTGGTTTGACTTTCTTGTCGAAGATCTCCTTCATTTTTCCTTGGTGTAATTATGTCTTTTCCAAAAGTTGCTCTCTATCTTGCTGTAACTCTACCAAATTATGAATTCTCCAAGTTAAATCACTTGGTTCAGAGTCAGTTTCTTGTAAAAACTTTGCAACTGGCAGTGCAAGTTGAACAAGAAATATGGCTTCGGTACCATATACCAACTTGAAAGGAGATGTACCAATTGACTTTTTACTTGTAACCCTGTCAGCCCACAAAGCAAATTTCAGCTTGGATTCCCAGCCTCTGGTATTTTGTTCAAGCAGCTTCTTTATAATTCTGACTAAACTCTTATTTGATGACTCGGCTAAGCCATTTCCTTGCAGATAGTAAGCAGTGGAATGTACTAGCTGAATTCCCAGCTCTTCACATAATTTTTCCAAGTGCTTATCTTTGAATGCATCAGCGTTGTCAGTGACTATCCTCTTAGGGAAACCAAATCTGGTGAATATGTTTTCTTGCAGAAAATTAATGATGACAGTATGATTGGCATTCCTAGTAGGAATAGCCTCAATCCACTTTGTAAAATAATCGGTGGCAACAAGGATCCACTTGTGCTGACTACTAGAAGGCGGGTGAATCTCACCTATGAAATCCAGACCCCATTGTTGGAAGGGACCTGTGACCACTATAGGTCTGAGGGGAAGAGATTTCAATTGTTGTTTGCCTTCAATTCTTTGGCACTTGTCACATGTTCTCACAAACTCACACACATTTGAGAATAAGGATGGCCAGTAATAACCAGATCTTAATATTTTATGTGCAGTGGTTTTCCAATAGTGATGTCCTCCGCATTCACTATTATGGAACTCAATCATGACCTTAGCTGCTTCTTCTTGGTTTATGCACCTCAATAATAAACCTATTGGATTTTTCCAGAACAATAAGTTGTCATTGATGCAAAAATTCATGGCTTTGAGCTTTAAGGCCCTTCCTTGTGTTTTTGTCAAATGTGAAGGGACTGATAAAGTTTGCAGAAAATGAATGATGTGACTGTACCATTTGCAATTAGATAGGTGATCTGATACCTGCATTTCCTCACTTCTTTTATCCTCTAAAGACTGAACATTATCTGCATTAACACTTACCAAATTTATTTCGAGCAGTTTACAATTTTCTTCTGCCAGAATTTTGGCAAGGCCCTGACCCTTCACAAGTTTTGTTGGTTTAATTTCAACATCAAATTCAATTAACTTTGCTATCCACTTACACCTTTTTCCATCTATGTTGGGTTGTATAAGCACATCTTTAACTGAACTGGAGGGTACGTAAGCTATTACCTTGGCTTGAAGGATGTAAACTCTGAAAGATTTTAATGACTTGATAAGTGCATATGCGTGTTTCTCCAATAATTCATACTTTACCTCTGCATCCCTCAAGACTTTACTGAAGAAGGCAACCGGTTGCTCCTGATCATCAGCATTTTTCTGCAAGAGCACTGCTGCGATTGTATCTTTTGAAGCAAATGAAAAGATATAAAATTCCTTGGCGAAGTCGGGGTTGATCAAAACAGGGGTTGTCGTAATGGCTTCCTTGATAGCATTGAATGAGTGTTTCGCTTCTTCAGTCCATTTTACCTCGGAGTTCTTTCTTAACATAGCAGTAATATGCTTTGTGAGTTCTGCAAAGTTTACTATAAACCTCTTGATAAAGTTTATAGTCCCAAGGAAAGACTGAATGTCCTTCTTTAATCTAGGAAGAGACAGATTTTTAATTGCTTCTACTCTTTTTGGGTCGATTTTCACCCCATCAGCTGAAAAAAATGTCCAAGTAATTTCCCTTCCTTAAGTGCGAAATTTGATTTTTTGGATTAAGAGAAATTCCATACCTTCGACATTTTAGGAATGTCTTTTTTAAGTGTTGCAAATGAAGTTCATGGCTGCTCGAAAAAACAGTGATATCGTCAAGATATATCAGGACAAATTTATCTTTCTCTCCAACGAAAGCAATGTCCATCGCCCTTTGGAATGTCACTCATGCATTCATCAATCCAAAGGGCATCTTTTCGTACATAAACGTACCCCATGGAGTAGTAAAAGCAGTCTTTTCTTTATCGTCCGGATGGACAGCAATCTGGTTGTATCCAGAAAACCCATCAATAAAAGACATCACCTTTGATCCTGACACCTTCTGCAAAATATGTTCCATTTTGGGCAGAGGGTAGTTGTCCTTCCTAGAGCACTTATTCAAATTTCTGAAGTCGATGCAGAGTCTGATCTCTCCATTCTTCTTCCTGACCGGTACAAGATTTACAATCCATTATGAATATCTGAGAGGTATGATGATGCAGGCATCCAATAGTTTTTTTATTTTCCTTTCCATTGTAGGCAGCAACAAAGGATTAAAAGATCTAAGTTTCTGCCTAAATGGTCTGGTATCTTTGTTTAAGGGAATCTTATGTTGAATTACTTCTGTGTCGAAAGTCTTCAAGTCATCATATTTCCAAGCAAAGATGTCAGCAAACTCCTTTAGCAATTCTCCATAATCAGCCTTTTGTTTTTCAGTCAAATGTGAAGCTAAGTTGATATATTTGGGATCCTTTTCACTGGCTATATTATACCGCAAAACTTTTGAATCTTTTTCCCCATTTTCCAATTTGACAGCCACATCATTATTATCAAAAATCCTTTCCAAAGGGACCAAACCTTTAGGAATTTTGTTGGTAGACAGCTGGACTATTTCATGTGCTGTGATTTTGCTTCTGAATTTTGGCTTCTCAATTTCATCGTCATGTTCATTCTCCTGATCAATTTGCAAATCTGCAAACTCATTTATCACTTCAAGAAATCTAGTGAGTTCAGCATCGTCTTCGAAAACCTTCCAAAATTTTACATTATCAGGGAGGGATGGCCTATATTTAAATTCAATTTCGTAATTCAGTTTATGAGGCGGAGGAGGTATGAAAGCACAAGCCAACACAGCTAATGAATCATCCAATTCATTCATTGCTCTGGGTACATATGAAATTTTAAAATTTGCAAAAGTGTGAATTGCCCTCAAAACTTCATCTCTATATGCTTTCAGCCTGACATGTTTTTCTTGAAAGGACTTATTCACCTGCTGAATGATTAAATCTGCATCTCCGAATGCCTACAATATTTTAATCTCCATCTCTTTGGCTGCATTTAGCCCCAGAAGTAGTGCCTCATACTCAGCAATATTATTAGTCACTTTAAAATCAAGTTTAAAGGACAAATGAAAGTTTTCTTAGAAGGGGAAATCAATACCACCCCTGCTCCTGCTGATTCTTTGGTACAAGCACCATCAAAGAACATGGTCCAAATATCGTCCTTTGTTGCTTCTGTGGACTGAACTGCGGGCTTTCTAAGCAGCAATGCATCTGGTAATGAATCATCAATTTGCAAAATACAAGATCCCATACCTGTGTCGACAGAATAGATAGGATGATTGGATGGATTGTGTTCATCACTGATTACATATGCCAACTGTGATTCCCTGTATAACCTTATGTTTACCCCTCCAAAAACAAGGATAGTAGCGTAAGAGAGATCCATTTGAAGAGTGCCACCTAGCCTCTTCATCCACGATCTTGATAACAGACATCCAAATTTAGGTGGTATGTCTGCCACTAATACATTCATAACCATAGTCTTCATGGATGCTTGGGTTAAAGTTACAGCCAAGTCCTTGATCATTCCGAGACATTTGACTTTTCTAGAGTCAAAAGATAAAAGATCGTGGTAAGACTTGGTGATCTCTAGCCCAAGCTCATCCATGACCGCCTTTGGCATTAAATTGTGAGAAGCACCGGAGTCTAACAAACAGTTATGTAATGTTTTCTCATGAATATTTAGAGAGATGTAAAAGGGAGGACAGCTTTCATCTCTGTCTTCTATCATTTGGCCCAGAGTAATGGTTGGATTTTCATCATATATGTTGGGAATATCAGCGGAAGAGGATATAGATTTGGGATCTAGAGTTTTGAGGATATCCTTTTTGAACATTTCATTTTTCATTAACTCAACTAGAGGAATAGGAATTTTAATTTTCTGTATTTCAGCCTCAAAATTGAACGAATATGGGACTTTATCAAAGGCTTTATTAGATACCTTTACCTCATTTAAAGGAGCTTTATGACTTCTTTGTTGTTCAACAGGGGCCTGACTTTCTGGAGTTTGATGCTTGACAAGGGCAGTAGTCTTCTTGGGAGGAGCTAATGTTTTTGCTTTTGAGGGATCTGTTTGATGATTCTCTGATGTCTGATATTTTTACTTAATAGGGGTTGTGCTCTTTTCGGGAGAGGCTGGTGCGTTCTGTTGGGCAGTATCAGACTTAGATCGGAGATTATATCTATTCTTATCTTCTGTCGTGAAAATTCCATCATCAATAGGATTATCCTATGTCTGTTCAGTCATCAATGCTTCTTCATAGTCGTGTTGTGTCAGATAAGATTTCCATGTCTCTTCTCCAACACAATGAATATTATCTTCTCCATCTTCTTGATAATCACCTTCATCTTCATCCATTATAACATTCTGAAGAGGGGCCTTTATTCTCTGATCTTCAGTAGGATTCTTTTCTCTTTGCAAAATCTGTGTTGGCTGATTATTTCTTCTGAAGTTGTTAGGATTTTGATTTGGGTTCCTGCCTGCATAATCTTAAGTGCCTCTTCCCTTCACAGGCTACTTATTTTCAATCTTGAGCTTAGATATCTCAGACGTTAGAGACTCTAGCATCTTAGCCATTTTATCTAACTTTGGGTCAGCACCTGATGAAGAAGAAGCTTCATTCCTTGGCCTTCTCCTATCAGAATTTCCCTTTAGATTTTGAGAGGCTAAAATATTTGATTCCACCTTAAGGGAAGCATCTTGCATCAGAGACAGTGTTAGTGACCTCCTTTCTCTCAACAATAAACAGAACTCTGAGTCAAAAGCATTAGAATATGTGATTTTGGCAGAAGCATCTGAAGGTTTTATCTCTGCTTGTATTTTACTGTACATCCAGTTAAACCTTTTAGTGAAATCAGAGACTGACTCACCATTTTGTTTCCTTAGATTTCCAAATTCTGTGATATAGTAAACAAAATCTCTTCTATCACCCGAGTGTTTCAAGAAGGTCTCATCCAATTGCTCGATTCCAGCTATGGAACCAGCAGGGAGTTCTTTGAACCATTTCCTAGCATGGCCATCTAATCTTTGGACAAAAACTCGTGTCCAAACATCTTCCTCTTCAATATTAAGGTTTTCAGCATAATTGTAGAAAGCCTCAATATGTTCTTCAGCAGACACATCGCCTTCGCCTGTGAATTTGGGAATATACTTCTGATAGTCTCATGTTGGCATAGCTGATACTGGGTTTGGAAATATGAGTGGTGAATACCTAGCAGCTAAGACTTGTTGCATCTTAGTCAAAGGAGGTGGTGCAGCCATAATGATCAGGGGTGAGAAAGGTGATAGTTTCTTTTTCGAATCTTTAACACTGGGAGAATGTGAAGGAGGTGAACCTTCTGATGGGAAAGAGGTCTGTTATGAGGCTCTGTAAAAATTTGCAAGTTGTCCAACTAAGTTTTCTTCACCTTTAGCAGACAGCTCTTGGAGAAGATGTTCGACAGCAAGGAGGCTAGTATAAATGTTTAAATGATCTTCTTTTTGTTGTGAATGAAAAGAATCAAGAGAAGAAGAACTATAATTTCTTTGTAAAGTCTTGGATGCTTTCTCAATCAAGTTTGAATCTGTCAATTTGTCATCATTTCTATTTTCCTGTTGATGAAAAGGAGTTTGTTATTCTATAGTATTTACAGTTGTTTTTTCATCAGTACTCTTGGAAAACAATTCAAAATTTTCTGCAGTAGGTTTTCCAGAACAAAAGAGAGGGTTAGCTTATGTATCTGATTTTGAAGCTTGACCTTGAATTGTCTTTCCTCTCCTAAGAATTAGTTCTGGATTAGGCACTGGTGTGACAGGTGATTCTTGTGGATTCGCCCTAGTACTGATCCTCTTAGGAGCCAGGATGAACTTGTGGAGTCGCCAGATAGATAATTACAACCAATTAAAATGTCTAATCTTTGTCTATCATCGAAGATCAGCTCTGTGTTGTATCCCAGGAAAGCAAAACTTAAATTTTGTTTCCCCGGCAACGGCTCCAATTTGTTATCACTCCAAGAAACTCCTTAGGGTTGTAAACTAAGGATGCTTGGTAACTTAAAAATAATGTGTAGGTATGCTTGGAACAATGGGATCACTTCAATGATTAATGTAACAGACAACTCATCATACATTTAAATGAAACAGTGCTTTCAGAAAACAATAATCAGATCAAGTAATTTTAAAGGAGAGGATGAAGAACACTAATCTTGATTGCCAAATACAACTGGGTGTAGGGCTTAATACAAGATAGAAAGAAATCATTCACTTCAAGTCTATGAGCTCAATAAAGAGATGAGAGTCTTTATAAGCTAAGATAAACTGAAATAAAGTATAGAAAAAGAAGCATGAAATATTTCTGATATTGAAAACGAAAGGAGACTGTAATTTTATCATGCAATAAGAGTCTATACAGTAGCACAAAATGTATTCCCAGTTTGAACCCTTGTCTCTTAGAAAAGATAGGCATTTATAGCCTTTTACTATCAGTTTTTAAGATCCTGAAAACTTGGATCTGTATCTAAAAATAGAAAATCAAATTAACTAAGACAATCGATAACAAAAACTAGTGGCTAGCATTCGAACTGTCTTCTATATCAAAATTTGGCATTTGTACTTCATCAGCTTCTAGAATCTATTGTGTCATGAAAAAGGTAAAGGCACATGTCTTCTGTAGCTGAATTTCTTCAATTACTCATAGTCGAAACTTTAGGAGACCGATTTAGCATTTGGTTTTTAAAATCTCCATGAATCTCTGATGCTAAGTATTTTCTGACTAAGTGGTTAATCCTTTGATGCTCTGGAACTTCTTTAAATACTTTGAAAATCGTCTTGCTCCATCTTTAGCTTTCAAAAATTCTTTTTGTGCTTTCACCAGCTAACTCGCCTTAAGATTCAT
>ML783274.1:446265-458467 GCA_009831015.1 Picea engelmannii | reverse complement strand
ATATTTTGTTTCTTCAAAACATAAGTTTAATAATATATACATTGTTGTAGAAATAAGTAACTCATTATCATTCATTTCATGTTTAAGAAACATATTGTTAAACAATTGTCAAATTGACATATCAAATCGTGATAAAAAAAAAAATTGAAAAATAGTCATTGGAAAGCTAACACAATTCTTCACAAGTTTTGTTTTTACTGTAAAGTGAAATTCTAAATAAAAAAAAATACTTTTATATGTCGGAAGTTGAATAACTTGTGAAAATACAGGTTTTTTTTCTCATAAAACAAGCAAAAGTGTAACCCACCTTCATGATTTCACCCTTAGTCCTCTTTTTTTTTGGGATATGAATATAGACTGGACTACCAAAGATTATCAAATGATCAACTGAGGGCTTTATACCGGTGAAAACTTCTTCTGGATTTTTCTCTTCAAGGGCTTTATTAGGACACTTGTTTTTAATGTAGACTGCAGTGCTTGCAACTATTCTAATCATACATCATGGCTCTGGCTGCTTCACAGATCGTTATGTTCTTTCTTTTCGCAACCCCATTCTATTGGGGATTATAAGGCACATTCAACACCCTCTTAATCCCGGAAGCCCGTTAGAGTTCATCATACTTGTAGGAGTCAAATTATTTTCCATTGTCTGTTCTGGAAACACAGATGTATCTACCTGTCTGATTCTCAACAAGATTCTTGAAATCTTGAAATCTATTGAAAGATTCGTCTTTAGTCTTCAAAAAATAAATCTAAGTTTTATGAGAACAATCATCAATAAAAATGATATAGTAGAGACAATCATTCATTGATGGAGCAGTCATAGGTCCACAAAGATCAGAATGAATAAGATCTAAAATGCCATTAGTTTTTCTATTGCTGTGAGGGTAAGATTTCTTAATATTCTTATCGAGAGCATAGCCTCTACAAACACTATCATGCTCAAATGAAAACACTGGCATACATGTTACCATCTTTTGCAAACCTGGGAGTGCGTTGTAGTTGAGATGTCCAAGCCTTATGTGCCAGAGCTCGCAGGGGTTTATCATCTCGTGAGTTAATGCTTGAACAACTTGACCTGTGATTTTGTAGAGTCCACTCTCACGAGTTCTGATAGTCATGGCAGAGCTCAAATCTCCATTTGAGGGCCACATGAGAGTCTTCCCTTTGGTGAAGGCTATTGAGTATCCTTTGTTTTCTAACACTGCACCTGAGATGAGATTTTTCTTTAATCCAGGAACATAAAGAATTTCATCAATATAAAATGCATTACCTAATTGACGCTTAAATGAAGCAAATCCAAACCCTTTTATGTCATATGTTCCATCATCACCCAGTTCTACCTTTATATTGAACTTCTTATCCCAATAGTTTACAAGATTTTGTTTGACGCATGTCATGTGTTTGGAGACATCGTTGTCCATTAACCAAACATCCTCCGACTTGGTTATAGTGTTAGAGAGGGCTGAGATGAGATAATATTCTTGGTGTTGTTTTTGCTCTTTGGTGGCAGCCCTGGTTCTTCTTCTTTGAGATTCATGTTGAGGCTCTGCTTCCTTAGTGGCAACTGAGGCATGGAACCTACCTTTTCTTCTTCGTTGTGAGGGAGTGTTTCCGCAATCTTTTGCATAATTTCATATCTTATTACAGTTAAAGCATCTTAATTTAGATAAATGAGGATGAAAATGAGATAGCTTACCTTGTGGTTTCTTACCTTTGTCTTTGGGCTGAGGAAACTTCTTCCATCTCTTGGCTTTAGCTGAAAGGGCATGATTTCTTACAGTTGAGTGCTCATTTCTACTTTTGAGTATTCCTTCTTCTTCTAAGCAATCATGCCATAATCTCTCGAAGTTAGGTTGAGTTTATTTTCCCTTGATCGAAGCGAGAAATATTTCCCATGACTCAGGGAGTCCATCAACTGCAGTTTGTACAAGGTCATCATCATCCACAACAACTCCTATTGATGTAAGTTGATCTCTGGTTTGATCAATCTTGGAGAAGAAGGAAGCAATGGTTTCATCATTTCCCATCCTTAATGTACGTAGTTGTTTCTTCAATATTCTCTTCTGAGTTGGAGCCTTATTTTCATAGAGATTTGCAAGGGCATCAAAGCATTCTTTGGCAATCCTTAGATGAACAATGATGGGCATCATGTTGTCCTTAACTGAGTCAAAAATGACTCTTTTAGCTTTGGCATGTCTCTTCTTGTATGGTGTCCTGCCAGTATTTGAAGTGGGTTATTCTTTTACCTTGGTAACCAACTCATCCAAGTCACCCTCTTCTAGTGTGTTGAGTACCCTAGACTTCCAAGCATTAAAGTTGGAGGCCCCTTCAAGCCTATCTTCTATTTTGACTGAAGATAAAGCCATGTTGTCTTCTGAATCAAATTATGAAATGAATTTATTGTTGATCTGCAAAACAAGCCCTAAGAAGTGGATCTACGTAGGCTCAAGTCTACAATTCTTGAGCTCTTTTCACGCCCTAAGCTCTGATACCATGATAGAATTAGGGAAAAATAGAGAAAACAAATATGTTTTTAAATTATGTTCACTAGATCAGCACATTTAATAAAAGACGAACAGATCTGAATTAAATTATGAACATAAATAAAATTTCGGAGTGCAAAAACAAACTTTAGCTTACCTCCTAGCCAAAGAAGAATGTACCTGTCACATGTGTGGATGTAAACCCCTTTAATATGCTCAGAAAATTAGTTTAAGGTTCATGGATCAAACCTCTAGGGTTTGATCTCTGTCATATGGACTGAAGGACAGTTTGCCAAGGGATAGACCACAAACAAGGTTGTAGAAGGATGTTGTCCACAGCTGAGACTGTATAACTCAGCAGCAACAAATACTCCATAAGTTGAGACAGCAAAACATCACAATAGGGACAGCGAATCCTCCATAGATGAAACAGCAATACCCTCCACAATAGAGAGCAAAAATCTCCACAGAAAAGATATACGGCATTGGGATGAAGGGGACAGCAAGTAGAATACACCCACAGGAGCCCTAACTCAGATAGCGACAATCAAGAGGAGAGGTCACGGCTCTCATACACAAGTCTGGCAGCCAAAAAAAGGGGTCGCAACACCTGTACTCAGGTCCGACGGCCAAGGGAGGCACCATAGGCACCTCATACACTAGCAGACAACAAGATGGAGCTCCCAGCCAACAACAAGACCAAGCAAAATACCTCAGATCTGAAACTGATAAACCAAAGGAGAGGTCGCACCATCACCAAGAGAGTAATTGAGGTAGCCGCAGCAAATAGGAGAGTGAGGAGAGAGTATGAGTGGAAATGCTAGAGGGTAGGGTTCTTTTTATAGCTAGGGAGAGGGGTTAGGGCTAATATAAAAAATAATTAAATCTCAATTAAATTAAAGTAAAGTATAAAAACCCCACCACATAAAACAAGAGGGAAAGCAAGACAATAAGCAAAGGGGGAACTTTAAGACAAAGTCAAGGGGGGTCCACAATTGGCAAAACATGTCCACATTAGTCTCATAATGACTTATAAACTTTTATCATCACTGCATAAGATGGTACATCAACAATGTGGTCATGTCCATCTTCATAGGCACTCCTAGGTCTCATGGACCATCCCGGGAGAGAGGAAGAGGATCACACATCAACACATCTTGGTATTTCACCAAGACCAGGTTGCCCCATAATACATATGGGAGCCCTAGAACACATATAGGGTCTTATCCACCAAGGTACAAGACCAAGGATCAACCCATGCATTAAGCAAGGGTTCCCTAGAACACATCCAAGGGTCCTAGAACACATCTATGGACTTATATCAACCACCAAGAAACACATCCAAGGATCAATCCAAGCACCGAGAAAGGATTCCCTGGAACACATCCAGGGGGCCTAAAACACATCTAGGGACTTACTGCTTGGTCCTAGACTAAGAACCTCAGTCATATACTGGGGGCCCTCACTAGGGTCTTTTGCCATGGCTCTCACTGCTTGGTCTCATACCAAGAAACCTCAAGAGTGTACTAGGGGGCCTAGTCCTCAATTAGGATCTTATGCCATCCTCCCGGAGAATGGCTCTTGCAGCTGCACTAATTTCAACACCCAAAATCAAAATAAGGTGGTCTAAGGTACACTTTGTGCTTGTGCAATGGTAGATGATTTTGTTTTGGATAACTCTATTTTGTGTCTAGTTTTTCACATATATTTAATTTGGCAAACAATACACACAAGGTGTAACAATGCATTAAAAAAACTTGATCAAAGTAAGACATCAATCATCCATAAAGCAATGTGTAATCTCATGTAACACGAGAGCGAAGAGTTGCTTGTTCCTCTACACTAGACGAAGCATGGTTTAAAAAATATATTCAAAGGACATAACCATTAATGGTCCATGTAAAATTTGTTTCAATTGATCTATATGCTTGAGTTCAAGTGTCTTTTTGGGTCCCTAAGACATTGAATTGAAGCAAATTGGAGCCATATTTTAAGAGTACAAATGATGGAATTGCAAACCCTTTGAAAGTCAAAAATTAATTGTGAAAATTGTCCAAAAGGCCTACTTGAAATTAAATACAAAGGTCACAGAAGTCTATTCATTGTAAAAATCACAATTTGGGGTGCATTATCAGTAGTTCCTGGCACACTAAGATTGTTAACAGCAAGCAAACAAGTATGACATGTAAGAAAACAAATAAACAAACAAGTGTGCAAAATCTAAAATGGGTAAAGGAGGAAAGCATTTGCAAGACACTAATCAAGAAATTAAAGAACTATAGGTCTCCTTACATGAAATGGATAATTGGGTTGTTGATCACAAGCAAATTGATCTAAAGGATAAATTGGTTGAAGCACTTCAACTCAAATTAATAGAAAATGAGCAACAATTTGAGAATATGGTTGACGCAATATGTGCCACAAATAATTGATGTTACTTGTGATGCAAATGACCTAATGGTTGATACATATACATCAAATGATATGATTGATGATTCCTTAGTTAGTCATGAGATGGAATCATACAATGAATTCATGAAGATAAGTTTTGTTGAAGATGAGTCACAAGAAGAAACAAGGAGTGATACTAGTAGTATCAATGAAAGTAAACTTGAATTTTCTTTAATAATTACACTTGAATTTTCTTTAATAATTACAAACAAAAACTGTCATGAATGCATGGAAGAACATCAAGTATAGCATGATCTTGCCAAGTCTATCATTAGACCTTGGGAAGAAATTTGTGACAACACATAACATGACTCGAATATGATAAGTAAGTTACCTTTCATATTCCCACCTATTCCAAACAACTCCACTTCTACATTACAAGATTCCTTCAAGGAGATTCCACTTCCCCTATTTCAGTTCAACATCAGAATGCTAAGAGCCAACATTGTCATTGAATTGGTCACATGGAGAATCATTGTTTTGATCTCCATCTTTATCTTCATTGTGGGAAGACAAATTGTCATTTAGATAAATGTCAAAAGAGAAGGATAAAAAGCCAATAATTCATTATGGTTGGATAAGTTATTGGCGTTGGAATCAACAAGTCAAGAAGTTGTTTAAATCGTATCGTCTAATTCAAACACAGGTTAAGACATTCGCATAAACAAGCTACAAAAACAGATGGATTCCAATCATTTGTTACAAATGATACTTTTGGGCATGATTGGGGCCCATTCTAATTCAAATTGAAAATTGCCTCCAAATGGTACTCCCTTGTACCTTAAGGGGAGAAATACATAAATGAAATGAGAAAGGTACTCTCTTGCACCTCAAAGGGGGGAGTACACTGATGAAGACAAAATTAAACTCTCTTTCACTTTAAGGGGGGAGTACATTGTGAAAATGGTTAGTGGTCAACCAAAACCACCAAATACATGGTATCAAATATAGTGTTGAAAGAGCTAATAAAAAATAGTCCAACGCTCAAGCTTGCATCCCTTCAATGATTCATTGGATCTACATAATTATCACCTTACACCTGACGGGGGATTATCAATGATGATCGTTGGGCTTCAAGTTTCAAAGTCCTACCAATCAAATTTCAATCAGAAATTGGAAATTACAGCATGGCAACCGGTCTCCTCAATCAGATATCTACAATTCAATCAACTTCATCAAATGAACATATTTGGGAAGTTCTAGCATGAAACCTAGAATCCTCGCATCGCTCTTCAATTATTCATTGAAATGTTGATCAATAATACACTTTCTCTAATATTCCCCCCCAATGTCGGTTCCTATGGTGGATATCCAAAAGGCTTTTTCATTTCTATTCTATGGTACGAATCCAGCGCTACCTAATTGTGTCTAAATTCAAAGAATGCTTTAGTGATCCTATTTGTTTATTGATAGCAGAATGATTATCCTATTTGTTCACAAATTACCAAGGGAATGTTCCAACATGGTAGTCGTGTTGAATTTTCACTATGTGCTAGGCTCAAGCATGAGGTTTATTTCATTTAGCATGTACTCGAACCATAAACAAATGCGGCAACACCATACACAAGTGTTGCAATAACCAAGATCACAAGAAGAATAACAATGCACAAGAACACAAGAAGTATCATGGGAAAACCCTTCTCAAACAAGGGAAAAACCCAACAATCCTTTGCTATATTCTCAAGAGAAGATCCCCCAACCATAAACTCTAGATGCACACAAGAGGGTGCTCTACAACCTTGAAACTAGCACCCAAGAGAGGTGTGCACTTCAGTCGTACAAGTAGGTTTGAAATTTCCAAATGACAAGTGAGAGTGTGTGTTTCCTCAATGGGGAATTACCTCTATTTATACAATACTAGACACAGCAATAGGTGTGTCAATTGGCACAATAGGGTCGGCCTCAATAACTCAGTAATATAATTAATCATTAACCAAATATTAATTATCTTTCACATATAGTGGGGCCAACTTGTACCCTTTACATCACAATTAGGGTTACAAGTAAATCTTACACTCAGAAAATATAGCAAGGGATCCACACGTCCACTAGTGCTCAGCCACTAGGGACACGTCCACATGTGCTCAACCACAGGGACGTCATACTCAACAGATCTCTATCTCAACTGAGTCCACAAGACAATCATCTGGAGTATCATCTCAAGCCTGACTCAACTGAGTCCACAGGAGTACAAGGCAGGAAACAACACATCGACTCAACTCAGTCCAGAGGAGAATGTTACACCCATCACATGGGCACACCCATCACATGGGCACACCCAACACATGAGCTCTCTCACAGGTCAACTCAACTCAGTCCAGAGGAGAACGTATCCTGGAGAATGTCACACAACGTTGCAATCATCAACACTCCCTCTCAGCTAGGGAGGCATTCTCCACCAGGCCAAGTCTCTCACGGAAGTACTCGAACTTCATCCTAGCAAGCGGTTTGGTGAAGACATCTACAATCTGCTCATGTGTAGAAAGGTATTGCACGTGTATTTCTTTTCTCTGCACCATATCTCTTATATAATGGTATTTTATCTCAATGTGTTTCGATTTATTGTGAAACACAAGATTCTCTGAGAGCTTCACATAGATCTGGTTATCACAATGAATAATGGTAGAATCCATCTCATGATCAAACAAATTTGCAAGGAGCTTGTGAAGCCACACTGGTTCGCAGACTGTCACACATAACGCTATGTACTCTGCTTCTGCGGTACTCAAAGCCATAGAGCTATGTTTCCTACTGCACCAGGAAACCATGGCAGACCCCAAGGTAAAACAACAACTAGATGTGCTCTTCCGTTCCACTGTGCTCCCTGCCCAATATGCATCGGCATATCCCTGCAATCTCATGTCTACACCGGAGGCATATCTCATGCCATATCCAACTGTGCCTCGTAGATATCTCAATACATGTTTCGTTGCTATCCAGTGAGTATGTCTCGACTGACTCATGAACTGACTAAGTACGTTCACTGCATAGCATATATCAGTTATGGTGTTAACCAGATACATCAATGATCCAATCAACTGTCGATAAAGGTGTGGATCAATCTTGTCTAAATCGGTAGAAGCCTTGTCCATTTTTTTCAGATCCATCGCCATCGGTGTAGGCATGGATTTGCAGTCTGTCATACCAAATTTCTTCAATATCTCCACTGTATATTTTACTTAACTCAGAAAAATCTCATCAGTCATCTGCCATACTTCTAGTCCCAAGAAGTAGTGCATCATACCCAGATCCTTCATCTCGAATTCAGGAGTCAATGCACGCTTGCATTCAACAATAAGACTTTCTGAACCGGAGAGGAATAAATCATCAACATACAGGACCAAAATCAGGCACTCATCACCAACAATATGATAATATAGGTTTGGATCAGCAACACTCTTGCTGAAGCCCAAACTCATCAGGAATCCATCCATCTTCTCGTACCAAGCATGAGGTGTCTGCTTTAGTCCATACAGGGTTTTCTTCAACCTGCACACATGAGATTTTGCTCATGTCTCATGAATCCTTCTGGTTGCTCAATGTAAACTTCTTCCTCAATCTCACCATTGAAAAAGGTTGTATCTTTACATCCATCTGATGTAGTCTCCAACTCGTGGATGCAGCTAGGGAAATGATTGTACGGATGGAAGTGTATCGGGCTACAGGAGCAAATGTCTCCTCATAATCAATTCCCTCCACCTGAGAGAATCCTTTGGCCACAAATCTCACTTTGTACTTCTCGACACTTCCATCAGTTGCATGCTTGATCTTATAGATCCACTTGGAAATCACTACAGACTTCCCTTCTGGTCTCGAAACAATATCCCACACTTCATTTTTCATGATGCATTGATACTCTTTTGTCATGGCATCTTGCCATACCTGCTGACCTGCTGCTTCTCCATGACAAGAAGGCTCAGTGTCAATGATGTGGCTCATGGCTTAAACATAGCTCGAGAACCTTTGTGGTCTCTTGCTCTCTCGGAATGTGCCTCGAGGAGCTGCATGTCCCTCTGCCTCCTACAGAGTTTGTCGAGCCCAAGTAGGCCTTTTATGGCCTACTGTAATGTCTCTGGGAGCATCTACTGGATCAACTGGATCAATGGTTGTCTACCTCTCAACTGCTAAAGGGGGAGAAGGTATTGTCTCGTTGTCAATCTCCATCTGAGATTCTCTAGATCTTTGAAAGGCTATCTCTTCCTCAAGATGACATCTCTACTCACTTCAATCTGTCTCTAACGAGGGATGTAGATCTGATATGCCTTCGAAAATTCATTGCACCCCACAAATGTACCCTTTCTACCTGAAGGGTCTAGCTTGGTCCTTTTCTCTTTGGGTATATGAAAGTATACTGGACACCCAAATATCCTGAAGTGTCCAACCTTATGCTTCACTCCAGCGAAGGCTTCTTCAAGATTCTTCAAAATCTGGTGAGGACTCCTATTTTGAACATACATTGTTGTCATGGATGCTTATGCCCACATAATCATAGGTAGATTCTAATCATGTATCATTGCTTTGGTTGCCTCAATGATGGTTATGTTCTTCCTCTCTACAACCCCATTTTGTTGAGGGTTATAAGGAACAGTGTACTCCCTCTTGATCCCTGCCTCAATACAGAAATCATTGAAATCCCTCGAGGTATACTCTCCTCCATTATCTCATCTCAGCACCTTGATCCTCCTCCCGGTCAGGTTCTCAACCTAAGCTTTAAACTCTTGAAATCTCGCAAGGACTCCATCCTTGGTCTTCAAGAAATAAATCCACGTCTTCCAAGAGTGATCATCGATAAAGAGTACATAGTACAAATATTCGTTCAAGGAAGCAACAGTCATGGGTCCACACACATCTGAATGTATCAAGTCTAAGATCCCCTTGGATTTGTTGTCACTGCTCAAGAAGGACCCCTTGACATTTTTGCCAAGAGCACAACCTCTGCAAACACCATCATGTTGAACATGTATCTCTAGACGGCATGTTACCATCTTCCCCAGAGCGGGAAGGGCTCTATAATGGATATGAGCAAGTCTCCTATGCCATAGCTCGCTCAAGATGATAGTATCATGTAATAGGGCTTGAGCTGGTCGAACAGTCAACCTGTATAAGTTGTTTTCGCGAACACCAATCACTCGAGCAGAATTCATATGTGAGTTCTTGTGCCATGCAAGAACCTTTCCTTCAGAGAAGGTAACCTTGTAGCCTTTATCCTTTAAGGCAGAAACAGAGACAAGGTTCCTTTTCATCCCAGGTACATATAGTACCTCACTCAACTGAAGGGGTATGTCATAATCTAGTTGGAATGTAGAAGTTCCAACTCCTTTCACATTATATCTGGCATTGTCTCCAAGTACAACATGTAGACTAGACTCTTTCTCAACAAGGTATGTCAGATGATCTCTATATCCAGTCATGTGTCTGGAAGCACCACCGTCAATTAGCCAAATATCACTATCAGTAGGAACCGTACCTGAGAGTGTTGATATGAAGAAGAAAGCTTCATCTTTTATGTCTTCATCTCTCTGATGTGGCTCTGGATCAACATCAACAGCAGTGGAGGCAAGTTGTCTTCCTTTCTTTTTGGTAGGACAATCTCTCGCAATGTGTCCATACTTGTCACATCTGAGACATTGAATCTTTGATTTGTCTTTTATGTGTTCATGACCTGAAGCTGATGAAGTCTTCTTGTCTTTGAATGCTTTGTTGAAACTTCTTCTATTCATTCTTCTGTTGTCTTTCTTTGTATGGAAAGAAAGAGCATGATTGTCATCATGAGGGGAGTCTTGCACTCCTCTGGCTATGAGTTTGATTTCCTCTTGGGTACAGTCTGTCCATAGACGATCAAAATTAGGTAGTTCTGCTCTACCACTCTGATACTTTGAAGAAATGGTTCCCAATGTCTTGGAAGAGCATTGAGAGTGGTCAAGACAAGTTCTTTGTATGATATGGCTTCTCCAATGGCACCTAGCTTATCTCTGATCTCTGAAATCTTCATGAAGAAGGTGGCAACGGTGTCAGCTTTTGTCATCTTGATATTTTGAAGCTGGCCCTTCAATGTAATGTAAGAGCTTTGAGGGTGTTGTTACTCTCAAACATATTCTTCAATGCTTCATACATCTCATAAGTTGTCTTCAGGTTAGCAATACGAGGTAGGAGATGATCGCTTATTGAATAGATGATTATCTCCATTGCCTTAACGTCATCTTCCTTCCATTCTTCCTTCTCTTCATCGGTAGTTGTTTCTGGTAGTCTTTTGTATCACACTCAATAAGTCATCCTCTTCCAGGGTAATATGTAGTCTTGATTTCCAAGAACTGAAGTTGCTTGATCCATCAAGAATATCTTCCACCAAAATTTTATTCCTCATGGTTTGCAGATTCTTCCACAAACCCTTAGCAACTAGGCTAGGAAACTTAACGGGTAGGCTAGGCTAGCAACCTTAGGTTTCGTTGGACTTATGATTGCCAACAATAAATATTTAGAGGATCACAGGAACAGTAGTGAGCTGTTGAAATCCTAGAACCGAAATTTCTACAGAAAATTGCGGAACCCTAGAAACCCTAGGGCCAAAAATCCAAAATTTTCGAAAATGCAATCTGAGAGTCTCTGGAGATGCGTTGAAGGAGGCCATACACTCCTATGCCAAAATTAGCCCCAACGTTTCAGTGTAGGGTGCTAAAACAAGCAAAAAAGAGAGGGTCGTACCTTTTTCTAGAAACCTTAGATGGTCGTACTTCTGCAACTAGGAGGTGATGACTGGCTTGAAACTTGTGCAATGGCTCTTAAAGAACTCTGCTCCGATACCATGTTGAATTTTCACTATGTGCTAGGCTCAAGCATGAGGTTTATTTCATTTAGCATGTACTTGAACCATAAACAAATGCAGCAACACCATACACAAGTGTTGCAATAACCAAGATCACAAGAAGAATAACCATGCACAAGAACACAAGAAGTATCCTGGGAAAACCCTTCTCAAACAAGGGAAAAACCCARCAATCCTTTGCCATATTCTCAAGAGAAGATCCCCCAACCATAAACCCTAGATGCACACAAGAGGGTGCTCTACAACCTTGAAACTAGCGCCCAAGAGAGGTGTGCACTTCAATCGTACAAGTAGGTCTGAAATTTCCAAATGACAAGTGAGAGTGTGTGTTTCCTCAATGGAGAATCACCTCTATTTATACAAGACTAGACACAGCAATAGGTGTCTCTTGGCACAATAGGGCCGACCTCAATAGCTCGGTAATATAATTAATCTTTAATCA
>ML783274.1:421001-440000 GCA_009831015.1 Picea engelmannii | reverse complement strand
ATACAAACTTCATGTTTGATCTTCTTTAGCTTGTTGGAAAGCTCTTGTCGAGCCTAATAGCAGAGATTGTTGTTTTTGTCAAGATTTTCACCCAAAGAGTGTTGTTTAAGGCTCGAAACAAGCACTTTTCGATTTTGACCTAAAATTGCAGCATTCAAGATCTATCATGAAATAACCGCTAACAAGGCCATAACTTTGATTATTCCACTCCATAAAGTACCAAGAAGGAAACAACTATGTATCAATCCATTTCAGATCACATAAAGAAAATTTAGAAAGGAAGGGATGTGTGACAATAAGCTCTAAAGGTCAATCTATTGAGACTAAAATATCGGGAGAATGTAGGTTTTGAAACAAAATTGTTAGAAGAGTATCACAATAGAAGAAAGATGAGAACCTTCTCTCCAAAGGACATTCTTAGGACCTTCATGATGATTCACAATGACATCATGACAATGCTAGCTCCTCTTCTACTTTTGGTGCAAAGAAGCGATTCTCTTCTTGCATAGAGCAATGCCCATTTCTATTTCTTTCATTTACACCTTTGTAATCTTTATCTTTATTTGTATGTCCTTCTGTACCTAGGACTTTCCTTTGGACCGTACTCCCACATTACCACAATAACTTTTGTACTTTTTAGTCCCATAGACCTATTTTGGTCATTTGTGGACATCAACATAATTATTTCTTTATTTTTTTCTGTCCATCATTACACTAATGCACAGCCCCATCAAACCTCAAAGGATAAAGTAATGTTGGGAGAGCTCACAGTAAAAAGCACAACAATTATGTTTGTCAAGCTGTGGTCTAGTGGTTGAGACAAGGTGTTGCCATGCACATGACATAGGTTCAAACCACAAGCATAGAACCCAAAAACAATGTATCCATTGGCCAGGTTTGACGACTACCCACATTGAAGTGGGCTTGCGATAATGCAGACTTGGGGTTCATAGCTCCTCGTGGACCAAAAAAACCATTTACCTTACCCCAAAAAAGAGATAGCACAACAATTTAAATACATGAATTATTCAAGGAGATCTTAACACAAGTATCATGGACTAGATTGTGAACCACTGGTTCATCCAACTCTCCATAGAAATTTCTAGCTGTTGAAAAATTGTCCTTTCAAGTACAACTCGAATTGGAGAAAGGAAACTTTGTCATGGGAGTATCAATGAAAACATAAAATCAAGATGTCCTTCATAAGTCTAAGGCATGTAATAGATAACTTTAAAACAATGTCAACTAATGTAGTAAAGAACATCAATGACGATAGAAAGACATTGAAAGTTAGTCTAATAACTATTCAGATTTCTTGGACATGAGCCCAGATGTTAACCTTGATGGTAAAGACGTGGTTAACCTCAAAGAGTTATATGAGATCTGTTAGTTTTTCTACCTCAGAAGTGTCCTCCAGCCATGGTGCACGTATTATAGACCTAGGCATACCTTGCAGTTGCAATGGCTGTCCATACAGTGTCTGTTAGGGCGCAGTCTTCAGTCCTGTATAGCACATTGATTATGGAAGACATTTTTTTGTTATAAAGGGACTGCAATTCAAATTTTAGCAGTCCAAATTTAGCAGTTTGCTTTCCCTGTTTTAGGAAAATTAATTTTTCTAGAATTAGTCATTTTTTTTATTTTGAGTTGATTTTTCAGATTAAGTTCTGTTTTAAAGTTGCTTTTGTCTAGCTTTAGATAAAGCGCATGAGGGAAACTTAGTCTTAGGGAGAGGGTGCTAATTCCAAGGCCAAAAATAGATCAAGGGTTGGGAATTGATCCAAGGATTGGATCTGCCTTTATTGTAAACCTTGGATGACTTTCTTGTGCTATATAAGAGGGCTCAAGGTAGGGTTTAAGTAATCAGTTTTTAACTTCAATTCAGAGTGAATAAGTACAGTTTCTCTACAGCATTGTCTATCCTGTTTTTTTGCCATAATATGCAGTGATGTGATTTGGGACAGACAGTGAGAATTCTATTATATATTTTCTGCAATATATGTTTCAGTTTCTAGCATTCCAAAATAGCAGTTTTGACAGGTTGTCGAGCTTAAAGTTACATAGGGTTTTAGGAGAAGATTCTTTGAATACAGAATCAGTTACCATGGTCTAGAAAATCTAACATGGTATCAGAGCGGTGTATCTAAAATCTTCCAAATTCTGTGTATGGAGAGACTCACTTTTTGGGGTAGAGAGTTGTCGAACGATTTTAGAGGGTGTGAAGCCCAAGTAACTTCAGGGGTTGACACTGATTTGTGCCTGTAATTGGCATGTGTGGACCTGAGAAGGGTTGAGAGAATGTTGATGCCCAGGGTCTTCCAGTGGTTGGAAGACTAAGTTTGACGGGAGTTAGGTGATCTGCACTCCAGGTAAGTTGCAGATCTGATTTTTGTGTTGACTGATTTGTTTGTTGAGGTTGTTGTTGGTTACTCCCAGTTTGTGTGAGCGTGACCATCTAAAGGGTGCTTCCAACTTTGTACTGTAGAAGTATAGATTGCAGAACCTCCTAGAAGCAGCAAAGTTTTGGTACCTCTTGGGGACAGTGGTCACACTGCGTACAAATCCCAAATATTTGGCAAAGTACAACAAGAATGCATTGAATGCAAAGTGAGTCCTGTTGGATTTGGTGATGGATCCATCTGATTCCTCATATCGTCGGGAAGAAGACTGGCAAGGAAATGTATGATGCCTTAGGAACCCTATACCAGAGTGTGAATGTATCCAGGAAGACATTGTTAAAGAACACGCTCACCACTACCTGCATGAGCAAGACAAATACGGTGGCAAGCTATCTAATGAAGATAGCAAAGCCAAGAGATCTGATTGCTATAGTTGGGGCCACAGTTGATGATAATGAGCTAGTTCGGATTTCACTGAATGGCTTTAGTCCACTATGGCACAACTTTTTGCAGGTTATCTATGGTCGGGAGAAGTTACTGATAAATTTATGTGTACTTTCAGATCTGAAATTTTCTTTTTCATTTTACTGAACTTTTAATCAGATTTTACCATATTGCAAAACTGAAAACAGAAAATTCATGCAGCACAGTAAATAGCATCCAAAAATTTGAACAGAGAGATTTACCCTGCGGAAACCCTTTAGGGAGAAAAACCCCAGCAAAATGATCTTTCTTGTTATATAAATGATTGAGCTTTAGAGCAGGTACAAATGGCCTCTAAGGGCATAACAGATCAATAATAAAACTCAGCCTCACAGGCTTACATACCAAGAGGGTTTGCTGAAGAATACTATGCTGGATCTGCCATAGAACTAGCTTAAAGGCTGAATGCTTTGCTTGAGAATGAAACGCCCTGTCATGAAGACCTTGTCTAGCTTGAATGCTAGTCTTTAGGCTGGCTCAAACCCTTGGTTTCAATTCTAATCTGAATCAGATCTGGGACTGAATGCTCATACAGATCTTGTTCTCAAACCCCAAAATGACTCACTCCAAGTAGAGGGCGAATTGCTGGAACTCAGATTCATGTGTCTTAGTGAATGGCTTGTGGTCCTTTTATTATTGATTCCACAAGTCTTCTAGAACAAAAAATAATATATTTTATTTCTTCTAAAAAGATCTGTACTTATCCATCACTTTATTATGCCGTAGGCTAAACGTTCTACCAAATGATGATTTTTTCCAGGGATATTTGCCTGAAATCCCGCGAGAAATTGTTAGATTCGTAGATTTGAGTGATTATTTCTGTATAATCCGAGTGCCTCAAGAGTTTTTCAGCATGCTGAATCCATTTCTACATTCAGAAATGAATTTTGAACAACAAATAATAGTGATTCATGTAAATTTATATCGCCGGATTCCGGCGAAAAAAACCATTTCGTAGAACAGTTAGACAACGCCCTTTATTATAATATGTTTTATTCCTTCTAGACAGATCTGTACTTATCCATTACTTTATAATATATTTTATACCTTCTAGACAGATCTGTACTTATCCATCACTTTATTATATTTTATTCCTTCTAGACAGATCTGTACTTCTTTTCCACTTAGCATTCACATTGCATTAGGTTCTTTAAGACTTAACAAGTCTTACTAGGCTGGGCGCTCCTCTTTCTTCAAGTCATCACAATACCCTCAAGGTTAACATGGTCCACACGTGCCAACGCACAAGCTCATTACATCATTGCATCACACATATATAAGAAAGATCATTTGTCATGGGATGTGATCATCTCCTTAATCATGATTCATGGTCAAGTGCTAGAGTTATTCACTCAGGGGTGGCCAGTCCCTAGGCAAAACCTCATAGCTCATCCATCTCGAAGACCTAGGAGAACTTTACACATCACCTTGCCTTGACACACAAGGCACTGCCTCAACACATGAGGTTCAGTCTTGACACACAAGACTACTGAACAGCATACTCTGTCTTGACTTTTGCTTTGACAGACAAAGCTCACAAGACTTATAGCAATGTCTCTTGACTATTTCCTTGACATACAAGGCTTTTCAAGTTTTCTCCAAGCCTCAAGTCATCCTTGACACACAAGGTAGTCTTGGAGAATGTCTCACGATGTTGCAAACTTTAACAGTTACCTGACTTCAAGCAATTATGGGATGCCTTCATCGGAGAGGAGTTGAGACTACAGCTAGTCTCAAATAGTTATGACTCCTGAGGATGAAATACCAGACCTAGCCCTCATTAGAAAGATGNACGATGTTGCAAACTTTAACAGTTACCTGACTTCAAGCAATTATGGGATGCCTTCATCGGAGAGGAGTTGAGACTACAGCTAGTCTCAAATAGTTATGACTCCTGAGGATGAAATACCAGACCTAGCCCTCATTAGAAAGATGAGGAGAGGAGGAAAGAAAGGACCCGAGAGGGATCGGAAAAGCAAGGAGGAAGAATCGTAGTAGGCGAAGAAAGGCTTGAGTCATAGCAAGTGCTTCAAGTGTAACTGGATGGGCCACTATGCATCTCAGTGTCCTCGGAGGAAGAAGGAACAGCAGCAACAGCAGCAGCAGCAAGAATTTGTAAAAAGTGAAGAACCTTCAGGTGTGGATGAGTTGATTGTCAGGCTTGATACTACCTTCGCTATGGTGTTGTGTCTTTCCACGAACATAGTTTCTGGTGACAAGTGGTATGTGGGCAATGGAGCTTTGAGACATACAACTTATGACAAGGAGATTTTCAATAGGTTTCAAGAGTAAGAGGGAGGAATGCATCTGGAGTTGGGTGATGATGCCATGTATCCTGTAAAGGGATTGGGCTCCACACCTTTCCAGCTGCCTACGGGTGATGTTCTTGAGTTATATTTTATCTTGTATGTCCCCAATTTAACAAAGAGTCTACTTTCACATTCTTGCATGACAGATTTATAGCTAAGTTGCACAATATGTGGAAATGGGTACGAGTTTCCAAAACAAAAACGTGCTGGAAACATTACCCCTCGAAAGTTTAGAAACGGGGAAACGTGATATATATATATAGCACATTATATTGCACTATTTTATAAATAGCACATTATATTGCAACTTTGAAAGAAAGCATTATGAATAAATGAGCAAGAACATTTAAATGACAAGCAATGTTCCACCGTCGCTTTTATTGGGATCCTCATCATTGGTATCATCCTTTGCCTCTTGTCTAGCCGTTACCTCCACTTCGATCCTCCAGGGACATCAGTGAACACCATCCAATTTTGATAAAACTGCCTAATCCAAGCCTTAAAATATGATAGAAAAGATTAACATGCCTAATCAATGATTTTGGGTTGAGTGACATGTACATTTTTGCTAAGGCCATGACAGAAGAGTACAACAATCAACACCACCAACATTGGGGTACATAAAGGTCTTGGTGCTCTTGATTAAATACCAATCCCATACCNTTAACATGCCTAATCAATGATTTTGGGTTGAGTGACATGTACATTTTTGCTAAGGCCATGACAGAAGAGTACAACAATCAACACCACCAACATTGGGGTACATAAAGGTCTTGGTGCTCTTGATTAAATACCAATCCCATACCCTCATACATGATAAAAACTTATGAAAATGCTGCAATCCTGCCAATCCTGAAATCTTGAAAACTGTTAAGTCTGTTAAATTTTGAATGGGATATGAAAGTATACTTTCTCCATAAGAAGTCCGGTGAGGTTGGAATCACTCTCAAACATCCTGAAACAATTAATGGTAAAGTTAAAAATTCAAGTAAAAGTTGACATTTCCTTTATCTTTTGTTTGACATTTCGTTTATCTTTCCTTTTTATCCTTTTACTTTAAGAAATTAACATTACCATTAATTGCCAGCATTTTTGGTCAAACCTAGTCAAAAACCAAGTCAAACCAAGTCAAAATAGGCAGATTTAGTGTTAAAAACACATTGTATGGACGTTGGCACATCCCAAAAACATGTTTCCGACTATACAAAATGCATTTTCGACACATGGGATGCGTCCGTACAATTGGAAACACATTTCAAGGCCGTAAAACACACATTTCCATGTTTCTATATGCAAATGAGCTTGGTACGGCCCTGTACTAAACATTTCCTGCAACACAAATTTATAGTGTTTGGCCGAGTTTGATGGTCAACAAGTCACCATCAAAGACAACAGCCATGCATCTAGTCAAGTTTTGGCCAGAGTGCAAGAAGGTGACCTTTATAGGCTATTCTCAAATCCAATCGAGTAGCTACGGTAGGATGCCATGATGGAGGAGGGTTCCTCCAACCTTGAGAAGACAGTTACAGAAGGATTCTCTCAACAAGAGGGAGCTTACCTTGATGAGACTCGTACTACAGTTTGTCAGAGGATTCTACCATGAAAAGGGAGTTGGCCTAGATGGGTTCATGCATGCAAAACAAAATTTGGATTTCAGTATCAATGGATTTGTACTCATGTTGGGCTTTTATGAGTTTAGTGTAGATGTCAGTTATTATTTGATAGATCCGATACACTTGTCTTGGCCCTGTATACAAATGASTTCATTATGGCAAGAAATCTGGAACTGTTCATGTTGWSGTGTGGGAAGAGTTTGACTGGTGAAGTTGACATGAAGGACAAAGAAGGTTCGCAGGTTGCTAATGCAGTGTTCTTTGTAYAGAAGGTTTTCACCTTGAAGATTCTAAAAGAGAGTTCATAGTACAGAAAGAGTGATCCAGTGTCATGTTTCTTCAGGTTTGCAGGAGATCAACAATTTGACCAACCCCTAGCAGAAGGGAGGTTGGAGATACAAAGGAGCATAYTGTGTTTTGCAGAGAACACTTTCCTCAGTAAGAGGGAGTGTTAGCTTTTATACCTTGGAACTGTMTGGCCACGGTACACATGTTACAGACCTAGGCATACCTTGCAACTGCAGCAGCAGTCTATACAGCCTCTGTTAGGGCACAGTCTTCAGTCCTGTATGGTGTATTGATTATGGAAGACAGTTCTGTGTTATAAATGGACTGCAGTTCTAATTTTAGTAGTCCAGATTTAGCAGTTTGCTTTTCACATTTTAGGAAGTAGTTCTTCTAGAATTAGTCGCTTGTCTGCAGTTGAGTTGATTTTTCAGATTTAGGGAAGTTCTATTTTTAGGTTGCTTTTGTCTAGCTTTAGATAAACGCATGAAAGGAAATTACTCATAGGGAGAGGGTACTAATCCCAAGGCCAGAAATAGATCAAGGGTTGGGAATTGATTCAAAGATTGGATCTGCTTTTATTGTAAATCCTAGATGACTTTCTTGTGCTATATAAGAGGGCTCAGGATAGGGTTTAAGTAGTCATTTTTCTGCTTCAGTTCAAAGTGAAGTAGGTTTGTCTACAGCATTGTTGTTATGCTTTTATGACATAATAAACAGTGATGTGATTTGGGACAGACCCGTGAGAATCCTGTTATATATTTTCTGCAATGTGTTCAATTTCTAGCATTCAAAGATAGCAGTTCTGATAGGTTGTAAAGCTTAAAGTTACCTAGGGTTTTAGAATATCCTTTGAATACAGAATCTGTTACCATGGTATTGAAAATTTAACAAGATCTACATGCAGGAATGTTGGAAATAATGTGTATTTGAAGATTAATTTAAGGGGGGATGAACTAAAATATGTATCAATTAAGGTGTGTAAACGAAGTGGAAGGAAGAATATTTAGGGATAATGTCACATATAAGATGTCCCAGGTCAGAAAATGGAAGAGATTGGGGAATCTGCCATGTCAAGTCAGTTAGGAAAAAGATATAAGGTGTCCACTTGGCTTTAGAGCATCTTGTTAAAAATAGTTAGCAGGTGAAGTCCCCATCGTATTCTGAAGGTCTATAAATACTTGCATCCAAATTAATTAGGAAATCGGAATAGAATGAGATTTCCGTGAGCATGTCTATCATCTTGAGTTGTGCAATGTCTCATTGTGTGTGATTTATCAATACCCTTTTCATTGCTCAGTTGGACAGGGATCTGCAAGAGTGCTATTCTGTGTCTGCTTGTTGATATTAACACTGTTAGATGATTGTTGGTGAAAGATGATGCAATAAAAACATAGTTATATTCCATCCTCCTGATTTACAATATAAAAACTGAATGATCCTGATTCCTAATCGTTTTGAGTGTGGCATCTAGAGCCCAGATTGCTCTGGGCAGGATGTTTTTGAAGGGTCGTTATGCCATATACTTGTAATACCCTAATCTTGACTCTTGGAAGATATTGAATAAGAATTTGTATAAATTGTAAATGTGTGGTTATAATGATGGGAGTCCAGCCATGAGAGCTTAAATAAATGATCTTTGAATGTAAATGTTGCAAATATGTTTTGTGCAAATTCTTAGTGCAGAGCTCAAGGCCAAGCCCTGACTAAAGAGTGGCTAGGCATATAGATGCTGTAAATATACTTTCTACTGACCATCTGGTAGAGTTACCACGATGCACTTGATGTTATGTAAAAATATAATGTTGGAATATAATACATAATGGTCCAAGATGGCTGTGGGAAGGAGAAGGGTGATGTTAATCCTCAAAAAGGGAAGATGAAAGGGGACCCTTGGGAAACAAAACCTCTTTTGCCAAGTCTCAGCTGAAAAACTCACATATTTTCCATCATGTGCCTTAAATGAAGCTCACCATCAACTTTGACTTAGAAAGCCAATTATAACAGCATGAAGAGGTAGGTGAAGGAAAAGTCTACTCAAATAAATGAGCATGGGTAAAGGTACTTTTAAGGAGTAGTACAATTATTTTGGGAAAGTGAAGTCCTTCATACCTTTCCTATTACCCCATCGTTTTGCACTCATTCTCACCATTACCATTAGGCTCTGAACTCCATGCTACGTTCTCTATGGTGTTGACATATTCCAAATCTAAAAACTACCTGAACCAGCACTTTGAAGGGGGGATTTGCAGACCTTGGAAGGGGAACTTGGTGGCTGTAAGTAAGAATAAAGGCTGGGCAAACTAGGAAACCATTACCCGCATGATATTGTTGCTCATCAACTTATTTGGAGCCAAAGAATTACTCCACCAGGTTTTCTCAAAAATTACTCCATCAGGTTTTCTCAAAAGGCAATCAGCAGTTGGACTCTTTATGCTTGCACTGGAGCACAAGAGCTTGTGAATTCCTAAGGGACTGTATAGCAGACTGATAAATACTAATTGCAGAATTATTTTGTTGAAATTAATGATTGATTGACATCGGTTAAAGAATGATGGTTGACAGTGGTCACTCGCTATTGATTTGTGATTTGCAAATTATGTGTAATGATGGACCTGCTCACAGTTTGATTGAGTACCCAGAGATGATGAATGTATATAGCACAGTGGCAGGACTGTCTTATAATTTCCTAACTCTATTCAAGGATTTGACTCTGATAAGAATCCTGAGAAATTAATTAGATACACAGTCCAGTCTATGATAGTATATAATTGATCAGCCACAGTATTTCACAGTAAAGAAGTCATGAATTTAAGCCAAGTAACCCTCAGCACCAGTAACTCAAGCATAAAAATGTATTACACAATGGCCAAGTAAGATACTGAAAAAAGACAGCTAATCCTAACAACAGCTAATCCTGAAACATATAAGACTATGCTATTGTGGTGTATATGGATCACATAGGCCCAACCAATGATGAATAAGTTGCATGGTATAACGTTCATAGAACTCTCTAATCAAATCCATTTATTTATTGTTAAATACAAGGGCTTGAACTTGCCACTTTGTATCTCAAAATCATACTGACAATCAGATGTGCAGAATGGTAGGCAATTTTCAGTATTTTGATTGCATAGTTTACTAGAAAATGTTATCTCAGTGCATAAATCATACAAATAACTCCTTGTACAGTGAAGCAGATAAGAGAAAATTTTAAAGGACATTATCCAATTAGATATGGAATTCTCAAAACCTGTCAATCATAGAATTTGCTAGAAAGGGTTGTCTGAGTGCAAACATTAACTTTTGGAAAGCTGATGATGGAAAAAACAAACTAAGAAATGAGAAACGCAGGCATACTATAAATATGAGCATTCTCATAGAAAAGGCTCTTGAAATCCAGACCCACTTCAGGTGAAAAGATCCCACAATAACAATTATGTATAGAACCCCCCAAATCACTTAGAATTAATCAACATAACTCAAACTATAAAATGTAGAACTTATAAGGTAAAGTAGGATCCAGATTAACAAATTTTGGCAAATTAAATAAAGCAGGGAGTTAAGCAGAAAGTTTATCTTGCATTACAATGATATTGATCATACCCTACGTCTTTGCATCCCACAGCCTCTCCAGCATTACATCAGGACTCAAGCTGAGCAAGGGAATGATCAGAGATGACTTTATCTAAACCTGTGCTGTGCCTGCAGTAAAACCCGGATCTTCACATCTATATCTACCATCTGGGCCAATTCCAAAGCCTTTAGGATCTGCAAACACATTCTCAAGAAGCTGACCACGCTGTGGCAGAGGGCTTGCATCTGCAAATTCCACAGCCTCTTCAATAATCTCGTCAATTTTCTTTTCAATTGACTTCAGATCTGATTCATTAGCAAGATTATTCTCTATAAGGTATTTCTTCAAAGACACTATCGGATCCCTTGCTGCATAGTGAGCCTTTTCCGCTGCAACAGCAAAAGGGAAAACATATCAACTATCTTCAAAGGATAAGTATTTGGTCCTTTAGAATGCTTTACCAACTGTATGATATAAAACAAACAATACTGAAATAAATCCTGCGGATTGATGACTTTATAACTTTTCAAATGCATTTAAACCCATTCAGAACACCCATGTGAGAATGGGGCACGGGTGAATCATAATTTCCTCAAGCCAGATGACAAGACAACAGGCATCCTGATGCAAATTGACAACATACTACAAGAAACCAAAAACAATCTAGTAAAAGTGCAGGTTTAGAGAAATTTATGAGAATAACTACAGTTAAAGCCTAAATGTGGGTGTTACCTGGGTTTCGAAGCTCATCAGGGTCAGCCAAAGAATGACCTCTGAATCTGTATGTCTCGCATTCGACAAGAGTCGGCCCGTCGCCTCTCCTCGCTCTGGCCACAGCTTCCTTAGCCACCTCTCTAACCTTCAACACATCCATGCCATCAACATGCACACCCGGCATACCGAATGCAGGCCCTTTCTCCCAAATATCTGGAACTGAAGTTGCCCTAATGTGGGACATTCCAATAGCCCACAAATTGTTCTCAACAACAAAAATAATTGGAAGCTTCCAAAGGGCAGCCATGTTCAGGCTTTCAAAGAATTGCCCATTGTTGCATGTCCCATCTCCAAAGAATGCAACAGTAACTGCATTAGCCTTTTCATCCTTGAGCACTTCTTGCTTATATTTGCTACTGAAAGCAGCTCCTAGAGCAACAGGAATCCCTTCTCCAATGAAGGCAAAACCCCCCAGCACACCATGCTCTTTAGAAAACATGTGCATGGAGCCTCCTTGCCCTCTGCAACAGCCAGTAGTCTTACCAAAGAGCTCACTCATCACAGCTCGGGCAGGCACTCCCTTGCTAAGTGCATGCACATGATCTCTGTAAGTGCTACAGACAGAATCATGAGCCTTCAGCATCTTAATAAACCCAGTTGAAACAGCTTCCTGCCCATTGTAGAGATGCACAAACCCAAACATTTTCCCCCGGTAGTACATCTGAGCACACATGTCTTCAAACGATCTGCCCAGAATCATATCTTCATATAACTCCAAGCCCTCCTCCCGGGTGACAAGCTGAAGTCAGTCACAGAAAAATGCAATTTTCAAATTACAGAAATGAAATCTTAAAACCCCAGAATTTTTATCAAAAAAGAAATCCGTTTTACAAATTTGATGATGGAAAAGAAAGGTCCTACGCACAAACTAGATCTCAAAGGATCCATTTTCGTTTTGATTCTGGAAAAGAAAGGTCCCACAGACCAACTACATCTCAAAGGCCATTAAACATATATATTATAACCATAACCATAAACAATCAACCCACACCCTCAATAAATTCAATCACTATTTCCTGCTTTAACAGTAACGAAAAACACCACACACAAACAAGATATCCATGGCTTGTACGATCTGCTTCTAATTGAATACCGATTTTAACCTGATGCATATTATGAAAATTCTATCAATCATATAAATTTGGTAAAGATGTTAAGCTTTGGCACTGAAGCTTGAAAGACTTTTGAGGGAATGAGGTTGTGATCTGATGATAAAGTGGAGAATGAGGTTGTGTTCTAATGAAAATTTAATTCCATTTTCAATTTTGAGTCTGAAAAAGAAAGTTCCTACAGGCCAACTAGATCTCAAATGGTCCATTTTCGATTTTGATTCTGGAAAGGGAAGGTCCTACATACCAACTAGATCACAAAGGCCATTAAACGGATAACCATAGACATAAACAATCAGCCCACACCCTCAATTAATTGGATCACTATTTCCTGCTTTAACATTAATGGAAAACATCACATGTAAACAAGAAATCCATGGCTTGTACGATATGCTTCTGATCGAACTCTGATTTTAACCTGATGCATATTATGAAAACTCTATCGATCATATAAATTTGGTAAAGATGCTAAGCTTTGGCACTGAAGATTGAAAGGGCATGTGCTTGTGATCTCAAAGGGTCCATCTCCGATTTTGATTCTGGAAAAGGAAGATCCTACAGACCAACTAAATCACCAAGGCCATTGAACAGATAACTATAAACATAAACAATCAGCCCACACCTTCAATAAATTGGATCCCTACTTCCTGCTTGAACATTAATAAAAAAACATCACACATAAACAAGCAATCCATGGCTTGTACAATCTGCTTCTGAACGACCTTTGATTTTAACCTGATGCATATTATGAAAATTTGGTAAAGAAGCAACACTTTGGCACTGAAGCTTGAAAAGCTTTTGTGGGCATGAACTTGTGATCTAACGATAAAGTGGAGAATTAGCTGAACACAAGTTTCAAGCTCCATCTTTGCTAGTACTGATACTCTTGCAGTACGTAATAACCAGGCTAGCGATGGTTCGGGCATGAAATATGTCGGACATAGATTTTACCCAAAAAGGGCAAAAGAGCAAACTAATAAGAATAAAAATGTTCATCTGAAACCATTTCAGAGTTTAAAAAGAAAGAGCAGCTTACCAGTTCTGATTTTGTTTCGATCCTCTCCTTCACAAGCTCTGAAGCCGAAGCGATTGCAGACACTGTCAATGGCGAACATGGCAATTTAGCCGATCTGAATTCCGAAAGTCTGAGGTTCGATCCCATTAAATCCTTTCTGAGCCATCCAGGCTTCGCACAAACCCGCGGAAGCTTGCCTGTATTGGAGGAGGCTTTGGGTTTCCGAGCAATGCAAGGAGAGGATGCGGGCGGGATTCGAGCTGTCGACATGGTCGTCATGTTTGTGAGAATTTCTCTGCGACCTCTGTAATAATAAGGGAGGAGTGATGAGTTGATAAAGAGGAGAGGAGGAGTTGAGGGTGTTCAACTACTTTTCCATTGATTGTCACGAAGACTTTGTGAGAGAGACAGCGGTGTAGAGCCTTTTCAGGAGATGAAGTAACACGTATCAGGGAGTTAATCATATAGTAAAGGATTTGTTTTTATGATCTGAGACCTGTAAATGGTGAAATGACGTTTTTATAGGTTTTGTTGACTTCTAAATTTTATTCAAATGAATAAAAATCTGATCAAAACCACATGACATAATGATATTTAAATAAAAATTCAATCAAAACTTATATAGTAAGTTTTCAAAACATTCTACTCCCACATGTCTGTGATGAAGACATTTAGCCCACAAAAAAGTTTGAAGTTATGATATTGTATATATTTTGGTGGAACAGTTGGAAGCCATAATAATGTATGAGGAGGAAAAACTGCGTTTGTGGGTGGAAAATGTATACCTAATCCCTACCTATTTCTTCCTCGAGAATAACGATCTCAAAGCCTGGATGGTCGCTGAAACAGATTACAAAATCCAGAATTGATTTCAACACCATCGGAGCCAACCCCTCTTAATTGGCGGATTAGTTGACATGTATTAAACTTCAATAAATTAATTGCACATGAATATCTTTACTTTCTGCATATAATCAAAATGAGACTTGTAGGATTTACTTTCTGCAAAGAATGAAAATGAGGCTTGTCGGATTGGTTGAGCTCTGTTTAAATCCATGAATTAATTACGCAAAAGTATCTTTGAAATTTTATTTATAATAAAAATTAGTTGAATATTGTTAATTTTAGTTAGCTTAATTGGTAAAGGTGTGGGTTTTTTTTGCTAGGGGATCCCAGTGTAATTTTTTTAGGGTGTGTTTAGTTTCGAAGATACACTCAAAAAATTCAGTCCCGGATACTCATGGATTGTGGTTTCTTAGCCAACCGTTGAAATGTTGACCCCCAATTTATTGTGATTGGTTAAAGATAAAAGGTTGGTGTTGGATGAAAATACTAGAATTAACTAATAAATAAAAATTAATGTCAATTGGGTTTAGTTTGAGTAGTTGGAAAGAATGGTTGTTATACTCCCCACTCAATTCTCTCAAAAAAAAAAGAATCTCCAATCAAAAAAATATCTAGGTTTTGTGAGACTTACCAATGGGTAAGTAGTGCTTTTATAGACCATAAAGGGGGTGTTGATGTGTACCTCTATACAACTTGTTTTGTATATGAGCTATTATTATATTTATAAACTCACTAATATAATGTTTGAGTCATTTGTGACTTATAACTAAGTTAGTTGAGAGTTGTTAGTTACCCACATTAATGATCATCACTAAGTTAGTTGAGAGTTGAGATTTTATTAAAAGATGTTTGTCTCCTCACTTGTAATCAACCAATCTATTATCAATTAATTAAATGCATTTTATTTTTTTTAATAAAGAAGTATATTGAGATGTCTTCCTCCATCTTTTATGAATGCATGTGCATTGCAATCCCTTGAGTATGCAAGTGCCCCCACCCCTCATCTACATATTGTGGATGTTGGTGTATGATATGTGCATTTTTATCTTTTTATTTTGTTATTATTAATATTCGGTGTAGTGGTAGTGCCCATTTTGGTTATAGGGACATTGTAAGGGGTATCGGAGCTTTAGTTGATTTTGCTTTTGTTGTGTGGTTTTACAGACAAAGAGAGGAGATAAATTATATGATCAAATAAGATAATTCTCATTTATGCCCGACAATTGACTAAAAGAAAGGTCAATGGGACTAGAATGAACAATTAGTAATACCAATATGAAGGGGTTCCTAAGCTACACTAAAAGCATAAACCAAAATATAACATGATCAATGAAAACATGAACTAGCTTTATTTCGATGAAATTTATATGGAAATTGCATCTTAACCCCAGAAAAAACGTTCCACTAAGTCCTTAATTCATGGAGGCATGGCCATAGAACCACGCTTGAAATACATGGGAACTTTGTTGTCCAAATCCCAATTATGTGGCAAGAATGAAACTCTAAAACACTTGTTTATGGTTCTGCAAATATTTTTAGTATGCATGGTGTTATGTACCTTAGCCTGAAAATGCTCTCGCACACAAGACATCCAATAATAAGATAGAAATACTCCACGCTTAATTAATATCAAAACCCTTAAGGTAGGGCAACACCTTCTAATTGGTCATTTTATGGAAGGAATCCACTCCTATTCACTTGTCTCTTCGAGGGGGCAACCTCCTAATGTGTTAATCTCCAAATAAAATGCTCTTTCACACCCCTCATAAGGAAGATTACATCCTTATTTATAACTAATAAGAGAACTCTAATCATAACAACCTTCTAACTACCTAGTGGACCTTCTTTAATGAGGCATGTTGCCCCTTCAAGGGCAACTACTTTCAGACTACCCTCTCAGGGGTGCATTGATGCTACTTGGATGAGCTATCATGCTCATATCTGCTTGTTCCAACGTGATCTTTCAGTCCTTCCTGCTTGACATCATCCATGAGCTCCTTTAGATAGCTCTACCATGGTATATCAACTCCTATGTTTTACTCCTCGAATATTATGTGCTCACACAAATGGTACTTCATGCTTCATATTTTCAATTGATGTGCTATGATTTCATGTGTGGTTTTTTTATCTAGAAGTGGTGTGATGGTTTCTAACCTTGTAATGAAAATAATTAACATTGGTTGTATCTTATAACACTTCTTAACACTAATAATTTTATTTTTTGTCTCATTTTACCATGGGGGGACATAATTGTCCTTAGACAAGTATGTTGTGACTTAGGACTAATTGTATTAGTGGTGATCTGGTTGAGTAGCATATCCTTATCCTAACCACATCTAACCCTTTCCATCCTTTCCCTTTCACTACCATCCCATTCATAAAAATATTATCCATACTTATGGTTGACTTATCAAAGGTCATCCAACAGGGCCTAAATGAAGAAAGATGTAAGTTGAAGTTGAAAATAAAGCCAAAAATCCTAGAGGTGAAGAGCAATAGAGTTTAAAATGAAAAAATAGAGAAGTTAGAGCTATGTCACCTCACTAAAAAGGCACAACCCCAAGGTCATGTACTAAAAATGCATATCTAAAAGAAAAATGACTAAAAAAAATCAAAGAAAATATAAAAGGGGGTAATAAAAAGGTGTCAAAGTGGTAATTCTAAGCAAGGCTCCCTCTTAAAAGGCTTACATGTACAAAAAAACAAGATTCCTAACTTAAAAGGCTTACATGTATAGAAAAACAAAGATTCCTAACTTAAAAGGGCCAGTTGGACCAGTAAACGACCTTATACATCATTAAAAATGACTTTGAGGGTCAAAACATAAAGTTTCCCTTTCTTTTCCATCAATTATTCATCACATTTACCTATCTCTAACCAAATTACTTGGGAAATATTTTTTTTCCTAGGAAATTGACATATGTAATAGGGGTGAAGTTGTCCCACCATGGTAAACAATTATAAAATTAACCTGTGTTAAGTTGTTGTTAGAAGATATTACTTAATGTTTGTTGCATAATGGCTTGTTTTGAAGCTTGATGCATTAGCCTATGTGAGCGCCCCTCATTGGGATACGTGTACATATATTCAACCATATCTACTTACATTAGGATCTATGTAAATTTTCTTGGATCTGTGTCAGTGCATTGGTATCCATGGTAGCATAGTTGATGATGACAAGGATGCCACATCATCACTGAGGTGTCCACATCAACAATTTGTACACTTGTCAACATATGGAGCATTGTATGAGACACATAGACATGTATTACTTGGCACATGTGAAAATCCTTCTAGAAGGGTGTGTTTTCTCTCTCCTCCACACGTGGTAAGTTTCTAGAACCTTCTAGAAGGGGTGCACCTCATCTTTTGTTTGTTCTCATATGCGCAAATGAGTTGTTACATGAAATATTCCATAAATTTTGGGTTAGTTAGGGGGCACCCTTATTCTAGGGCCTCCTTTTGACCCACACGCATGAGATTAGTTATAATTCGCTCACTTTGTTAAGCCCTAAATAGTGGCACATTACCCCTTAATTGGGGAATATTATATTAGTAATGTTATTTTATTTATGTCAGATTGGGTCCATTAGTTGTAATTGTACCTCCTAGTCTCCTATATATACCAAGGAGACATTTTCATTTGGAATCATCTTGTATTTGGAAATTTATGTGGTGTATAAGGAGGTTGCCCCCTCGAAGAGGCCTATTATCTGAAATTCTATCTTTTTCAAGGCGTTGAGTACTTAGTCTGAGGTTTTTCTATGCTATCTTGATATTTGGTTCTTAACATTTGGTATCAGAGCTCAAGGTCTTGGGGTTTCGCTGCTGCATCTGAGACACCTTGGCATTTTCTCTATAAAAAAAATTCTACGATGTTTCAGAAGGAACCCCTTAAAGGATATTTAGTAGATGGATCAAGGTACGTTGGGTTCAAATTTCAGCTCCTGAGGCCTTATACGTTCGGAGATACATCCTGTGTAAGATAGAGTTATGGAATCATCCTGAATTTAGTCATCGTGAAATTTTCGCTATGAAATTGTTTTTGTAACTTTTCAGACTCTGGAATCCGGAAGATATTCACAAAAATTATTAAGGTATCTGTGATAAAAATTTCAGCTTCTGGGTCATCTTACATTTGTAGATACACCCTGTGGAATATAGGGTATCTGATTAGTCCTATCGACTAGTCTTAAGAAGGTGTTCCGGGTAAAAAAATCATAAATTATTCCTCAAGTATCCAAATTGAGTGAGACCACTTGCATTGAATAGTGGACAATCTTCTGGTACAATTTTCATAATTGTATATCAATTATTTTGTGTGGGGCACTTTATACAAGTGAAATCTCCTGGAAAGGCCAAAAATCAGCAAGTTGTGGGGAAGTTACCATAAATTCCACTTGGCACATCCAATTTGATTAGACCTGTGGCATTGCAAAGAAGAAATATCATAGAACTACAAAAAATAAATTTGCATACCCAGAAGGGCCGAAATTTTGGAGATACAACAAAAGAAAGATTGTCTAGCAGAACCACCTCAAAATCAAGGTTTAAAGTGATACTTGGCCAACATGCCACCAAAAAAGGGA
>ML783274.1:405425-417757 GCA_009831015.1 Picea engelmannii | reverse complement strand
ATAACACTTCCTTTCATACTGCAACAAAAATGACACCATTTATGGCACTCTATGGATACCACCCTCCTTCCATCACTTCTTCTCTAAAAGAAAAATCTAAGGTTCAAGCAGTGGAAGATCGCATCGAGCATCAACAACAAGTTTTCTAAATCTTAAAGGACAACCTGACCATGACACAGAATCGCATGAAACAACAAGCAGATCAACATCGTAGTGAAATAAGTTTTGAAGTAGGGAATTGGGTGTTTTTAAGACTACAACCATACAAACAGATGTCCCTCAAGCAAGCCATGAAGGATAATAAATTATCACCAAAGTACTATGGCCCTTATAAGGTGTTGCAAAAGATTGGTACTATGGCATACAAATTGGAGTTGCCTGCATCATCACGAGTACACCCAGTTTTCCATGTTTCATGCTTAAAGAAGGTTATAGGTGACAAGATCCCAGTTCAAACTATATTGCTAGAACTTGACGAGGAAGGAAATATCATATTGGAGCCTGAAGCCATCACTGACACAAGAATTTGCCAGCTGAGGAATAGATCCATTTCAGAGTATCTTGTTAAGTGGAGGAAACTTCCTGCTGAAGATTCCACTTGAGAAGATGAGTCATGTACACAGAAGCATCCATAATTACTCAAGCATTGCAAACAACACTTGTCTCAAGGGGAGGGGCATGTTAAGCCCTAAATAGTGGCGCATTACCCCTTAATTGGGGAATATTACATTAGTAATGCTGATTTATTTATGTCGGCTTGGGTCCATTACTTGTAAGTGTACCTCCTAGTCTCCTATATATACCAATGAGACATTTTCATTTGGAATCATCTTGTATTTAGAAATTTATGTGGTGTATAAGGAGGTTGTCCCCTCAAAGAGGCTTATTATCTGAAATTCTGTCTTTTTCAAGGCGTTGAGTACTTATTCTGAGGTTTTTCTATGCTATCTTGATATTTGGTTCTTAACACACTTTGAGGAGGGCACCCCACTTTTGAGGGGTTTGTTGTAACCTCCAATGGTTTTTTCACGTGGTTTTCACTTAGGACATGATATTGGCTAGTGGTTTTATTTTAGCACATGGTATGAGCACATGGTTTCATTATAGCTCATGGTTTTTTATGTATGGTTTTAAGGAGGCCTCTACCTATTTAAGGAGGGTGTCACTCTTATTTGGCATGGTTGGAAATGGAATAAGAAGACTCATTTGGCTCGATATTGGTGTGATTTCTTCTATATTTCTTTAGTACTATGTCCTAGGATGATTATAGAGGGGATTTGGCATGCAAATTGCATTGAGGAAAGGGCTATTGCAAGGTAAATGATGCAAGTAATGTATAGCATATGTCTATTTTACTTCTTTATGAATTTTTTTAAGCTAGACCTTTAGTATTGAGGTGGGATATCTTAAGGTTTTGACTTCTTACTTCAAATCTATGTTTGAATTTACTCAAGTTTGCAATACTTAGGTTGATTTCTATCTTTTGGATTAACCTCCCTATGGCTTTTCCTAGGATCAGATTCCTAGGTTTGATGCTCATCAAGCATCCTCTAGAGGTGTTTGGGGAATTCAATAAAAAAGGAGAAAAGGGCATCTACTCAAGGGATAGATAAAACACCATGCCCAATGGTAGAAATCAGTTTCATGTTTCTTTCCCTCCATCTCAAATTAATTTTTCCTTTTTTGTTTTTGTTTTTGTTTTACATGCAACCTAGGGTTTAAGGGTTTATATCTTTTGAGCTAGGTTGCATTTCTAGGTTTCATTTTGAGCTCATTCTTCCATATTCAACAGTAAACCTGAGTTTAATAGTAGGCCGACCTCCTATAACAACACATTCCAGATCAATCTGCCTTTTCTGGGTTGAATCTAATTGATCCCCTATATTATTTTTATTCTTTTAGATTCAGTACTCATACCCTAATGACGTTAAACACAATAATTTAAAGGAAGAGTATTCTTACTGTTTATATTGCATGCACCGACTCACTATAAGGTGCAAACGATTCAAAGTTTATTCATCACAATAGCTTGAGGACCGGTGAAAATCCAAGTGATTTTGGTTTCCTTTTGAGGGTCTAACATCAAATATGTGTTTTCATTTACTTTCCATCTGCATCTAAGGGAATCTGATGACGATGAATAAGTAATATATGCCATGGCTAAAGTGTGCTAATATCTACATAAAATAATATTTGATGAATTATGCATTAGGTCCTCACATACCAGTATTTTCATTTCAAGTCTTTGACCTGATCTAACAATGTATGTGTTAACTCTGAGCATTAATGGATTAAACAATTTGCAAATGGACACATGGATTAAACAATTTTCAAATGGACATATGCACTTCACATGCTCCTATGGAATATTGCTTCTCTAAGGTGTAATGATTGATGGATGACATACTCTATTTCTTTTACAACATTCTCTTTATCATTGATCTGGAATGTTATGATTAATGTCACCCTACATATCACATTTAAAGGAGTAACAAACAGATCTTAGACCTCATTTGCATTACTAAATTGAGCAGGTATTATAAGTGAATGACTGTCATAATTTCCAAGGGTTTTGATAAGCATTTGACATATGTGCAAGTCTAACTTAAATCGATGAGTCCGGATCTGCTCTTTAGCACCTTATATGATTAATTGAAACTCTAATTTTATGAGTAAAGGTTTCAATCTTGAGATATTTGTTTTACATGTTTGACTCAGCATATATCTAAACAAGGCAACTTAAGAGCAAAGCGTTTTGCACATATATCTGCAATGGAATTTAATTCTTAAAGGCATAATCTACATTTTATTTCTAAGTCTTGGATCAATAGAATTACATCCATGTGATGGTATCTTTTAGATTCAATAAATGGGAAAAACATTTTAACTTTGACCTTATGCTACGTATGGAATTATAATTGATTTCATGAACATGAGGTGTCATCTACAATACTCATCTAATTCATTTGCATTATTTCTTGCTCCAATAAGTTATCTCAACACATATAATTTGGAACATAACTACAAGAGTGTTATTCACGAGATTTTTACGATTTCATCATCGGTATATTATGGCATGCATGTTTTAATTGATTAACTAAACCATCTATGCACACTTTATATCACATTTTGTAATATTTTCAAGTGCTTTTGTAATATTTTCAAAGTGCAAGAGTGGTTTCTGGGGTCAATTTTAATCAATTCAAGCTAATTAAGACTCTTGTTTACAATAATCCACTATGGAATGAATTTTAGGGATTCCACCTAATCTAGGGTAGTTCTCCCTTAGTTTGAAGTGTGGGGCAAGGCTACTGAGGTGATAGTGGGTAGCTTGCATGTAGTGTCTCTAGGCTATCCTGTTGAGGTTAGGACTTTTCCTCCTAGGGTAGAGTTTGAGCGATAGTAAGGCCCATTACATTTATTCAATACTAACTACTAGAGTAGGCCTTATTTAATAGTAACAAGCATAGTGGACCTAGTCCACCTTACATTGAATGGCCTCCACTATTATTACTCTACTCTAGGCACTTTGGCCCCCCATTACACCCCTAGGGAGATCCCAACATTTCGTCCCCCTTAGAAAATCATTGGTGTCAATGCTTGTTGTGAGGAGGTACAACCATAAACTAAGGTCCCATGGATAAGTGTTGATCGCAATGTTGAAGTAAGATAGAGAACCAAGGTCTCATGTACAAGTGCTAGCCACTATGTTGAAGTAGTCCAATAAGCTCCACCTTAAGTCTGGGTCCCATGTCCAAGTGCTCATGTGGACTCCCCTTTGAAGATACCTAAAATCAATAGTTGGTTGGAAATGGTGCTCCAAATGCCTACCCTATTCATGCGGATCCAAACATGTAGATCCATCCATATTCAAAAAATCATCCACATAACACACGACTACTATAGAATAGGTGAGTTGAAAACTAGTAGTCATAACAAGCTCCATGGTGTTCTCTACATGAGGTGGACTAGAGTCATCAAATAAAAGATAAAAGTAGTTATTGTCTCATAAATGACAACTATCCATATACCAATCTTTACAATCATCCTCTAAATCATACCAAGCATATCTTTCTCGGTTATACTCTTCATTGATACAAGGGTATGTGGTCTCAATAATATAGGTCTCCTTAGATTTAACAAGTATCACTTTGATATATTCTATCTCTTGGCATCCCTTTGACATATCCTAAATAAATTTTTCCAACAACATTCATTCCTCCAATGGCATGTTTGTAAGGTACTAAATGTATTATATAAAGCAGAAACATAAAATGTTAAGGCATATACCATCGAAACAATAAAATATGGAGAATAATAACATCAACAATTATACCTTTAATGATAGAGAGCCAAGTTCACTTGCCTCTTCGAGGGGGAAAACTCTAGTATAGTTGAGCTATATTATAATAATTCTCAAGACAAGACTTTCCCATGCCTTATACTCGTATTTATACTAATTCTATCTTTTGAAGAACATTCTACAAGAAGATCTTTCTAGAAGCAAAAACTTCTATTAAGTCTTTTTACATTAGACTTGTTCACATTATTATATAGGCCTTATTTACTTATGTCGGCCTTTATTACATAGCAAGTATATTATTCTACCTACGTGAGGGGTTAGAGAGGTTAGGTCCCTAACATGCTCTCCCCCTTGAAAAACAACCTTGTCCTCAAGGCTTGAGATGGGGATATTGTTGCAGAATGGTAGCCAGCTCCCAGGTGGCATCTTATGGTGGTGTATCCTTCTAGTGAACTACAAAGTCCTTGATGGTGAGCTGATGGAGACGATGCTCGCATTGGTCCAAGACTACTTGTGGCTACAACCAAATGGATCATTCTTCATCCAACTTAGGGAGATTGGTTTGAGTCTAGCACTTAGTTCCAATCACTTTCTTTAAGCATGAGACATGGAAAACAAGATGGAGCTTAGAGTGACTAGGAAGAGTTAACTAGTAGACCACAAGCCCCACTCACTTGAGAGTTTAATAAGGACCACAAAACTTGGGGGTGTTTTTGTGACAGCGTTCAACTTTGAGTGAAGTTTTCTTATAAGGTTGCAGACGGAGAAACACTCGGTCCCCTTCGACAAATTGACGTTTTGAAAGACCATGATCTGCTCGTTGCTTCATATGATTTTGACCTATGACCAAATTTTCTTTGAGGGTACATAGAATGGTCGCGTAGATTGTATGAGTGTTTTCAACCTCTTGAACCTTGGAGACACTTGGCATGTATGAGAGAATCAATGGTGGCTTTTTCCTATAGACCACTTCAAAGGGAGTCATACAAGTGGAAGTATGGTAAGAGGTGTTGTACCACCATTCAACTAGGGGTAACCACTAAGCCAATTGAGTTTGTCGGTCAGACACAAAACACCGAAAATATGTTTCCAAACACTTGTTGACAACTTTAGTTTGTCCATCATTCTAGGTATGATAGGTGGTGCAAAGATGAAACTGGGTTCCTTGGAGTCTGAACAACTATTGCCAAAAAATGTCGGTAAAAGTTGGATCACGGTCGGAGACAATAGAATGATTCATGCCATGGAGTTTGAAGATATTATCCATAAAAAAATGAGCCACTATGGATGCGGTGAACGAGTGTTGAAGAGCATAGAAATCAACACACTTGGAAAGACGATCTACTACAACCATGATGACTGACTTATTTTCCAAGTTAGGTACACCCACAATGAAGTCCATAGAAATATCTATCCAAATAGTAGGTGGAATCAGGGGGCGGTTGGAGAGTGTCTGGAGATTTGACAGTTCCTCCCTTATTGCGTTGACATGTATCACATTCAACCACAAAGGTGCAGATGTCTTGTTTCATACCTTCCCAGAAAAAAAGAATGTTTGACATGTTCATAGGTTTTGGTAAAACCTGAATGGCCAACTATGGGGGAAGCATGAAGCTCAGAGAGCACAGTGGATTTAAGGTTCCACTGTTTGCTTAAATACAAGCGAACTTTATAGAGAATCTCTTCATTGTGCCAAGAGTACCCTAGAGAAACTTGAAAATTTTGTTGCAATTGTTGGATTAGGCTAGAAAGTTTAGGGTCTTGCAACCATTCTCGGTGAACGAGTTGAAGCCAATTTGCTACAATGAAAGAGAGGGAAAACATGGACCCTTCGCCTTCATATTTCCTTGAAAGAGCATCAACAACCACATTGTATTTGACCTTCTTGTAAATGATCTCATAATCATATCCAAACAGCTTGGTCACCCATTTTTGTTGCTCCAAAGATGAGATTCTTTGTTCTAGAAAATACTTGAGGCTACGGTGATTAGTTTAGATTTGGAAGTGTTGCCTCAATAGATAAGGATGCCAGAGATCCATTACATGCATAATAACCAACATTTCATTTTCATAGGTTGATTGACCCAAATGTCACTCTGAAAGTTGTTTGCTAATGAAATCCAAAGGTCGACTATCTTGCATGAGGATCGCCCCAATGCCTTTCTCTGAAGCATCACATTCTAGGACAAAAGTCTTGGTGAAGTCTAGTAGTGCCAGGACATGAGTCATGTACATAGCCTCTTTCAAGGCATGGAAGGAGTGATTGGTTACGGGAGTCCAACTGAAAGCATTCTTTTTAAGGAGACTAGTAAGAGGAGCTGTGATTTTGCCATAATTTTGAACAAACTTATGATAATAGCTCATTAAACCCATGAAACCATGCAAGATTTTAAAATTTTTAGGGCAAGGCCAATCCTTCATGGCTTCAATTTTGTTAGTATCCACCCATAGACCATCCTTGCCGACAATATGACCCAGGAACTCAACTCCAAAGTCTCCAAAATCACATTTAGATTGTTTGAGAAAAAGTTTGTGCTTAGATAATAGATGTAGAACTTGGTTCACATGGGTGAGATGGGCTTGCCAAGTTTTACTATATATGAGAATATCATCAAAGAAAACTAAGACGATTTTATGGAGGAAAGGATAGAAGACATGATTCATGAGACTTTGAATAGTGGAAGGGGAATTACATAGGCCAAAGGGCATGACCAAGAACTCATAGTGACCCTCATGAGTTCTAAATGCAGTCTTGGGAATGTCTTCCTCTGTCATACATATCTGGTGGTAGCCAGAACGAAGATCAAGTTTGGTAAAGTACTGAGCACCGTCATCAATGATAGGAATAGGAATTTCGTGTTTGATTGTGAGTTTATTGAGGGCGCCAAAATCAGGACACATGCACAAAGTGCCCTCTTTCTTGAGTACCATGACTACAGGAGAAGAATAGAGGCCGGTACTTGGGCAGATGACACCCGCTTCTAGCAATTCTTGAACAATTTTCTCAATTTCATTTTTTTGGGAAAAGGTATGACGATAAGGGTGAACATTGGGAGGGAGATTGCCCGATACTAAAGGAATGGAATGATCATGGATGCCATGGGAAGGGGGAAGTCCATGGGGGTGTTAAAAACAACTTGGTGATGGGAGAGTATAGATTGGAGTTAGGAATGCACAAAGGGTGTCTCAACGAATTGAATGGAATGGAGTTGGGAAATAATGCTAGAATGACCTTTTTTGGGTAGATTTTCCATTGGGTGGGAACTTATGATCTTAGGGGAGCCTATTGTGATGCCTTGGAACTTATATTGGTACCCCTCCTATTGGAATTGCATGGTTAAGTCCTTAAAATCCATGGTGATGGGGCCAAGAGTGTGTAACCAATCATCACCAAGCATAATGTCACAACCGCCCATGTCGATAGCAAACATATGAGATTTTAGGTGGTACTGACCAATTTGTAGGTGCACATTTTCACAATGCCCCCCACATTTCATGGAACCACCATTGGAAATCATGATTTGAAAACTGTTGATTGCATGGATATAACAATTGATTTCTTGGGTAATGCGACAATGAATAAAATTATGGGTGTTGCCACTGTCAACTAGGATGATGACTTTCCTATGCTTAATGTAGACAATTAACTTGAGGGTTTGGGGAGCAGAGAAGCCAGTGAGGGCGTTCAACGAAATTAGCGGTTCAACTTCTGGTGGATCAGAGGGCGGAGTAAGATCATTGTCTAGGGGTAGCTCTTCCACAGGGGAAACATTAGCATCCTCATCAGAAACATCCTAAAAAATGGCCATAAAAAGCTTATGTTCCTTACATTTGTGCCCCAAAAAATATTTGTCATCACAATTATAGTAAAAACCCTTGAGTCTACCAGAGTTTATTTCTGGATCTTGAGAAGAGTGGTAGGAGGGGCGAGATTGGTGGGTTTAGGGCAAGGAATAAAGAAGGGCTTTATGGTTTGGGAGGAGACAACTTGTTGTGCTTCCTTGGCTCATTCAGTAGCTTCCAACCAAGTCTAGGGGCGAGCCATTAAAACCTAGGCTCAGATTTAATTCTTGAGGCTACTGATAAAGCATTCCTTGAAGAAGGCATCTAACATGCCCTCCATTCTAAAATCCAAGTGCTCAAAGATGATGATAAAGTATTCCACTATGCTAGACTATTTCAACTTGGTCAAACAATCTAAATGGTGTGTATCGGTATCAAAGCATTCATAAATATCAACAACAAAATGTGTCCAAGCAACATACCATTGGCATGAAGTTTTATGCCATTACCACCATTGCCAGTGTGGTATATCTAGATAGAGGACATTGTAATGAAGTTTGGCCAAATCATCAGTGCCATGCAAGGAGAAATAATGTTCCATTTGAGTGACCCAACCTGTGGGATCCGAGCCATCAAATTTGTTTACCTCAATTATTGGAAGATGCAGTTCGTGTTGAAAGTGGTTGGAATGAAAGGGTGTGGAATGGGAGGATTCATTTCCTTCTAGGTTATAAGGTGGTGCAAAAGAGAGAGGATCTTAGGATTGCGTAAACATTGTTGTCAATTTGTTCACTGCTATTGGAAGTTTTTCTAGCCATAAATTGATGGTTTCGAGTTGGTGGAGCCGAGAATTTATGGTAGCAATGTTGGAATTAAGGTCAAAGATATCTTTCTCTAAGGCAGTGATACGACTATCAAAGTCTTGGTTGCAAGTGTGGGCCATTAGAGAGTTTATGGGGCCGGTAGGTCCACACAGAAAAGGGGTTACTAGGGAAGGTTATCATGACGATTAGTGAAAAGAGAGTCAATGGGATAGGTGCCAAATAAGGGTGCAAGAAGGGTGGATGGGTCCATAGAAAAAAAGGCTTAAAAGTGATGGGTACCATGACGATTAGGATGAAGAGAGGAATCCAGTGGGATACGACCCAAATAAGAGTGTTGGCATGGACACTATACTTGTTTTTTTTTACTCTTGCAAAGTTATACTCTGGTTTGAAGAATACCACAGTGACATAATGCATGGATTGTTAACAAGGAAACCTGTGTAGGAATTTCGCAACCTGGATGCAGGAGGCAAGGTTGTGCGACAAAGTTTCCCTTATGTTTCTTTGTTTTTATGTCCCATACCCAAGGGTTAGGGTTTTTAGGGTTCCTACAGACAATGGTTTTCCTTGTGCTATAACTCTCTGATATACGTGCAAGGTCGAACAATAATACTTAGCCCAATATCTCAGGGCACCAAATAAGGAGGCTCGAACGTACCCTTAGTTGTACTGCCCGATTACCTAGGTACTGGAGAGTATCTTCTCGAGTGTTCTTCTCAATGTCACTATAACAATCAGGCGATCGATCGATTGATCTAGAGATGGTTTCAGGAGACCTAGGGAACTCCCTATATACACGAAGGTACATGGGAGTGATGGTCGCGTACAGGTGTTGTCCGTTGCAGTACTACTCAAAGGGGTACCAACAGGGGTTACAGAGTTTTCCAACAGGGTAAAACATTTGTTTTGAGTAACTCATGAAACTGTTTGTATTTCTTGTGTGTAGTTTTCCCCAGCCATAGTTTTACCTGTCGAACAACAGATCTTTGTGCTTAAAGAGGCCGACAATACACGTCTCTACCTGGATTAAAAAAAAAAAAATTGCCCCAAAATTTTTGCAAATGAAAGTTCTTTGATACCACTTGTAAGGTACTAGATGTATTATATAAAGAAAAAACATAAAATATTAAGGCATATACCAACAGAACAACAAAATATAGAGAATAATAACACCAACAATGATACCTTCATGATAGAAAGCCAAGTTCACTTGCCTCTTCGAGGGGGTAACCTCTAGCATAACAGAGCTCTATTAGTAGAGTTACCAACTTAACAAGAACTGTGACCTCAAAATGAGAACTCTAGCCTAAAATATAATATTTTTGAGTAAAAAACACCAAAATCAACCCCCAAATTAAAAAGTGGTGCTACTAGTAGCACCATTTTTTTTGGGAGGTGGTTAAAATTGCAACTTGTTTGAAATCACACCCTTGGGAGTTCAAAATATGACATAATTGATATGGTGGCCTTGACCACTTACACCGCCACAAATAAAACACGGAAAATGGACTCCTAAATCTAAAAATGTTATTACTTGATAATTTATTTATTTAGTAAATTTAATTTTAGAAAAATAATTAAAAATATAAAAACACCTCTAAACAAATTAAAAAAATACATTTTTGAAATAAAAAAAAAAAAAATTGTTGGAAAAAAAAATCAAATTGCAATTTTTAATAAAAAAATTTAAAAATGAATTTAAAAAAAGAATAAAATCTAATTAAAAAAAWTTATTCYTATAAAAACTAAATTTAAATCACATAATTAAAAAAAAAACCCATCAAAATTCAAATTTATTTATCAAAAAATTRAAAAAATCTAAAATTTAAAATTAAAATAAAGAAATAATTAAAAAACAAGAACTTTAACTAAAATACAATTTTTAAATATTAAAGACAAACATTAAAAAATATTTAAAAAATTAAACTAAATTATATTAAAAAAACAATAAATTTTTTTAATTTTAAATATATTAAAAACTTAAAATAAAATTTGAATAAAAAAAATTTAACCAAAAAAAACAAAGTTAAATTTAAAAATAAAAAAAACAAACAAATTAAAATTTTAAAACCTAAATATTAAAAACTAAATTAATATTTTTAAAACTTAAAATTCTAAAACTTAAATATTAAATTCTAAATAAAAATCTAAATTTAAAAACTCTATTAAAATTTTAAAAGTTAATTGTATTGACAGAATTTGTTTATTACAATAATTCTCAAAACAAGACTTTCCTATGCCTTATATTCTTAATTATATTAATTCTATCTTCTAAAGAACATTCTAGAGGAAGATCTTTCTAGAAGCAAAAAATTATTAAGTCTTATTATTACATTAGACTTGTTCACATTATTACATAGCCCTTATTGTACTGTCTCCAGGCAGTATACATAGCAATGAGTTAGCTTTGACTATTCTATTAATTTGGTTTGACTTTAAAAATTTTGTAAAAAACTTAATGTATAACATAAGAAACTCAAAATTTTATTTTTTAATATGTAAAAAAACTGAGTTTTCTAACATTTCATTGGCTGATAACTTTATAGTGTTATTGCAGCCTTCACGTATTTCGAGGTCAGAATTAGCCCTGTGACAGACTGGGTAAGTTGAATTTATATTTAAGATATAAGAGGCAGTACTCTCGCTCTCCGATTCCTATTTCTCTTCGAACAAATTAAATTAAATACCAACGTACATTCCCAACAACCCAGTTAAAAGCTTAGTTGGCTTCTGTTCACCGGGTGACCGAAGTTAACGTTTGATTTACAGTTGCAATTTATTATTTACAGTGGGGAATAGCTGTGCGGTGTTAATTCGTTTGAGACAAAGTGCATGTGATGAGGTTTCGGACGACTCTGCGCAGTTTGAATTTTGAATACAAGGCAACGGTAGTCCCACAGATATGCCCCCATACTCTCTATATATCGCATTAATGACATAAATATATTTTAAAAACATTGGGCTCTTACAAATCTTTGTGAAGATATGTAAAAATTTAAAAATACTCCACGCTCTCTTTGTGAAGATATGTAAAAATTTAAAAATACTCCACGCTCTTAGTTATATGGCTATAGTATTTGGGCAAAATATGGTATAGTGCAAAGTCAAATGAACTATAGAATAGGTTTTTAAATATTTCTCAGTGTGTTTAATTTAATTTTTTTTATGTTTAAAAAAATAAATTATCTATAAAAATATTTAAAATAAAAAATATATATATTTAACAGTGATGTTTTGAAATTGTGTTACACTTTAGAAACCTTTCTCTAATTATTCTAACATTACATCTCTAAGTAATATAAACATACCACTATCATCCACAAAACATAAATAGCTTTCTCTTCTTATTTTGACATCTATATCTTTTAAGTGATATCTACATAACACTATTATCAACAATTTTAGGTATATATCTTTTAAGT
>ML783274.1:373703-393111 GCA_009831015.1 Picea engelmannii | reverse complement strand
TCAAACAAAATTGTCCTATCTAATCAAATAAAACAAAAGTAAATATTATTTAAGAATCCTATATAGGCATGCAACTTGCAACTCGAGTGTAATATCCTTTAAAATAATATAGAACATCTATAAAATACACTCCAAAAAAACAAATCCTATATAGGCATGCAACTTGCAACTCGAGTGTAATATCCTTTAAAATAATATAGAACATTTATAAAATACACTACAAAAAAACAATCTCCAAGCATCGTTTAGTTTAAGTGGCACGCATGCTAATTCAAATCTAAAGAGTTCCTCGTTACTCATTTAGTTTATGTAAGTCCAACGCAAGACAAGATGAGGCAGGTTGATTCCAACCAATGAAATCAAGTTGCACTCTCGTTCAACATATTCAAGTAGCATAACCTTGGTTTAACATATTCAAGTAATGTAACCTAGTGATTTATTAGATTTAGACACATGAACTATATCAATCTCATATATGTTTTTTTTTTAATAGTTTTTCTTTTTCTTGTACCAATAATATATTTCTCTCGGTTTCAAATATTGGTGTCAGTTTGCTAAGTCAAATCCAATGCAGTAAGTCCCAGTGATTTCAATGTCGCTAAACGTTATAAAGAGTGAAAATACAATCATGAAAACTTAAAAAAAATACATCCTGAAAGACTTATAATAGTGAAATTTGTTTTCTTGGTTTTTTTGGTCATATTTTTTTTGGAGATTTGTTGAACATATAGTGTTTCATTGCAATGACCTTCTATCACCATATTAAATTTATTATACGTTGAGAATATTAAGTTGTGGGTAATTCAAAGATAGATGAAGTTGTACTAATTATAACTTTCAATCCGTAGAAGAATTAAGTGACTTGAAATCTTGAAAATAAAACAGGGGAAAGTAATCTGACTACTGTAGAATATCATGACTCATATCAAATAGATTGTAAGTTTGTCTCTTTATCAAGTTTATGTTCTTGGAAGCATACCACTTTTGTCAGTGATACGTGTATACTAACAGCTTCTGTGGTAGAGACAAAAGAAAAATCTATTGCATTGTGGGCGAGATTTATTTATTTTCCCAAAAAGAATATCTTTGTAATATTCCACGATTTGATGTGGGTGTGGGGAATGGGAGCATGGTACATGACATGAATTAATGTGTTCTTTCATATCGATATCATGATCAATTGACTGCAATTATCTATATATAATGAGATTGATCTCAAATGCAAGAAACTACTCTATCTGGAGAGGTCAAATCAAAGGATAGATCAAATTTATGATGTTGATAATATACTATGCGGTTACCTTCCTCTGTCCACTGAGCTATAGATGGTGTTGCCCTGTGCAGAAATATATACCCGGTTCACAGTTTATATGAAAAAGTTCAAAATAACACAGGATGATTGGTGACATGCTTTATTAAGTTTATTAAGTTAATTCGACTTCATATGAGGAAATAGATAAATGGATGGTCAATACTATTTGGATGTCCTCTTGCTTGCTTCATCCCACACTCCTCCCATACCCAAACATAGAATTGGAGACCAACGATGATGACTAATTATGGCAATTGATTATGGATAGCCATGTTCAAATGAATACAATACAAAATTTCGTTGAGATTCAATCTCACCAGACATGACATGTTGTTTGTACCGCTCTGACAACATTATTGCTATGTGGCTATCAAAAGACTCATTTCTTGGTTGTCAATCAATCAATAAATTAATTTTCGAAGATCTTGTAATAACTAGATCCATCAAATGGATTTCGTGGTAGATCGGGACGGGTTGGACCGGGTAACACGTGGACAACCCATTAATGGTTCAGTAGAGGTTTTGCTTCACAATACATTGGTTCACGATTTATGGGTTAAGTTCACACGAGACAATGTTTCACGATCTAATGGTTAAGTATTACTTCTACAGGTTTCAAGCTTGAGCAACTTCCAATGCATGACTAACACAAGGTAAGGGGGTCGACACAATAGCATGATGAGGTAAGCTTAATAGCCCATGAACTCTAGTTACCTATGTTTTAGATTTTTGGTGTGCAACTTGTAGCCCTCACATCTGTGAGCCCTAGACATTGGCCGCCTTCACCTCATCTGTATTAACTGGATGGATATCAATTTTTATCCATTGTAGGAAGATTGTAACCATGGTCGAAGATCTCGTGGAGAAATTTTTGGACGTTCTCAACAATATCAGTCATCATAAAGGAATCTCCACATTGAGGAGTTTAATTTGCAAGGATGGTGGTTATCTTTGAGCTATTTGAGTTTGGACTTATGTGGAAAGCACTGGGGATTTACTACTACAGCGTTGGGTTCCCACAAAACCTTTTTCGCTTATCTTCTCGGGTTTCACGCAAAGGATTTCAGTCGTTCAAAGCCTACAATCTGTCAGTGAGTACAACATTAGGAGAGATAAAATAATCGATGACGATGTCATCCAAGCGAGAGGCTTCCATTCTCCGGTCGGCGCGTTCGGTTGCGGGGCAGGTTCGTCGTTTCTGGCAGAATATGCAGTAGCAGAGGACAAGAGGCACATGACTTGGACGTCGAGAGGTCGAGACACCTCAGATTTTGAATATGGTGAGGATTTGGTCTTGGCCTAGGAGCTAGACTTGGATGCTGAGCTTTAATGTGTTGATTCATTGTTTGTCTCGTGGACTTGGGGATCGAGCATGAAACATGAGCCTTGGGCACAAACTAACCCACCTTGTGGTCTGGCGCTTGGTTTCTGGGCTTGGTGGGCGCGCAATGCAAAGAGGAATGACTCTGGCAAGCTCTCTTCCTCGTGATTTGGCTCTTGTTTGCTGGGATTTGATCTGTGTTGCGACTTGTGCTACGTAGCTAACTCGTTGTTCCTAGTTTAAGAAAAACCTGTAGTGATGAGCAAAGTTCCCACACAAAAAAAGGTTGTTCTCAAGGATGTAGGAGCTGTCCCAAAGAAAGTTATTCTTAAGGACGTAGGGGTTGCTCCAAGACAGTCCACTGACCAGAAACCTCCAGTCCAGGATGTAAATGCATATTCAAAGACAATAAAGACTGATCATAGGGTTTACAGTGCATCTACAATGCCTTCAAAAGTGGGTAAGGCAAGGGCCTCTACGAAGACTAAAGATTGGCGTAGAAAACCTGATAACATAAGGGGTTTAAAGAGGCAGTTGGTTTCATCCCAAGATGCAATAGCAAATGATGAAGCTAAGGAGATAAATGTTCCTATTCCGGGTTTGTCCAATGTGAGAAAAAGTAGGAAATTTAGTAAAGCAACCTACAAGGCAGCACAAGCCTAGGCTATCAGGGAAACAACTCCTGTGAAAGTAGAGATCCTTGAAGTTGGAAAGTAAGGGATGACAATACTAGAATTGGCCCATAATTTGGAAGTCAATGAGGCAGAAGTTGTCAGGACTCTCTTTTGAAAGTGATCACGACTTCTGTTACATAGACCTTAGATGAGGACATTGTGACGCTTGTATGCAAGGAGTAGGATGTAGAAGTCATAGAAGTTGATGATGTTCGTGTGGATGACATGGCCAAAAAGAAATAAATACTCGATGAGGAGGACTGAGATAGATTGCAGGTTCACCCTCCTGTTCTGACAATACTAGGCCATGTGGACCATGGAAAGGTATGCAAATTATTTCTCCTCAAAATTCATGTCCTACAAAGACTTTGTAAGTAGTGCTATTGAACTAAACTTTTCCAAAGGTCGATGCATAATTTGAGAATTGCTAGACTAGCAGTGAAACTAGTCATCAACCCCGATTCTAATGTTTTTCCACTAAATTGCTAAGGATTCTCTTAAGTTTTTTTTTTTCTTCAGGAATAAATTACGACCAATATTAGGGGTGCAGTGGCTTCTATCACTTTTTTGTTTATTTCATTTGACCTGTTTATTGGTTTGTTATGTTGGCAGACAACTCTGTTGGATTACATCAGGAAGACAAAGGTGGCTGGAACAAGCTACATAAGCTACAATATATATTTTCCTGTTATACTCTCTCTTCATCGAGATTTCAATTTCTTGAGTAGTTTTCTTTAGTGGGTCATTTTTGGTTGGTCAAGCCATAGGTTTTAGTTTTGAAACTGGGCTCTGATACCATTTGTAAGGCCTTCCATACAAAGCCTCAAAATAAATAAATATCTACTAATCTTTTACTGAAATAAATTCAATTTAGTTCAAGGTTTTCCTTTCAGATTTTCTTTATACTAGGAAGTATAACAACATCAACATAATAACCACAGATCAGCTAGTAAAATCCATAAAATATGTACATCAACCTATAGATTAGTTTATTTAGCACTTTTTTTTATTGTCCTTACTCTTGCCCAACCTACCCCAAACTGAATATTAACCTCCCAACAAACTAGGAACAACTTCTACGGCTCCCTAGCTCCAGGAATCCTTGCGGTTTCCTGCCCCCCAAGCCCAAATTTCCCAACAACAACAGTGCCCCGTGAGAGTTCCCAAAACAATCTATTATCCCCATTTTCCTTCTCCTCTTCCACCTCTTGCGGAATTTTCAAAAACCAAAATGAGACCCTTCTCCAAGTCCCCTCCCCTCTTCCTTATCATCCCTTCTCATTCAATTCCCCAACTACCTTATCCCCCTCATTAATTCCCGAACAACCTTATCCCTTCATTAACTACTTCACCTACATTTTAATAATAAAATAATAAAAGACTTATTGAATCTATTTTAATAATTAATTAAATTTAAATTAACAATTATGAAAATTAAATAATCAAATTGGGTTGTTACATACAGGGTGCCAGAATTTGCACAGAGTTGAGATCTCATGACTGCATTAACGGTCCCGACACCCGCATGCTTAATGTTGATTAAGGTTGGTTGTCATTGATGTCAACCCTTGAAGAAAGTCCGGTAGCACAAAGGTTTGGGTAATGGACCCAAGTTTATTTGATGTAAAGATGACTTATTATTGTCTTGTCATGGTTGATAAGAAGTACAAATGGATGAACTCCAAAGTGGTCCCCTTATGGTGAAATCCCTCATGGGAAGACGCTTTGAGGATTGAGTTACCCTAGAAGTATGGTTAGAGAACCCATGCTTAATTGTGGAATAATGAGACGAAGGTCAGTTAATTTGTTAGTGAAACTATCCTAGATGGATAGTTCTTGTCATGCCATTTTCGGTGGTATGTGGAACGTCACATAACTCCTCACGGTTAGAGAGTTATGGCCATGTGAAGTTGGAGGACCCTCATGAGTCATCTAGAAGCCCCAAAAAGTCAAAGTGTTTGCAAAATAAATTATTTAAATAATACAGTTAATGGAGAACTCCCAAAAATAAGGAAAGTGGGATGCTCCATGAAAGTATAAATAAGAGGCAAGGCTCTCTCATTTAATCACACTTGAACAGATTGTTCATTTGTTCATTTGTTTTAATTGTGATGGTATTGGTCATTTTGATAACAAAAGTCCTCATAAGAAAAAGAGAAATGATGAAGGTTACTCAAAAAACAAACAAACATATAAAGGCAAAAGAACCACAAATAAAATTTTCAAGAAAAACTCATGCACCAAAGAAAACATCTCATCATCAGATGAAGATGAAGTCAGGGACAGTGAGACAGAAAGAGTTCTATTCATGGCAGTAGAAGACTCTGATAAAGAAGACTCCGAAGAAGAATATGAAGAAGTCGAAGAAGAAATTGAAGAGGCAGAAGTTGACTACCGAGATGAATTTTTGAGTGCCATAGAAGTTATCAGAAGAGAAAAAAAGGAAAAACAAGAAGCTACAAGTGGAACTAGACAAGAAAGAAGACACTCAGGAATTAGAACAAATGATCACAAATTTGAAAGTTCAAATTGAAGAAGATAAAAGAATTGAAGAAGCACTCAAAGAACAACTAGAAGGAAGATACAAGATCATTGAAAATTTGGAAGCAGAGATTGTCACATTAAGAAAGGATCTTCAAAAGAAAAATATGCAGAACAAATCAAAAGTTTTGAATGACATTATCAACAGTCAAAGGCCTAATCATGAAAAGTCCAAACTTGGATACAATTAGACAGAAAATGGATCAAGCTCCAAAACAACAGAACAAGAAACATATCCAAAAATATATGCAGAAAAAATCAAAGGGGATAGACAGGTCTACAAAGAAAATTACAAGGACACTCCTCCACCGAGAAGATTCATATTTCAGAATCAATGACCGACATAAACATATAGGTCTCAGGAAGAATAAGGATTCATAAGAGCACCTCCTTTCAGAAGATCTTCAACTCCCATGTATCAAACTGTCTTTTTTGGTTTATGTTATGCATGTAATAATTTTGGACATAAAGGTGTGAATTGCAGAGCTAACAACATGAACATAAACAACTTTGAAAGTCATACACAAAAGGGTTATCCAAGAAGGCCTAATGAAACATAGAGAAGAAGTTACAACATGTTTGAATCATTAAGCACTGAAGTGGAATGATACAAGTGTAACAACTTTGGACACATGGCCAAATATTGCACAATGAAAATCCCTCCTAGAGAACCACAACAGAACAACAACAATCACAAACAGGAACCTCAGAAAAGGACATGGATAAGAAAGCAGAATCAATACAACAATGAAGAATGCACACTCGCTCTACAAGCTAAGCAGAAGAAACGTGGTTGGTATGTTGACAGTGGCTGTTCAAAACACATGACAGGTGATAGAGACAAGTTTCTTACATTAAGAAAGGAAAGAGATGAATTAGTCTCCTTCAGAAATGATGATTCAACTAAAATCATTGGAAAATGCACAGTCATAATTGGGAACAAGAATACAAAGGTAGAAAATGTTCTACTAGTAGAAGATATGAAACATAATCTTCTAAGTGTGAGTCAAATGTGTGACCAAGGTCATAAAGTTACTTTCAATTCACAAAAGTGCGAGATAAGAAAAAAAGGTTCAGGAAAATTGATTTTTACAGCTGTGAGAACTTCAAGCAATATATATGTGTTAACTGAAATTGGAAATGAAAAGTGTTGTCTAGGAAAGGAAGATGAAAGTTGGCTATGACACAAAATAATGGGTCACATACATTTTGATAACCTTGTCAAAGTTAGCAAAAGAGAAGCAGTCAAAGAAATTCCCTAGATCACGAAGCCAACCAACACTTTATGCAAGCATTGTTAACAAGGAAAGTAAACAAAAACCAAGTTCAAATCAAAGGAATATTCAACGACAAGACCACTGGAAATTGTGCATATTGATCTGGTTGGACCAACTACACCAAAGGGTTTAAAAGGGGAGAAATACTTTATGTTATTAGTTGATGATTATACAAGAATGACCATAGTTTTATTTCTCAAGAATAAGTCAGAAGCTTTTGAAAACTTCAAGATCTACAAGGAAATGGTTGAAAATGAAATGGATTCAAAATCAAATGCTTGAGATCTGATAATGGAGGAGAGTTCACTTCAACGGAATTTATGGACTACTGCAACAGTCATGGAATACAAAGGCAATTCTCCATTGCTAGGACATATCAACAAAATGGAGTTGTCGAAAGAAAGAACATGATAGTACAAGAAATGACTCGAATAATGCTAATGGATTCTAAATTTACAGATATCTTTTGGACACAGGAAGTGCATACAACAATTCACATTCAAGATAGAGTAATTCTGAGAAACAACACTGACAAAACTCCCCACGAGCTATGGAAAGGAAGACCAACAAATGTGAAGCACTTCAGAGTTTAGAATACAACACTGACAAAACTCCCCACGAGCTATGGAAAGGAAGACCAACAAATGTGAAGCACTTCAGAGTTTTTGGAAGCAAATGCTACAACAAAAGAGAAGATGGAAGAATGATAAAGTTTGACTCTCGTGTGAACAAAGGATTACTTGTTGGTTACTCAAGTACAATGAAAGCATACAAGTGTTACAACTCGAGATTGAACAAAGTTGTGGAAAACATCAACGTAACAATTGATGAAACAGGTAGACAAGAATTAAATGAAGAAGAAAATGAATCAATGGAACAACTTTACGAAGAAGAAACAAAAGATGAAAAAGTAGAAGGGAAAGATGAAGAGGATCCGACAGAAGCAGAAGAGCAAGTTCAACAAGTTCCTCCAAAGTCACCTAGAAGACGAGTACATAAGAATCATCCTTCAGATCAGATTATCAGAAGCAAAGATGCAGGAGTTGAGACAAGAAGAAGAATCCGTTCACCAGAAAAAACACAACTAGCACTCACATCTACAATTGAACCAACCTATTTTGAAGAGGCCAACAAGGATGAATTTTAGAATAAGGCCATGGATGAAGAATTGGATCAAATAGATAAAAATGACACTTGGGAATTGGTTCCAAGAACAAAGGATAAGAATGTGATTGATTTAAAGTGGGTATATAGAAATAAATTGAATGAAGATGAACATGTTACAAGGAACAAAGTTATATTGGTATGTAAAGGATATGCACAGGATGAAGGAATCGACTTTGAAGAGACATTTTTCCTAGTTGCCAGAATGGAAGCAATCTGATTTCTTTTAGCTTATGCATGCTCCAAAAATATTAAAGTGTATCAGATGGACGTAAAATCAACTTTTCTGAATGGGGAACTTGAAGAAGAAGTCTACATTGAACAACCAGAAGGATTTCAGTTATCAGAGAATGCAAATTATTTGTGTAAATTAAAGAAGGCCTTGTATGGTCTAAAACAAGCTCCTAGAGCATGGTACCCTAGACTGGATAAATATCTACAACAAACAGGGTTTAGAAAAGGAAGTGCAGACAACAACCTCTACATCAAGGTAAGTCAAGATAGTATTTTATTAATTGAAGTTTATGTTAATGATATTATTTTTGGTAGTGATGATGACAGGTTAAGCCAGAAATTTGCAAAGGATATGCAACATGAATTTGAAATTTCATAACTTGGAGAACTATCCTTCTTTCTGGGACTTCAGATACATCAAAGCAACCAAATAATTTTTATTTCTAAAACCAAGTATATCAGAGAAATGCTAAAGAGGTTCGTAATGGAAGATTGCAAACCAATTATCACTCACATGCAAACCAGTTGCAAGTTGAGAAAAGATGATGATTAAAAGTCTACAGATCAGAGGCAATACATGTCAATGATTTGTAGCCTACTATATGTGACATCATCCAGATACGTTCAGTTAGGGGGAGAAACCCCAGATGTAAAGATACCTTCTCCATTGATGACAAAGGGGGGGATATTTATCAGATGCAGAGGACAGAGGCATGATTCCAGAGGGAGCAATGGTCATAGAGATGCAGATGACATAGGCATGGTTCCAGGGGGAGCATGAGTGATATGAATTCAATATTGCATGACATGATTTCAGTATTGCATCAGAGTTTTTCCATCAATGCCAAAGGGGGAGATTGTTGATTAAGGTTGGCTGTCATTGATGTCAACCCTTGAAGAAAGTCCGGTAGCAAATTCCGGTAGTACAAAGGTTTGGGTAATGGACCCAATTTTGTTTGATGTAAAGATGACTCATTATTTTCTTGTCATGGTTGATAATAAGTACAAATGGATGAACTCCAAAGTGGTCCCCTTATGGTGAAAGCCCTCATGGGAAGATGCTTTGCGGATTGAGTTATCCTAGAAGTATGGTTAGAGAACCCATGCTTAATTGTGGAATAATGAGATGAAGGTTAGTGAAATTTTCAGTGAAAATATCCTAGATGGATAATGCTTGTCATGCCATTTCCGGTGGTATGTGGAACGTCACATAAATCCTCACGGTTAGAGAGTTATGGCCATGTGAAGTTGGAGGACCCTCATGAGTCATCTAGAAGCCCCAAAAAGTCAAAGTGTTTGCAAAAGAAATTATTTAAATAATAAAGTTAATAGAGAACTCCCAAAAATAAGGAAAGTGGGATGCTACATAAAAGTATAAATAAGAGGCAAGGCTCTCTCATTTAATCACACTTGAACACATTGAATATCTTTTGTTGTGTAAGGCTTATTGCAAGTACTCATTGATACATCTGAAGTTGCGAAATTCTGAGGTAGTACGAAGGGTTGACGACGAAAGTTTCAGAATTACAACGGATACTAAAAAACCCTAGTTTTTGAGGCGTATGCGAGCTAACATTGTATTAGGGTGCGTACAGTACGCAGGCTGACAATGTATTCAGGTGCGTACGTACATGGGTTGGAAGTGTATTAGGGTGCGTACATGTTGGTAAATCCATGGAAACTTGAAGAGATGAAGATGTAGAGGTTCTATATTCTGAGATCAAGCTCCCAGGAAGGTCTATAGTGCTCATATACATCAGATCTATCCACTGGTTCAAAATGCATGTCTTATTTCTATGAATAGTTGGATTTTGATGTATGCATGAGAAATGGTTATGGAGATTTGAGGATTCTCCCTAGAGAGACTAGTTGCTGCATGAGATATTTTGTATAAGTCAGATCTACATAAATACATTGCTGGTATATTTATCATTGATACTTCTTGTTGAGGCACATATTGTATTTCTTGACATATGGCTAAGGGTTTTTATGGTACATGGTTGAGAGCTTCTCTTTGTGAAGTGGTTGATGTATTGAGAGGTTGAATATCAGAAAGGGTTTGATGACTATATCATGTGAGGGTTATTATAATTGTTCATGATTTCACACACCTATATGGCACATGACTAGAGAGAGATATATATGCTTTGGGTAAATGTTATGTATAAGGATGCATGCACAGGGTACAATTACGGTCTGAATACAGTGACATGTTACATATCTATGTGAAAAAGTTACAGAGGGTTAGAAGTTTTCAAGAGAAATAAAACCCTAGTTTCTAGAAGGCATACGCAGGCTGCATAACAGTTTGATAGCGTACATACATGAGATTCATTATAGATAGGGTCCGTACATATGCGTGCTGCAACACTACAGGTCCTGTACATGTATTTTGTTGATACATGTTCAGTTCAGGTATAGATTGATTGCAAGGTAGTTGTATAGGTTGGATGCAAGTCAGTGGTACATATTGATACAATTGTACAGTGGTATATCTCATAGTGATAGTGTGACAGTGGTTCCATCATTCTACTTCTACTTCAGGGTGGTTGGACGGGGCAAGGATAGGTGGTTGTAGCCACCTTCTAGTTGCAACCAGAGAACTTAGGGGGTTGTAGCCTCCTTTTGGTTGTAGCCACCATTCAGTTGTAGCCAGAGAACTTAGGGGGTTGTAGCCTCCTTCTGGTTGTAGCTAGAGAATTGGGGAGTTGGAGCTTCCCTTAGGTTGTAGCCTAAGAAACTAGGGGGTTGGAGCCTCCTTCCAGTTGCAGCTGGAAAACAAAGGAAGTTGGTGCTTCTAATGAATGTAATTCTTCAAGACATATAAGAAAAATCATTCTGTGGTTTTCTCCCGCTTTGGGTTTCCACGTAAAACACTGGTGTATGGTGTATGCGTATGATTGTTCATTTGTTCATTGCTTATTTACTCTGCAGTTATGGGATGAAAATGATACATTGATATAACACTTTCATTATATGGTTCAAAATGATTAAATTGCTCTATTACCGATTCACCCCCCTCTCAGTAATCCAACAATTGGTTTCGGAGCAGGTTCCTTCAAAAATTAGTTTAACCATTGAAAGGTAGATCATGGAAAGCAACAACTTGTATAAAAATGGAATACCACAATTTGATGGAGAAAAGTATGCATTTTGGAGCATAAGGATGAAGACATATATACATGCACATGAATTTGAAATTTCGCAATCAATTGTAGATGGATACACAGTACCAACAATTCTGCCAACAAATGAAAAAGCAGTGAAACTCGGTCAGAATAATCCAAATCCACAAATGCACTTCTGAATGGTCTTGGTGAAACAATATTCACCAAAGTTGCACATTGTAAATCCGCTAAAGAGATTTGGGACAAACTTTGAAATATTTATGAAGGAGATTCAAAAGTTAAAGCAACAAAGCTTCAAACTTACAGAGGTCAGTTCGAACAACTAAAGATGAAGGAAGTTGAGAATATTGCAACTTACTTCTTACGAGTCAATGAAACAGTGAATGCAATCATGGGATTGGGAGAAGAAATCCAAGAATCTGTAATTGTTCAAAAGGTACTAAGATATCTTCCTATGAGAATTGACCCTAAGATATCAGCACTAGAAGAAAGAGCATATCTAAACTCAATAAGCATGGATGAACTACATGGAATCTTTACAGCATATGAAATGAGAACTAAACATGAAAATATAGATGTAAAAGAAGCAGCCTTCAAAGCATCCAAAAGATCAAAGCAAAAGGGAAAGTAACAAGAAAAATAACATAGCAGAAATAGTGATGTCTCGAAAGATGATGAAGAAGTGGCCAACTTTTTCAAAAGAATGAACAATGGAACCAATGATAGGTATAGAGGTAAGCTTCCTTTAATTTGTTTTAATTGTGATGGTATTGGTCATTTTGCTAACAAATGTTCTCATAAGAAAAAGAGAAATGATGAAGGTTACTAAAAAACAAACAAACATATAAAGGCAAAAGAACCACAAAGAGAGTTTTCAAGAAAAACTTATGCACCAAAGAAGACATCTCATCATCAAATGAAGATGAAGACAGTGACAGTGATACAGAAGGAGTTCTATTCATGGCAGTAGAAGACTCTGATAAAGAAGACTCTGAAGAAGAATATTAAGAAGTAAAAGAAGAAATTGAAGAGGCAGAAGTTGACTAATGAGAGGAATTGTTGAGTGCCATAGAAGTTATCAGAAGATAAAAGAGGAAAAACAAGAAGCTACAAGCGGAACTAGACAAGAAAGAAGACACTCAAGAATTAGAACAAATGATCACAAATTTGAAGGTTCAAATTGAAGAAGATAAAAGAATTGAAGAAGCACTCAAAGAACAACTAGAAGGAAGAGACAAGATCATTGAAAATTTGGAAGTAGAGATTGTCACATTAAGAAATGATCTTCAAAAGAAAAATATGCAGAACAACTCAAAAGTTTTGAATGACATTATCACCAGTCAAAGGCCTAATCATGACAAGTCCAGCCTTGGATACGATCAGACAGAAAATGGATCAAACTCCAAAACAACAGAACAAGAAACATATCCAAAAAGATATGCAGAAAAAATCAAAGGGGATAGACAGGTCTACAGAGAAAATTACAGGGACACTCCTCCACTAAAAAGATTCATATTTCAGAATCAACGACCGATAGAAACATATAGGTCTCAGGAAGAAGAAGGATTCATAAGAGCACCTCCTTTCAAAAGATCTTCAACTCCCAAGTATCAAACTATCTTTTTTGGTTTATGTTATGCATGTAATAATTTTGGACATAAAGTTGTGAATTGTAGAGCTAACAACAGGAAAATAAACAACTTTGAAAGTCATACACAAAAGTGTTATCCAAGAAGGCCTAGTGAAACACAGAGAAGAAGTTATAACATGTTTGAATCATTAAGCACTGAAGTGGAATGATACAAGTGTAACAACTTTGGACACATGGCCAAATGTTGCAGAATGAAAATCCCTCCTAGAGAACCACAACAAAACAACAACAATCACAGACAGGAACCTCAGAAAAGGACATGGATAAGAAAGAAGAATCAGTACAACAATGAAGAATGCACACTCACTCTACAAGATAAGATGAAGAAATGTGGTTGGTATGTTAACAGTGCCTGTTCAAAACACATGACAGGTGATAGAGACAGGTTTTTACATTAATAAAGGAAATAGATGGATTAGTCTCCTTCGGAAATTATGATTCAACTAAAATCATTGGAAAATGCACAGTCAGAATTGGGAACAAGAATAGAAAGGCAGAAAATGTTCTACTAGTAGAAGATATGAAACATAATCTTCTAAGTGTGAGTCAAATGTGTGACCAAGGTCATAAAGTTACATTCGATTCACAAAAGTGCGAGATAAGAAAAAAAGGTTCAGGAAAATTGATTTCTACAACTGTGAGAACTTCAAGAAATATATATGTGTTAAGTGAAATTGAAAATGAAAAGTGTTGTCTAGGAAAGGAAGATGAAAGTTGGCTATGGCACAGAAGAATGAGTCACATACATTTTGATAACCTTGTAAAGTTAGCAAACGAGAAGCAGTTAGAGAAATTCCCCAGATCACGAAACCAACCAACATTTTATGCAAACATTGTCAACAAGGAAAGAAAACAAAGACCAGGTTCAAATCAAAGGAATATTCAACAACAACACCACTGGAAATTGTGCATACTGATCTGGTTGGACCAACTACAACAAAGGGTTTAAAAGGGGAGAAATACTTTATGTTATTAGTTGATGATTACACAAGAATGACTACAGTTTTCTTTCTCAAGAACAAGTCAGAAGCTTTTGAAAACTTCAAGATCTACAAGGAAATGGTTGAAAATGAAATGGATTCAAAAATCAAATGCTTGAGATCTAATAATGGAGGAGATTTCACTTCAAAGGAATTTATGGCCTACTACAACAGTCATGGAATACAAAGGAAATTTTCCGTTGCTAGGACACCTCAACATAATGGAGTTGTTGAAAGAAAGAACATGATAATATAGGAAATGGCTCGAACAATGCTAATGGATTCCAAATTGGCAGATATCTTTTAGACATAGACAGTGCATACAACAATTCACATTCAAAATAGAGTAATGCTTAGAAACAACACTGACAAAACTCCCTACGAGCTATGGAAAGGAAGACCAACACATGTAAAGCACTTCAAAGTTTTTGGAAGAAAATGCTACATCAAAAGAGAAGATGGAAGAAGGGGAAAGTTTGACTCTCGTGTGGACAAAGGAGTACTTGTTGGTTACTAAAGTACAATGAAAGCATGCAAGTGTTACAACCTGAGATTGAACAAAGTTGTGGAAAGCATCAACGTAACAATTGATGAAACAGGTAGACAAGAATTAAAGGAAGAAGAAAATGAATCAATGGAACAACATTACGAAGAAGAAACAAAATATGAAAAAGTAGAAGGGGAATATGACGAAGATCCGACATAAGCATAAGAGAAAGTTCAACAAGTGCTTCCAAAGTCACCTAGTAGACAAGTACAGAAGAATTATCCTTCATATCAGATTATCGAAAACAAAGATGCAAGAGTTGAGACAAGAAGAAGAATCCGTTCACCAGAACAAACAAAACTAGCACTCACATCTACAATTGAACCAACCTGTTTTGAAGAGGCCAGCAAGGATGGATTTTGGAATAAGGCCATGGATTAAGAATTGGATCAAATAGAGAAAAATGACATTTGAGAATTGGTTCCAAGACCAAAGGATAAGAATGTGATCGGCACAAAGTGGGTATACAAAAATAAATTGAATGAAGATGGATAGGTTACAAGGAACAAATCTAGATTGGTATGTAAAGGATATGCACAGGTTGAAGTAATAGACTTTGAAGAGACATTTTCCCCAATTGCCAGAATGGAAGCAATCTGATTTCTTTTAGCTTATGCATGCTCTAAAAATATTAAAGTGTATCAGATGGACGTAAAATCATCTTTTTTGAATGGGGAACTTGAAGAAGAAGTCTACATTTTACAACCAGAATGATTTCAGTTATCAGAGATCGCAGATTATGTGTGTAAATTAAAGAAGGCCTTGTATGGTCTAAAACAGACTCCTAGAGCATGGTACTCTAGACTGGATAAATATCTACAATAGGCAGGGTTCAGAAAAGGAAGTGCAGACAACAACCTCTACATCAAGGTAAGTCAAGATAGTATTTTATTAATTGAATTTTATGTTGATGATATTATTTTTGGTAGTGACAATGACAGGTTAAGCCAGAAATTTGCAAAGGATATGCAGAATGAATTTGAAATGTCATTACTCGGAGAACTATCCTTCTTTCTAGGACTTCAGATACATCAAAGAAACCAAGGAATTTTTATTTCTAAAACCAAGTATATCAGAGAAATGCTAAAGAGGTTCAGAATGGAAGATTGCAAACCAGTTATCAGTCCCATGCAAACCAGTTGCAAGTTGAGAAAACATGATGATTAAAAGTCTACAGATCAGAGGCAATACAGGTCAATGATTGGTAGCCTACTATATGTGATATCATCCATACCATATGTAATGCAGGCAGTTAGACAGGTGCAATAATTTCAAGCATCACCAAAAGAATCACATGTATTAGCAGTGAAGAGGATTTTCAGATATCTCAAAGGAACAAAAGAGTTTGGATTATGGTATCCAAAAGGAAAGGATCTATCACTTATTGCCTACACAGATGCAGATTGGGCAGGTTGTATTGATGACCGATGAAGCACCAGTGGAGCAATGTTCTACTTGGGTGAGTGTTTAGTATCATGGCTAAGCAAGAAACAATCAATCAATATCTTTATCTACAACTGAGGCATAGTATATTGCAACAACAACATGTTGTACACAGGTTCTTTGGATGAAACAAACTTTGACAGATATACATGTTGAGTATGATGAGCCCATTCCAATCTATTGTGATAATACAAGCGCCATCAGTATCTCAAAGAACCCGATGATGCACTCCAAGACGAAGCACATTCCAATCAAGTATCACTTTTTACGGGAACATGTTGCAGAAAAGAACATCAGAGTTGAGTATGTGGGCACAAAAGAACAAGTGGCAGACATATTTACAAAACCACTTCCACAGGAAGCCTTTGAGTATATTCGCCAGAGACTTGGAGTTATTTCTACTCCAAAATGAATTCTTTTGAATGCTTATCTTATATGTCTTAGATGTACATGAGGAATCACCATAAAGAGGACAGTTTAGTTAGGGGGAGCAGCCCCAGATGTAAAGATACCTTTTCCATTGATGACAAAGGGGGAGAGATTTATCAGATGCAGAGGATAGAGGCATGATTCCAGAGGGAGCAATGGTCACAGAGATGCAGAGGACATAGGCATGGTTCCAGGGGGAGCATGAGTGATATGACTTCAGTATTGCATGACATGATTTCAGTATCGCATCAGAGTGTTTCCATCAATGCCAAAGGGGGAGATTGTTGATTAAGGTTGGTTTTCATTGATGTCAACCCTTGAAGAAAGTTCGGTAGCAAATTCTGGTAGCACAAAGGTTTGGGTAATGGAACCAATTTTGTTTGATGTAAAGATGACTCATTATTTTCTTGTCATGGTTGATAAGAAGTACAAATGGATGAACTCCAAAGTGGTCCCCTTATGGTGAAATCCCTCACAGGAAGATACTTTGCAGATTGAGTTATCTTAGAAGTATGGTTAGAGAACCCATGATTAATTGTGGAATAATGAGATGAAGGTTAGTGAATTTGTCAGTTAAACTATCCTAGATGGATAATGATTGTCATGCCATTTCCGGTGGTATGTAGAACATCACATAACTCCTCATGGTTAGAGAGTTATGGCCATGTGAAGTTGGAGGACCCTCATGAGTCATCTAGAAGCCCCAAAAAGTCAAAGTGTTTGCAAACGAAATTATTTAAATAATAAAGTTAATGGAGAACTCCCCAAAATAAGGAAAGTGGGATGCTACATGAAAGTATAAATAAGAGGCAAGGCTCTCTCATTTAATCACACTTGAACACATTGAATATCTTTTTTTGTGTAAGGCTTATTGCAAGTACTCATTGATACATCTGAAGTTGCGAAAGTCTGAGGTAGTACGAAGGGTTGATGGCGAAAGTTTCAAAGTTACATCGAAAACTAAAAAACCCTAGTTTCTGAGGCGTACGTGGGCTGGCATTGTATTAGGGTGCGTACAGTACGCGGGCTGACAGTGTATTAAGGTGAGTACGTACATGGGATGGAAGTGTATTAGGGTGCGTACATGTTGGTAAATCCATGGAAACTTGAAGAGATGAAGATGTAGAGGTTCTAGATTCTGAGATCAAGCTCCTAGGATGGTCTACAGTGTTCAGATACATCAGATCTATCCATTGGTTCAAAAGGTATGTCTTATTTCTATGAATAGTTGGATTTTGATGTATGCATGAGAATTTGTTATGGAGATTTGAGGATTCTCCCTAGAGAGAGTAGTGGCTGCATGAGATATTTTGTATATGTCAGATCTACAAAAATACAGTGCTGGTATATTTATCATTGATACTTCTTGTTGAGGCACATCTTGTATTTCTTGGCATATGGATAAGGGTTTTTATGGTACATGGTTGAGAGCTTGTATTTGTGATGTGGTTGATGTATTGAGAGATTGAATATAAGAAAGGGTTTGATGACTAGATCATGTGAGGGTTATTATAATTGTTCATGATTTCACACACCTATATGGCACATGACTAGAGAGAGATATATATGCTTTGGGTAAAGGTTATGTATGAGGATGCATGCATAGGGTACAGTTACAGTATGGATACAGTGACAGGTTACAGATCTATGTGAAAAAGTTACAGAGGGTCAGAAGTTTTCAAGAGAAATAAAACCCTAGTTTTCAAAAGGCATACACAGGCTACATAACCGTTTGATTGCATACATACATGGGCTGCATAATAGATAGGGCACGTACATAAACTTGCTGCAACACTATAGTTCATTTACCTATTGTATTTTGTTGATACATGTTCTGTTCAGGTACATATTGATTACACGACAGTTGTAGAGGTTGGATGCAGGTCAATGGTACAGATTGATATAGTTGTACAGTGGTATATCTCATAGTGATAGTGTGACAGTGGTTCCATCATTCTACTTCTACTTTAGGGCGGTTGGACAGGGCAAGGATAGGTGGTTGTAGACACCTTCCGGTTGTAGCCGGAGAAATTAGGGGGTTGTAGCCTCCTTTTGGTTATAGCGAGAGAATTGGGGAGTTGGAGCTTTCCTCAGGTTGTAGCCTGAAATTAGGGGGTTGGAGCCTCCTTCCAGTTGTAGCTGAAAAACAAAGGAAGTTGGTGCTTCCAATGAATGTAATTCTTCAAGACATGTAAGAAAAAACATTTCGTGGTTTTCTCCCGCTTTGGGTTTCCACGTAAAACACTGGTGTACTGTGTATGTGTATGATTGTTCATTTGTTCATTGCTTATTTACTCTACAGTTATGGGATGATAATGCTACATTAATATAACACTTGGATTATATGGTTAAAAATGATTAAATTTCTCAATTACTGATTCACCCCCCCTCTCAGTAATCCAACACTTGATAAACTCTAAGTGTTGTGCATGCGTGGTGTGGTGGCACTTTCCATTGCCACACGTTCTCACTGAATTGATGTGCGTGGGGTGCTTATAATCCCATAGAATTTTACGTAGGATGTTGGGGATGGACTTGGACTTAGGGGGCATGCACATTATGGAGGGGGAATAAGGGACTCAATGCCACCAACCCTCATTAGACCTTGGGCCTTTCCAATTTCCAAATTGGCCATTTCATCCGCGGTTTAATTGTGCTTCCTAACCACATGATAGAAATTCACTTGGAGGTTTTTGAGAGAGAGCCT
>ML783274.1:328801-340062 GCA_009831015.1 Picea engelmannii | reverse complement strand
ATGTACCTTAACCAAAAGACCTCATCAATTTCATCATCCAAATATGATTTGTAACTTTGTAATAGACTTGGTGTATATGATCACATACCTGCAAACCTTCCTTAACTTTCACAACAAGAGACTAGCATTTTCATCAACCTTTTTTTTAGTCTCACATGACTAGTTTGGGATTAGTCAACAACCATAAATTGAAATAATCATAACTATGTACCTGTAATGAATAAAGATCTGAAAGTAGTACACAATGTTATTCAGTTTGTTTTATGCAATTCCTCCAACTGTCATTATTTGGAACCTCTCAGAAAAGGAGTTATAGCAAAATGGCATACCTTGCTGAATTCTGTCTTATTCTAGAGAGCGATCTTGTAGAGAGTGCCCCGCACATAATTTTTGTTGAATGGATCTGAAAATGTTACACAACATACTACAGACTTTAATCTAACCAACACATTTTGTCTTATTGAATGTGGATCTGTTATGAAGAAGTTATGACATTTTTACCCAAAACACCCGTTTTAGACTAGTTTCAGGACTAGCCACAAACCCTATTTTCCACGGAGTGTAACTCCAAAAATACAATGACCCACAAGCTGCATTTTTTACCACAAATACTTGGATATGTTTTCTCAATGGAATATCAATTTCATGGTCATAATCATCCTATAAAAAAAGTTATTGCGAAAATGGTGAGATGACCTGTAAATAACATACCTTAGAAAGCATCATCAAAAGAATTTATCCTCCCTTGAATTACGACCTTATTTTCTTCATCATCCCTCTAAAATTGGACTCAGATATCCTTTGGTTACCTTAGTTACCTATAGATATTCAATATTCTCAAGTGTTATATAAAATGAGAGAGTCTTGCCTCTTATTTATACTCTCCATCTTCTAGGTCACTTAACCTATTTCCCTCATTTTTAGGGTTAACCACTTTCCATAATTAGAAAGTTATCCATTACTTTATCATTTAAATATTCCTCTGTGACTTTTCCACCTCACTTTATCATTTAAATAATCTTCTTTGATTTTGTCACTTCACTTTATTATTTAAATAATCCTTCTTGACTTTGTCACTTTACTTTATCATTTAAATAATAATTTCTTCTTTGCAATCTCTTTGACTTCTTTGACCTTTTGGGGCTTCAAGCCAACATATGAGGGTCCTCCAACTTCATAAGGCCATAACACTCAAACTGTGAGGATTTATGTGACGTTCCACATACCACCAGAAATGGCATGACATGTACTATCCATATAGAATAGTATTACCTTCAAATATATTAACACTCATACCATTATACATGAAACAAACTTGGGTCCATTACCCAAACCTTTGTGCTACCGGAATTCGCTACCAGACTTTCTTCAAGGGTTGACATCAATGACAACCAATATTAATCAACATAATCAAACACCGAGGGTAAGACACCACATAATTCACCCATGGTAGGGAAGAGTCTATTCGAAAACTAGGAACATACAAAGGGGAAACTTGAGCTAAAGATGAAATATGATGGGGATTATCAGATGAAAGTTGTTCAATAGTAACAATGCTTTCATTATGATGGAAATGCATCACACAAAAGAGCGTAGACACAACAACATTCATCTCATATACATAATCACGCCCAAGAAGGATATTAAAATCCAAAGGGCCTGACACCACTAAAATATTGGCAAGGACAATATTCCCACCTAACGTGATAGGTAATTGAGGAAGAAAACCCAAACATTCACTAGGTCTTCTGTCGAAAGCCAACAACTCACTAGTATCTGACACAAGCTTGGGAGAACCCAAAGCTTTCCAAGCCGAGGAGGGTAAAATACTTGCAGATGATCCTTCATCCACAATACATTGGTAAATTTCTGTTGAATTAACTCCAACCACTATTTGGAAAGGTGCATAAGAAGGAAGGTGAGGCTCAACAAGAACATTCCAATCAAAATAAACCATCCTAGGACTTGGAGGGAGTGGACTTGAAAAGAGTGGCATGCCCCCTTATTTAGAAGGTACTGAACTAGAAATGCTAAGGACATGGTCAAAAGATGCATCACTCCCCAAAAGAAGAGTGGGATCGACTGAAAATTGAATTGAAGAGATCACTTCCTTAGACTTTTCACTCTCCAAGAGAAGAGTGGGATCGACCAAATATTGTGTTGGCATGATCACTTCTTCAACCACTGGTTGAATAGGTTGTTGGGAAACCGAAAATGACTCATAAATAGAAGGGCCTTCAAACAGGGACCACGCTCTTCATACCACTGGAATAATAGGGAAAAAATGAGTAAGGTGATCTTCCTCACAAATATTATAAGGGAACTTGGGCTTACATCCTATTTGTCTAGGTTTCTCAACAATATCAATGCCCCCAACATGACTTGCAGTGGCTTGGTGCTAATATCCAACATGACTTGTAGAGGTTGGTGATGTTTGTCCAGAATGACTAGTAGTGACTAGACTCGTGCCCCCAACATGAATTACAATGGATGGTTTCTTATCTTCAACATGACTCATAGAGGTTGTTGACATATCTCGAAAATGACTTGCAGAGACTAGGCTATCACTACTAGCATGACTCATAGAGGATGGTTGTGTGCCCCCAACATGACTAGAAAATGCTGGTTGCATGTTTCCAACATGACTAGCAGAGGTTGGTGATAGAACTCTAACATGACTCGCAGAGGTTGGTGACTCTACGCCAATATGACTAGCAATGACTTGACTTTTTTTCCTAGCATGACTCATAGATGTTGGTTTCTTACCCCGATTATGACTAGCAGAGGCTGGTGATAGCCTATAGGCCTCCAATGTAACTAGCAAAGGTTGGTGACTTCTTATTCTTACCCTTCCCCTTCCTATTCCTTTTAGACTTCTGGTTACTATTAGAAATACTTTCACTAGAAGAGGGATAAGGAGAAGGAGTAGACTCCATAGATGCAGAAGGTAAAGGACCAACATCCATATGATGCCCATGACATAAGGTGCTTATCTAAGAAGCACCGAGAGCATTCATGACATTCATAGTGGTCCACAACCAAACCGGTAGTCCAACATTCATCGCATGAATGTTCAAAGTGCCCATCAAGGGGCACCAACATTTACAAAGAATGGAAAATCACAAGAATCCCCTTGGGTATGGGTCCCTTGGTTGGTATCCTCAATAAATTTGGCCATGACGTTCTTATGCATAGGGTCATTTCTTGTGGGATTGTTCATGTCCGAAAAAGTCTCACACACTAACATTGGTGAAGCAGTGGTATAAAATACTATGCCTTCTAGGAGGTGGCTCCATGCTTTCAAGAGAAATACCAGGGGTCCTTTCTGACCAGCGGAGAGATTGGTCAACCACTCTGAATCAATGATCCAAAAGTTGTGATACTGACACAACCTAAGGCCAACTATAAAAAGAAACACTCCACTAAAAATTCCTAAGAGAAACATCGCAAACAAACAAATTCTCCAACACTTCAGCCCAGTGGATAAGGTCTTGCGTCCAAAGAAATGAAAAAGTGGAAATGGACCTTCCAGATATCGAAACAGGTCGATTAAGCCCCGAGATTGATGAATAAAGGAGTGAGAAGCAGTTATCCCGACCTCCACTGACCATCCTTATTTTTTTCAAGCACCCACGCTTTGCAGGGAACCCTCCAACGGTACTAAAAAGTGTGATAGAAAATCTTCCCCAGGTACCATGGGAAACCCCCCCATAGTCACCTCTGAGATCCCTACAAAAATTAACTAAGGTCTCCAACTCAAAGTTAGCATCCAGGGGTATAGTCGACAGTAGGGATCAAACGTATGGGCAGGGTAACTAAGCCCAAAGCCTTGAGATCACCACCTCTTACGAAGGTAAGCACACTAACAAAACCCCCAATATATTATCTCTCAACTACACCCAATTAATCTTCGGAGGGGTTATCTCCTTGACTCTCCTTTTCGTGACCTCATGTTTGACTCTTGTGTTAGAGGAGCTTCCCAGATATAATTATACGACATTTTGGTTTGAAATATCCCTAGCTTAGCATCTTATGTTTGTTTACCAGCCTTGGAGAGTTATCTCTCCAATCCTAACCCAAGGCATTAACCCTAAACTTGTTTGTGAACTCTAGAAACAAAGTCTAGTTAATTTTTAATTAGCATTCGTTTTAGTGGTTGTTCTTACTCAAAGGGTACATAAGTGCAACTAATGTTGTTTGAGACTCTTGCAAAAATTAAACTTACAAGAACATTGGAAAATAAAACTTTACATTAATTATTCAATGAAAAAGAGTTTCAAAAAATAAAAATGCATGGACAATCTTTCAAACCTTGAAAATCAATCTTTTCTCTTTCTAATCTGAAATGCACAATGCAAACTTTGAGAAAATCAAAAGAAGAAATAGAGAGGATGTTCTTTTTTCTTTTTCTTGTTAATGACTTCAATATGAGAAGAAAAAAAAATCCTATGCTAATATCTTTTTCTTTTTCAAATATAAAGCAAAACAAAGAAACATAAATAAAGAAACCTAACTAGCAACAAACTAGGGTTTTTTCATTTTTTCTTCTTTCTACCAAAGAAAAAACTAACAAAATATTCTAAAATAAAGAAAAATTTGTTTTTTTATGTTTGAAAAATCCAAGGAAAGTACAAAAGAGAAGTATCAAACTCAAGTTTCAAAAATGACCACAACAGAGTCCAGAAAACCGAGATCTTGAGAACAAGACTAGTCTTATAGAAGCGCAATCGAAGAGATCAAAAGAAGGAAAAAAAACATCCAAATGTTTATTTTTCTCTTCAAATATGATACTTTATCCACCTACGAACTCCCAATTTTTTTTATTCAAAACGAAGTCCAATTGACCCCTCAAACAACCAAAACAGGGCCAACAAAGGATGAAAAATAGTGAAAATATCACCTTTTAGGGGTTGTACGCGACTCTCTCCACAATAGGTCACATATATAATCTCATGTAAGTAACTTTTTTAAATAAAAGTCTCATATGTATGCGACTATACTCAAATAAACCCACATACACCCAATAAAAATCCCTAAAACTTGAGGGAGGAGGGCTGGAAGACTCATAAAAGATCAAAAAAATCAAGAGATTGCTAAACCAAGGTTCAAAACACAAAAAAAGATTCAAAATAAATGCAACCAACAAACACCCTTAAAGACCCAAAAAGGGAGAATCCCCAATGAAGTTTCCAATTATGTTACGGAAATTTATGTCCTATGGTTTCAGGGTCAGAACCACAATAGATCAAAACCCAAGGAAACTTCTCTCAGACTCTAATTAGAAAGTTAATTAAAGATCACTACTTGAAATAACTAACTTTTGGAATATATGAAGGAAAGTATACGTGGAATCCTACGTCTGAAGTAGATCTCATTTAAGGTCTTCACTCTAGAGTTCCTTCAATACAACCCTCTAAAAATCATGCAAACAAAGAACTATGCAACTGGAAATAGGTAGTTACGTGCTAACTAACTAAATATAACTAATTCAATTTGGATGTTATATTCAAAACAAGATACATATAATGTTATACAAAACATGAATCAACAAAAAATATGGACGAGAATGAGAGATCCTTTATTGATAACAACAAAAGGGGTTAGTTACAACCTGTAACCACTGCATCACAATCCTAAAACTAGGCTCCAAGTTCCTCCACCCGAGGTTGAATATGTATAGGAGTGCCTCCAACACTTTTCACTTTAACAGGTCCAAGGAAGACAAAGTTGTTCTTCCTAACAAGATAAGGAGAATGAAAATGATGTAAATGAGGGTTTTTAGGCATAGGGGACAATCTCAGACACTAGGGAAAAAGGGCACTTGCAAAATAATCTTCAAAATGCTAGCATAATGTTGCATTTCTTAACTATGTTTTTCCTCCACCCCAAGGATCTCTTTTATACTCCATTTTGATGGTTGGAGTCGTTATGTACGAGCTTTAGGAAGTTAGGGAATGGAAAAACCCATAAACTCCACCTGAAATTTCGAGATTATATTTTTTTGAGCCAAAATTAACATGTATGTGGGTTGCTAACAAGGAACCAACGTATGTACACGAGTTGCTTTAAGGAAAGTCACATGCACTTTGATAAATGGGGTTTTTAAATAATTTTTTGAGGAGGAAAAAGGGGATTTTTGTTCTGCAAGCAGGGAAAGGGATGTAACATAGTGTAGTGAAAAATGACACTATAACCAATACACACTAGGGTACATTGTTTACAAAGCACACTGTAGAGTTTACAATGGAAAAAATGTTGCTTTTATATGGAAATCTCCATGTCTTAAATTTTTTCATAGCTCGACGGTGCGTAATAAACATCACCTTTTTTTTGTTTTCTAGTTTTTCCGTGACTTGCGAGACTAGCCCGCGTCTTGAGAAACTGCGACTCAAGGGCATCTAATCCGTCAAAATCACCCTGGGATCGCACCCAGCCTGAGCCACACCAACCCTTAACATGGCTGGATTTTTTGGTGTCCCCAGAGTTTTTGAACCGATGACTTCTCAACACAGAGTGCCGTAACATAACACTTCTTCACCGTCTATTCTACACCTCGAGGACTCGTAATAAACAATACTTAGGAAGCCATTCTTTTCTTAATTTGTAAAGCACCGATTGAATATAAAAATTTGTAAAACATTTTCAATTTCACAACGACACTGTTAGACTATACCCGTGCATATATGTATGGTTGATGCATCGATGCATATAAATATGTTTGATGCCTCGATGCAGATTAGGTTACTATATCCACCGGGATCCTTTTTTTAAATTAAGTGATTTTTATATTTGATGATTCCTAGGTTTTTATTTTTCAAGGAGATTTTGAAAATTCCAAGGTACAAACAAGGGGAAAACCAAGACATGTCAGTGGGGATGTCCAAAAAAGTGTGAAGGATATGGTAAAATAAATGAACATAATTGCATCGTAAGAGGAGTCATCCCAACAACAATGTGCATCAAAGGTATGTAATCATTTATTTATTCTTTTATGTACATCGAATTTAAGTAGCATGTGAAATAATGATTTTCAATTGTTTTGTTGCAGAAAAAAAAACCAAATATAATCCATTCAACACATAAGATAGGATGATGAGGAATAAAAGGGTTGGTCGTAAACTTTGTGAGTATTTATGTTTTCATCCTTTCTTAAGATTTCATGTTTGTTGTGATCTTTATATTTAAATAATTAATTTACTCGTGTCCATGGACGTCTTCTAGTAGGTGCTAACATACAAAGAGGAGCCAACCCATGAATTGATAAGCATTGGGTTAAGTATGGGTTGTGAGTATATGTTGAAGAATGAAAGTTCAATTGAAAAATTTGTAAGTAGTTATGTTGTTTAACTTCCCTTGTTTTATAATTAATGAAAAAAACAAGAAAACTTTATATTGATCATATCGTCTGTGCTTTGTCATGTTGTATTAAACATGTAGGAAACAAAGTATGGAATGCAGACAATAGAACATATTTTGAGAGAATTCATGAAGCATGGCTTCAAAAGAATGTGTATTGTTTATGAAATACTTGGTGCTAAGGTATGTATTTTTATTTACACAATCATATATATTCTATATATTCTACTATATATACATAGATATACTTATTACAATTTATTTCTATGTTTGTAGATGGAAGATGAAGGAGCGAAACATATAAAAAAATATACAATCAAGAAAACATTATGTTAAAAAACCAAAGTACAATATCACCTACAAATGATTAAGAAATGAGGCATCCACACATCTCGAGCATGTCAATAATTCAACTCATGAATGATACTCAATATATTTGAATGCTACTACAAGTTGTATGTTTTGGAATATTTGTCTTTGAAAATCAAAGATTTTGTTTAATGTACTCGACATATTGTCCCAATTACATGAGTATATGTTACCAATAAGTCTAACAATTACAAATTGGTTGAAATTTGATTATTGTACTAGACCTTTACATTGTCCCCTTTTGTATGAAAATGAGTCTCTTATTCATATATAATAAAATGGGTTTCTTATTTCATTGCATTGTCGAATGTTGTAAAATGTTGTGTTCCTGAATAATTAATATGTGGATGATTTACATTGTTACAAATAACACAGGTGTAATTTGTTGGATAGCGCATTAATGCAATCATTATATCGAAATGCAATAGAAAAAATATAAAAAATATTTTATTTTGAAATGATTAAACGAAAATTTGTAAACAACAATGAATTAAAATATATACATATCAGTGCACTATATTCTTTTGAACTCACTAGACAGTGTGTACCATGATATAGAAATCAATGTGTATTGAGGATTCATACGCACCGATGCACATTAATTATAATAATGCACCAGTAGGAACTATTGAGAAAACACACCATTTAGTAAAGGATATAACGTGCAATAATAGTTATCTTTTCAAAATTGTATGATGCTCATGTTTAAAATATACACCAGGAAAATAAAAATAATTTACGTACTAGTGTGTTAAGTTTATTATACACATCGGGGTTCTAATTATTATTTAGACACCATTGCCTTTACGATAATATACACACGAGTGCTTAGTAAAAACAATGGTGCTGACATCTCACCTCGAATATTCGAAATTTCACTACCCTTCGATGCACATGGTAAAACATACAACGGTACATACTAATTACACAAGCACTGGGGTGCATGCTATATTAAACGCACCGAGTCTCAGGATAAATTGATTGCACCAGTGATAATTATAACTTAAATACACTAGGGCGTACAAATTCTAAACCACATCGGTGCTTCATACACAAAAAAAGAAGAATCGGTGCATAGAAATTATAAGAGCACCGGTGCTCTGCATATGATGAAAAAACAGAACCGGTGCACAATAATTATAAACACACCAAGGTGTTTTTTTATTATATAAAGCTCTAGGGAATTTTTATTATATTAATGCACCAATGAGTTTTTATTATAGTAATGCACTAGTGCGTGCTTTTCAGTATCGCACCGGTGCATTTTGACAAGAACAACACTGAAAAAAAACCTCCTCTACAACCTCTGCTCGCCTGATTTTTTTTAATTATATGGAACATCCACTAAAACCTTTGCAGTCAATAGAGGAGGTTGTAGTAGAGGTTTTTTTGAATTTTTTTCCAAATTTTGTAAAACTAATAACCTCCGCAAAAACCTCTGTTAGAAGGTGTTCTCCTTGTAGTGAAAAAACCTCTAGGGTGTCGGGTACAACCAATCATGCACCCTCTATAACAAATATCATCATTACATTTAATATCAGGTACAACAAGCATTTCAAATGCTTTACTAAATTCTCCACAAATTACAATCCCATTACATATGCCCAAAATATAAACCAATAGAAAAGTCGGATCATTACCAATTCTTTTACCTCTCCAACGAGTCTTCCTTATTTGTCTTTAACCATTCAACTTTGTCAAATTCGTCCTCTTGTTTCACTTCATCACAAGTCTGTTATTTGTTGCTTCTTTCTTTTTCTTTCATATTGCTCTTAATTTCTTATTCTTCATTGCTTTTCATCTTCTTCATGTCATCTTTCATTTTCTTCCATCACCTCTGTCATCATCTTTCACGTACACTTGTAATATTCTTCATGCACTTATTACCTGCACAAAATATGTTTCCTTGTTGGGTTGCACAATGTCCAACAAGACAACCTATGATAATGGATTTGGAAAAGTTAATTAATGCACCAACGTCATGATTTACATCACTTAACATTTGAATATGACTTGACTTTGGCTCACTCAACTTGACATCTTGAAAATAACATAAACTCTCTTATATGCAATAACCATGCTCTAATTATAGAAAAGTTTTTCTATTAGATTAACAAAAATTGTATTAATGATTAACTGTAGATCCTTGAAATAAAGGGCCTCATAGTATGGCCTATGGGCAAAGGGAAAATGCCTAGGTACCATTAAAACATTGTGTATGGCTTGTGGGCAAGGGAATAGATTCCCAACAACACAAAATGTTGAGTGTGGCCTTGGGAAAGGAACAAACACCAGTTAGCAACAAAATGTTGGGAATGGCCCGTGGGAAAAAGTCAAATTCCAAACAAGAAATTTATGCCTAACAACCAATTCAAATGTCTAGAGGGAAAGAGATAGGTCACACAAACTGTGTACAAATTTTATTGTCACAATATATCCATGTGGGTGAGATAAAAATGACCTAGGGAGAAATCAATATTCTCGAGGCATGAAATTATAGTCTAGCAATGTATAAGAATGATCAGACACGTAAGAATTCAACCATGAAATATGAAATCTACCCAAAAATGTTTAAAAATGCCCAGGAATATAAGAATTCGACCTAGGAAAGGAGATGGTAGACTGTGGCAGAATATTGAGCTTGTAGGAAAGAGCAATTCACCCAATAGCTTCAACATACACTAGTTGGTAATGAGGAACCAAAATAGAATTTATTTTAACAATTCAACAATCAATAGATGAGAGTTGTTGATCTCCTAGACACAATAATGAATGGTATAAAAATTTTGGTTGTTGATATTCTCCATTTGCACCTATAGGATGAGATTATAACAAAAATACACAGAGCTACAACAAGATTGAATTATCACGCCCATAATATAATTGGGAAACAAGTTAATATAATGCATTAGAGTATTAAACACATGAGAACTTTTCAAAGAAATACACACTTCAATCAATCACAATGAACTCAAAAATTTTACCCTAGAAACCCAAATGGGAAAACTAGCTTCAAATGGGGCTTAATATCTTCATTCTTGCAATCTTTGGTTACAATGTAACTAATGCTCTTTGTGCCTCCTCCTCTCCTTGGCCAAAAAGACCCATTATGTGTAAAATTACATGAGGAAATAGGGAGGGCTGGGGTAACAGGAAGACCAATAGGCTAACCTTTCATTTCCCATTCCTCAACTTATTCTCTCATATATTTATTTTTTTTCTTTTTATTTAATTATCATCTGTCTCTCACATTCATTTTGTTTTACTCAAATTTACATTTATTCGTCTTTTACATAGTTTAGATAAACTTCATAGATTTCCAAATTTCTTTGTAGGTATTGATTCTTACTCTCATTCATTGGTTTGGATCCGTTTTGGATAAACCAATCTAAAGACTCATAATTGTTTCTAGTTGAAGGCATAGATATATGACAATAAACTAATAGAACTATGATTTTGTAAATATATACACACGCATTCAATTTAATTATAAATATATACACACGCATGCGTGCACACGCATGAACGCACAAACA
>ML783274.1:313755-326327 GCA_009831015.1 Picea engelmannii | reverse complement strand
GGGGGAAAAAGAGCCAGAGTATGGATCCAGTGAGGAGGATCCAAGAAGTTGTTAATATGAGGTGAGGACTGGAATGGAATGAGAAGAGGAGAGGAGAAAAAGAGCTAAAAGATATGCAAGAAGATCCGAGCTCAGGGAGAAAGTTGAGAAGAATAATAGAAAAGAGTTAGTTGAGGTTGCACAATGAGGTGTTGGGTCCAGAATGAAGAGGAGGCCCACACTAGGCAGTGGTGTGGGAGAGGATGTTGTGCCAGAGTGGAGAAAAAACAAGGAAATGCCTATGAAGAGGCTTGGAATCAAAGATACCAGTAGTTACAGTAGTGGTAGTGAGGGCCTATGTGACGAAGCCCATACGCTTTAGTTGTTACAGTATGCCAAAAATTTGAGAAGAGGAAGAGAGAATAGGTATGGTGAGAGGGAATTGATTTGTAGTGCACCAGTGGACTCGAAAGAGGAAGCGTCACATGATTACGTGCTGACATAAAGAGAAATTGTCACATAGTATAGTGGGGCACCAATCCAAAAAGATTTTGGCTCTTAGTGAAGTGGTGGTATGTTGAGCAACCCAACAAGTGGGCCATGGAGAATTCACGTGCTGAGCAAAGAAATTGACTATGTGCAAGGTGGAAGTGCACAGATCAGATCAGAAGATGAATCATGCAGTGGCAGTGCACATATTGGCCTAGAGGTAGGAGCACACATTGGTGGTTCACAGTCAAATCAGGAGGAGAAGGCGCAAAATGTGGATGCACTAGACATGAAGGAAGACAAAGGCTCCCCTGGTAGTGGGGTAGATGAACTGATGATGTTGGATTGTCTTGCGTGACTGCAACTAGATGGATATTTGGGTCCCCTCATAAGAAATTTTAGGAGAATATGGTCTCACCCCTCCTTTATTCCACCACCCTTGCACATTTTTAATCAAGAAGAACACACAACAGATAGTGAAGAGGTTGAAGTTGAAGAAAGAGAAGAAAATGAAATAAGTGACAACACAAGTGAAGTAGAAGGTGAAGTCAACAATACTTTACCCCAAGTAATAATGGTGTGGAAGGATCCAACCAATAGCAGTCAGAAGAGTGGAACCAACTCTGGTTCCAATATGGCCAACCAAGATAGTACCCTGAGATTTCCCACCGTTCCATGGAACATGTAAGGATGATGTCGAGCAACACCGATTCATGTGTGAAGCAATTTGGTCTTTAAAGAAAGTTACAGATGAGGCGGCTAAGATCATGCTACTGGAGACTACGTTTAGGGATCAAGCCTTGACGTGGTACATGGAATATAAGGATACTGCTCCAATAGGACAAGCGAGGTCCATGGCCAAGATCAAACATGATCTGCTTAAGGAATTTCAGAAGTTGAAGTCAGAATCCCAATGCATTACAAAAATTAAGGAAATCAAGAAAAAAGAAGGAAAGACCGTATGGGATTGTGACTAGTGGTTCAAAATATTGTTGGATAGGTTGACTTTCTAGATCAAGGATGTGTAGTGAAAAGAGTGGTTCATTGCGGGGTTTCTCCCCCATATTCGAGTCCCTCTCACCCAGAAAAAGATGATGACTCAGGCCGAGGCAGTCTAGATCATGATGCACTTGGAAACCACACCTGGAGGCACAAAAACATTGACTGGGTTGGTGTAGGTTTAGTCACAACTGGCCAACCTAAAAATATAGTTTCAAGATATGGCCAATGCTAAATTCATGTGTGAACATGTATGGTACACTACATTCCGCTCAAAAGGGCATCGACGATATGAGTGCCCAATCCTTCCAAATTATGTGGCGATTGGCGTGTCGAGCCCATTTCTATATGGGCAGTCGGAATGGTGTGAAATATGCTGATAGTGGGACCAAGTGTCACCCCATTTCCCCACCTTACAGAGGTATCAAGTAAAAAATAACACCCCCTTCTGTGAATTATGTAAGTCCATCGAATGATGCAAGATAATACATGGGATGCATTTCGGGTACATGAGGAAAAAAGAGGTGTTGAGCATAGGGGCGTTGACAAAAGTGAATATCAAGGAGGACCTCACGGTGGGTATGAACGCAGTAATGGATGAGAATATGGTGGAAGAAGTGATAGACCCCCCATATGCTACACTTGCAATGAGATTGGTCATGTCTAATGATTCTCCACTAAGTAGCACGTGCTCTACGTATACTGTTAAAGTCCTAAACATGTAATTGAGGATTGTCCATACTTGCTGAAAAAGTGGGAGGACAAGAAGGGTAACTGTAACATGGTACATGCCAAGCCACACAAAAACTAGAATAAGAAGGGATAACTGAAATTTCGGGTAGTAACCCGTGGAGATGTGAAAAAAAGGGTATAGTTCGAGCACGGAGAAGGTTCGGGTCAACAAGTAGAAGGAAAGATCAGGAAGTGCTCCCAAACCCCTCCTAATTTTGATGCTGCTCAACATAAGCAGTTTTTTGCACAATGCACAACAAGTCTTGGAGGAAGAAAAAGTACGTGAGGAGCTATAACACGGGACTCTGAGGTCTCTTGAAGAGGCACGTGTCTGGGAGGAAGTTTAGAGGGTGACAAAGAGGTTGCTAGAAGAAGCATGGATCCACAAAAAAGTATAGAGGGAGACACATAGGTCGCTAGAGGAAGCACGCGAAAGTGAATAACTATAGCGTGCGATGTAGATATCTTTGGAGGAAGCTCATATGCACAAATAAATTTATAACGCCACCCAAATATCAATAGAAGAATCATGCAGACAGATTATGTTGAGACGCATTGAGCAAGAATCATATGAAAAAAACCAAGAAGAGTTGCAACGCGCAACACATGCAGAAGCCTTGTGCGACCTTTGTCACATGGCAGAAGTAGAAGATCAAGTAAATACCTTTAGGCACTGCTGTTTTCATTTTCTATGAGATCCAAAAGTTGCGAGTAAGTTGACTTAGATGTTAATTGCTTGCATGAAAGAAAAGGGGGAGGAGACCACCATTGCAACTCCACTACGAGAAAGGGATGTCTTCCAGGTCAACAAGCAAAAGTGCATTGGATGAGAGTTTAATATGACAACAGATCTTGGTGGGTATGATATAGATGGAGTCATGTTGGATCTAGGATCCAAAATGAACATTTTTCCCAAGAAATACTTGGAAGTTATGGGGAAATTGAAGTTTTTCTGGTCAACCATTGAGCTTCGATTAGCCAAATAGTATAAGATCTTCCCCATCGACTGACTAGAGTAGGTTGAGGTGAATATAAAAGGAGTAAAAAGAAAGGCTGAGTTCGAAGTCGTTGAAATCATGGATGAGTCGGATCCCTACCCTGCATTTCTAGGAATCAACTGGGTTTTTGATAACAATGTGGTGTTGAATTCGAAAAAGTGCCAAATGTCATTTGAGAATGACACCCTACGCTTAGTCGTGCCACTGGATCCATATGAAATAAACCACTACAATGATCTTGTTGATGAGGATTCACAGAGCTCGACAATTGAAAATATTTACAAGGTTAAGGGGAATAGGGAGGACTACATCAACCCCACCGCAGATAGAGAATTAAGTTGGAGAAGTTTTAGGTTGTATGACGCAGATTCTGAAGATGCCTTGGATAGATGGAAGAATTATATTTACGAGGTGTTGACCATGAGGTGCACACACATCTCGACCAAAGAGATCATGAAAGGCTTTGGATCCTCTCGGTATGATGGGTTGGAGCCAATGGGCCTTTTTATTAAATGGTTGCGATACATTCCTGAATATTAGATACCATGTTCACTCAACTCAACATTGATACATATTACCACAACCTGGTGGGAAGCCCATCGAGATAGGTATCATGGATGGCTAGCCATCAAAGCATCCTTGCACAAAATATTTCGACCATATGTCGATATCTGTCACTATACCTGTCCCTGCGAAAGGTAGTGGATTGCAAAGCAACGGTGTAGTGCGCATGGTCACTATATGAATTCCCATTGACGCTTCCCTAAAAATCACCCCATGTCATCAATCCTTCAATTATACATTGGGAAACGTAGGTGGCCTTCATTCCCCTATGATGATCTATTCCCCACACAACTACTCCCTAAACCCATTAAGCCAATGGAACCCTCTCGTACAACTATTGTCGTCATGATTAACCAATGGATTTTATCAGTGCTCACTCTGCCTGATATCACTCCTCTCCCTAAGAGGACATTGACCATCTGTGCCTGAATGCAGGTAAGTCGTGACCCATCAAGGGATTCCCCGCTTCTCTAAGATATAATGGAATCTCACTAGGGTGCATTGAGTCATGCGCTACAACCTTGGCGCGTAAAGTCGAATATGAGTTATGTCATCTCTATCATTATTATTTTTCCAATTTGGAGGTGACACTACAAGGACAATCGTAGTCGTTGAGATGACACTCATTCATTATAGCTCATTCAGAAACTGACAGTTCATTGAACCAACAAAAAAAAGGACTGTTTCCCCTCCTTTCCGAATAAAACTGCAAGTAGTGAAAATAACTACATGAGTATCGATATCAGTACAAAATCTGCTAAATTTAAGAGTGACCTACTAATTCTAAACATCCTAAATCCGAGTGGCATTTCCATCAAGACGCAAAGGCACCTATGTGACTATCCAGTTTTCCATTGAAGCATGTTCAAGATATAACTACCTTATTTCCCCACTCCATTCACCTCTATCGCTTCCTCTACCTCGCCTTGCTGTAAAAATTCCACCACCCCCACTACAAACCAGGCCTTCACTTCTTCTGCTCCTTCCATATCTCCCTGCAAGGATTCTTCCAACAAACCTAAGGCACACCCAAAGTCCAAAGACATTAAAGAACGATTCATTCTTGATCATGTGTTACCATTCGAAATCATATGTGATGACCTCCCATTTAGAAAAGTTCTTGTGATTAGATATGTCAATTACAACATTCGACACCCTCATAAGTTCCCTAAGCTCCAGGCGGATAAATACATAGAGGTTATTACCAAGGATGATGGCACCACTAAGACAAGAACACATGAATGGGTGTGACCACTGTAGTGATTTGACATTCTTTCCCTTTTCAAATGTCCACATTTTGTCTAGGCCTAAGATGTCCAGTCACGCATTCGCTTCCTCCTAACCAAAATGCATGGAGGTCACCTTTGGCTCGATCAACCATATCCTATCGACCTTTCTGTTATTCATCGGATTTCTAGTTTGCCTGATTTCGATGAGGATCCTACGAATTATCTCAAAGCAAAGGATGCACTACTAGAGGAGGTATACTCTTGATATGGAACTAGAAGGGGTAAGGGCGGTCCAGTCATCGCCAACATCAATGATGCAATATTCATATTTTCCAGCTAGATGTTATCCTACAAGATCATTCGTAAGTGCCAGAAGGACGAATTCTCAATGGAGGTCATTCTTGTGGCCCAACAATGTGTTCTCAGGAATCAAATGGCATGGGACCCATATTTACTAAACACGTTTACAATCAACCTTCTCACCACTTCCAACCCATTGATTGAGCAACTCAGTACCCCGGACCTCACTTCATCCTTAATCACAACTGAGATCACATAAATGGCTATCTAAATCAACCAGTGCTTTTAGGAACGCTTTTCTAAGCATGAGTGTCAATTCCTGGAATTTTTGCAGAACATAAAGGGAACGGTGTTGTCTGTTGTTGATATCATTCCATAAAGCAACTAGATTGAGGACGAGCAAGGTAATAGTGGTGGGGGCCTATTGCACCTAAATATTTGGGTCCATTTTTGCATGTGCGCATAAACGAAAGGTGTGCACACTCATCCAATAGTTTTGTGAGTGCCTAAAGATATGCACGAAAGAATTCCATAGTGCATGCATCAAACCAGGTATTCTTAAGTAGCTCACTAAGTCAAAAGGCAGTCAAGGGCGTGCTGGTCTGAGTTTTGTCAGTTGTGCCAGAAACCAAGAAGATGCCTATTGGAAGAAAGAAAGAATCATGGGGATATCTCTTGGAATTATTTCTTCGAGAAGGAGATGAAGATGTGGGGCGACCAAAAGATGAGTTGGCCAAGCAGTTAATATTTCCCTTGATGCAAATAACGTATGTGGAGCTATGGAAAGTACCAAAAGTGTGTCAGGCTGTTACATCAGACAAGTGAGTGGAGCAGAACAATGAAGGACAATTCTCCCCAACAGAAAAATATATAAAAGAGATCTCTCAACTCAGAAAACATGATGGTTAATTCTTGAAGGCATCAATCCCATAGCTTTGAGTTAGCCTATTATAATCCTGTGTTGTATGGAGAAGTCTATTGTGTCTTGTATGTGTTTGAATCTTAAATATTAACGCAAGGATCATACTTTTGTATTCCCAATATTTACATAGTAATGAGATGAAGTCTTATGCTGTGCATGATCCAGGTGGATATTGGTTTCCACCCACCTATTCCACTAGCTCGAAAAATAGTTTTCCACCTTGGCAGTTTTTCGACAGTTTTTCGGATTCCAAACTTTCAAGGCCGTTTTGAGGCCCTAAACGACGTTTTTTGGGGATTTGGGGCCCATGGGACTATTGAAGACTCTACCTTAGGCCAGTCAAATTTTTTTCTTCTCGGTTAGACCTTTCCAATGGGCTATTGTGCGCCTAAAATGAAGATTGTATGCAAAAGTTACGACCCCGAGAAGTTGATGTACTAACTTAACCAAATGAGGCCCACATGACTTTTGGCACTTCATTTCCTAGGGTTAGGTTTTTGCATGTCTATGGTTTTTGACATTCCTGTTTATTGTCAAAGGCCTTCAGAGCCTCATTGTATCCATCTTCTTGTGAATGAGCGTAGCTGTCACATCTCTTCTCAGAGATAAGCCACCACCATTCCAACAAGCTTGTTTTCCGCTGCATTTTACAATTTCAACTTATTTCCTTATTGAATAGAAAACCAGTTTTACTGTATCTCTGTTATTTTGTGTTAAGAATCTTTAAATAATCTGTATTCATTTTATTCTGCTCATAAAATCCAGATCAATGCAACTCAATTATTTAACACGATGTATATCTCTAATATGATGGAATACATCCAATAATAAATATATGGCAATTTTGTTCTATTCTTTGTTTGTTATGAATGAGTAACACTTGTGTGTGTATTATTTTAATTATTAGTCCTTGTTATATTATCATATATGAGTTACATGGATTCCATTTGTAGTACTTCTAGTTATGTTTGATCATCCATCCCCGACACAAGACCTTATGGTCTTTCTGATCCTCTCTTCATCTCGAGTGAGACCTTCCTTGGGCTCAATCAAGGATTGATATGTTGGTGCTTAGGGGTTTTTGTTGGACACATTCTGGATGAGCCTTGGGTCTCAAAACCCCTAGTGTTAAGAAGGTCAGTGCGCATGGAAGCGTGTACTAAAACAACAACATTTACCAGTGCCAATAAATGGTTTCATTGTTAGGACCTGAAGTCTTGTTGAGATTGATGGAGGAAAAGAGAAATGTGGTGGTATCCATACAAGGAGGAGATTCAAGATTGGATAGAAGAGAAGGAGGACGATTTAGTCCTATGAATCCAATAGTATGGGACTAAGCCAAACTTGATAGTCTAAAGGAATTGGAGAACAATTGGTCTCTGGCCATTGATTTCTGGTTTTCCCAAGTAAAGGAGGGATACATTGTTGAGTTTGCTATAAAATATAGTAATTATTTTAGCGAGGCTAAAAGAAAGTTTAAAGAAGGTCCAAGAAAAAATATGTTAGAGGAGATCCCCCTTTGGATCAAGATGTTGTTCATAGAAAAAATAATTATTCCCATGGAGCCTGATAGGATGGCTGAGTAAACCCCCTAGCATCGGGGGGGAGTTTCTGGAAAAGGTGGTAGAAAAAGAGCTAGAGTATGGATCCAAAGAGGAGGATCGAAGAAGTTGTTAACATGAGGTGAGCACTAGAATGGAACCAAAAGAGTAGAGGAGAAAAATATTCGAAATATATGCAAGAAGAGCTGAGATGAGGGAGAAATATGAGTGGAAGAATAAAAAAGAGTTAGTTGAGGGTGCGTAGTGAGGTGTGAGGCCCAGAATGAAGAGGAAGCTCACACCAGGAAGTGGTGTGGGAGAGCATGTTGTGTCAGAGTGGAGCATAGGCAAGGAAAATCCTATGAAGAGGCTTGGAATCAAAGATACCAATAGTGATAGTAGTGGTAGTGAGGGCCTAGGTGATGAATCTGGTACCCTTTCGTTGTTGTGGTATACCACAACCTTGAGAATAGGAAGAGTAGATAGGTGTGCTGCACGGGTGAAAAGTTTTAGTGCGCCAGTGGAATCGAAAGAGGAAGCGTCACATGGTTACGTGCTAACACGAAGAGAATTTGTCACACAGTGTGATGCAGTGCCAATCCGACGTGATTTTGTCTCTCAGTGTAGTGGCAGTACATTAAGCAACCTAGTGAGCGGAGCAAATGACTTTGGGGAAGGTGGCACTGCAAAAATCAGACTGAGAGATGAATCATATGGTGGCAGTGCTCAGATTGACCTAGAGGAAAGAGTTCACATTGGTGGTGCACATTAGATCAAGAGGAGAAGGTGAAAAATGTGGATGTGCCAGATGTGAAGGAAGATGGAGGCTCCCCTAGTGGTGGGGGAGAAGAACTGAGAATGTTGGATTGACTTGCGTGACTTCAACTAGATGGTTGTTTTGGTGCCCTCATAAGAAATTTTGGGAGAATATAGTCTTAACCCCCTTTGTTCCACCCCCCTTGCACATTTTTAATCAAGAAGAACACACATCAGATAGTGAAGAGGTTGAAGTTGAAGAAAGAGAATAAAAGGAAAGAAGTGACGACACAAGTGAAGGAGAAGTTGAATTCAACAATACTTTACCCCAAGAAATAATGGTGTGGAAGGATCCAACCAATAGAAGTCAGAATAGTGGAACTAACTCTGGTTCCAAGATGTCCAACCGAGATAGTACGCTAATATTACCCGTGTTCCTTGGAATGGGTAAGGATGATTTCAAGCAACACTGGTTCACCTACGAAGTAATTTGGTCTGTAAAGAGAGTTACAGACTAGGTGACTAACATCACGCAACTGGAGAGTACGTTCATGGATCAATCCATGACATGGTACATGAAATACAAGGCTACTGTACTAGCAGGATGTTGGAATACTAAGAGGGGGGTGAATCAATATGGGCACTTTTACCACTTTTATCCACAATATATATTCTTTCATTTTAACAACAATGTTTGTTGCGTCTCTTTTGTCACTTGAGTGAGCAAATTAGAGATGCTTACAAGCCCAGTTGGGTTAGCTAGGCAAGACAACAGTAAAGGAAAGGGTTAGAAATACAAAGCATGCAAGATAAACCAAAAACTAAACTAACAACAATAAAAGGAGTTAAATTAAAGTGCATAAGATTATTAGAACAAGAAAGAAACAAGAATCATGCCACCAATGGAAAGGAGTATATTAGTGGAAGTAAAACATTGAAGAGAAAGTGAGACTTTGGGTCCCCTCTTCCTCCAAGGGAGGGCTCTTGAACCCCCAAAATTGAGCTATTCTTACAACTTGAAAACTTGAAAGAAATGGTGAAAGAATCGTTCACTCAAAAGGTGATGTGAATAGCTCAAATGGAATGATGCTAGTATGCTCTTGATGAGATAAGAGGATTCCCCAGGAGAATAGCAGAAGCATAACCTTACAAATGAATTCCTTGAAAATGTAGTGCACCCATGGCCTCTTTTTATAGCATAACTTTGAGGCATTGTGCAACCAACTTTTAGTGTGAAAATGGGTTGTTTATGGCACCTTTAGGTCTTTGAACAGCCACCCAGCCAGATCCAGCCGAGATTTGGATGTCAAATCGAATTGGAAGCTGAAACAGAAGTGGGTGGGAGGCCAACCAACATCATAAATGCACCGTTCTAAGGTGTGCATGAATTTTAGCATCCACAGTCGCGCCTCGTGCGCATGTGAACTTTTCCTGCGTTTCTTGATAGCGCATGTGCGCGCGTGCCCTGTATAGTCATAGCACATCTAAATTTTATAACTGGTTGTATAGTTTTGGACCTTTTGGAAATACTTTTTGGTAAATTTGGTCCATGGGTGAACTAATAGCTGCTTGGATATGCTGGATTCCTGTAACCATTTGCAGGCAAAATTTCAATGATAATAGATGCCCCCTGATGGATGAGGTTAGGAGCATACGTATAGCCAAAATTCATCAATGTTTCTTCTACTGAGAGTACCATTGTAAGAAAGAGAAATAATGAGAGTGTCAAGAGTGACCCGTTGGAGGGGGAGGGGAACCTGTAGGACCCAAAACCTTTCACAAGGTGTGAAAAATAAAACTGTGTACAAACGAGGCGGGCATGCCCCATGCTTGTGTCATGTAACTCAAAAATGTGTAATACAGTAACTGAAGATGTGTGTTGGTGGAGATGACTGCAACGCCCTCGGGGGCATGTTGATAATAGAAAAGGACAATTCTGATGGTGAACAAACTCTAAAAAGAGGCGAGGACACCTAAGAAGTGTCACTGATTCACAGACATTGATGGCCTAACAATGTTAAGATGTCTTCGACGAAATAGAAAAAACAACTGCAATAGTCGCAAAGTAAGACCCACCGCAACATGAGAAATTGTTGAAGTCGAATGCAGTGGGGGTCAACGACAGCAGAGAGCAATGATGGTTCTCTCTGTGCTGTCCGAGACTCCTCATTGTAAAGGTAATGAGAGTCAAGATACTGTCACCTGTCTGGAAACTGTGCTGATGTCGACAGAAAGGGAGAGGCAACTTTTGAGAATCAGAGGGCTTCATGAAATCCACTGGATAAAGTTAGGAACTGAGGAGTAACATGGACGAAGTCCAGGAGTAGTGAGACTCCAGGTTTCCCTTGGTTGGGGAAATACGTAGAGTGGTAACAACCATGAAACTGAATCTAGCGTCAGGGGGATGACTAGATGAGGGTAAATTGTGCCAGAGGCGTGACAAAAAGGGACAAACACAGAGATCAAAAGGTGTATGGACTATAAGATGCTCGGGGTTTATAGATAATTTCATTGGTGGAAGGAAGTGGAAAAAACGCCCCAACTAAGGGCGACAAGGGTTTCTTTGCCGGAAAAGGAAGGTTGCTAAAGGTGACAACATAAAGCTATCCAAATGTGGGAAAAAGGTTTTGTACAATGACTGAAAGAATAAAGAATAATTTGGGATGAGTGTACAGGTACAGAAATGGGTGCCCTAGTGCAATATGGCTTGGCCTGTGGGGGTGCAAGGTGTGTGGAGGACAGGTGGAGGGTGGGGGCCTCATAGGTGGGTTTCTGTATGAGGTAAATGGATGAAGGGAAATTTGCGGATGGGAAAATTGGCTGTCGATGAAATGGATGGGTAATGTCACTGCGGAGGTGCAGTCAAAATAAAACCATGAGGGGAAAACCTGGGAGTCCATTGGGAGGAGAAGGAGTATGTGGCTGATTCTTGAAAATGTGTAAGACTATCGAGACTCCCATCCCTAAAGGGTGAAAACAACATGAGTGTCAAAGTGACAAGGGGGACTAGGAATGGGACAACTCATGTGGGGGGGAGTGCTACCGGGTGACAGTACTAAAATTTAGCGGAGGTGACAGTACTCCAGAGTCAGATATAGGGACCCTAAAGGCAAATTTCAGAGGGTGTGACTGGATATGCAATTGAGATTAAGAGGGAATGATTACATGCCAGTGTCGATGATATACCTGAAGGGACGCACTGGTGTGTGATGACCAAGTACCTTCACACATGACAACCAAATACTTGATGTGAACAATATCTGAAGATAATCGAACATATAACTGTTGATTTGATAATTTTGAACATGAGCATGTGTACCTGAGCAGGGTATGGAAAATGGCTCCCCGGGGGCTAAGGATGAAAAATGGCCCGGGGAATGTCTTGATGTAGATGGTGGGGTGCTGATCTCATGGCTGAAGACAAATTGAAAAATGGACGCTTCGAATTCCCAGAATGGAGTTTGGAAGGTTGGCAAAAAGGGCCTATATATAGCTGTAGGGCCCACATTGCCACCTCATTTGTACTTGCTGCTATAGTGGTTAGAGAGGATATTGCAAAGTAGATTCAGAGATTCCAGGAGTTCAAGGACGCCGATCCGGGAGGTGCGAGAGTCAGGTTAGTGGTCTCATCCTCCTGTACAGTAGTTAGGTGTCAATTTTTGAGGTAGGACTGTACAAATGGTCGTATAGTTGGTTTTTGGGGGTGTGGCCCCTCAAATGCATGGACGATCGATGGTGACCAACGCACGAATGCGCGACTGTACTGGGCACAACCACGCATGGGGGCACACTAGTGGGGAAAATAGGCACGCATTAGATGCGCGCCTGTCCGAGACACAACCGCGCATATGGGCGCGACTGTGTTGCTGACAGGTGCACATGAGTGCGCAACTGCGTAGTGAACATGCACGTATGTGATGCATGCCTGTAGGTTTGATAGGTGCGCATATATGCATTCTTGTGGGGTAAACAGGTGTGCATGCGTGCGCGCCTGTGGGGAAAACAACCGCACCTTTGAGGCAAAGTTGAGAAAACTTTCTCTTTTTTTTTTTTGGGGGGGGGG
>ML783274.1:264852-313746 GCA_009831015.1 Picea engelmannii | reverse complement strand
CTGTATATGTGGATGCAGGTGATCATTCGGGATGATGCCAATCCATTAGAGAGAGAGGGACTGGTCCCATTTGAGAGAGGCCGTGAGGGATGAGGAGTCGATAGTTCGTGGTGCTTTGGCGACCTGTGGGCTGCTGAAGTTTTTTGAGTGCCCACTGTTGAGGGCACAAGACTATTTGCTGTAGTTCCTGATCTCGATGTGGAGTCCGGAGCTGCAGTGTTTCATTGTGCATGGGGAGAACTTGGCATTTTCTACTGAGGAGGATGTCTATTTTCTGACTGGGCTCCCTTTTCGCGGTGCCCTTACCGATCGAGCCAGTGGTATGTTACCAGTCAAACCAGTGGTAGTTGGAGATGGGCAGTTGGCTACCCTTGCCCAGGCATATTGTTCGGGGGAGGATTTTATGTCTGGATCAGTGGTGAGGATTGGGGTGATGGATGCCCTAGTACATCCTTGCATGGTAGCGATGGTTGTGAGAGTGTACGGGTCGCTCATGACTCATCGTATCAGTGGGGGCCAGCTAAGGATTATGCAGTGGGCACTCGGGAGTGATCATTTCTCCTGGGGCTTGATGCTGCATGCCAAGATGGTGGGACAACTTACCAGGTGTCGAGCGGCTGAATTAGGGGATTTTTCCTTTGGATCTATCCTGGTGGATTGGTTTCTAAAGAGGGTGTCGATGTTGCACCCGAGAGTGTTGTTAGACCCGCCGGGAGTGCGAGAGCCGCGATTGCGGCGGTGGTCGATGATTTTGGTTCGACATGGGGGTGGGGAGGGTGGCCATGACTTCATGGTTGAGGCTGCACAGGTGTGGCGTCAGATGCCATAGGTCATTTTGTAGTTTCCATACAGTGGAGTAGATTTCCATGATGACCTTGAGATGATACTACCTTCGGGAGAGGTATTCGATCGTCGAGGTATGATGTTATTTTTGCTGGTTTTTGATTTGTTGAGATAGTATAGCATATGTTTGATATTTGGGTGGATGTTGATGCTATCATGTGTTTTTTTGTGTAGATGTGGGACCGTGTGGACGAGAGGTCGAGCTAACCAGAGCGCCAGCCCGCTAGGGGCCTATGAGATCACCGCGGGGGGATCCGCGAGCAGGGGAGAGATGACGGCGAGAGGATGCTGGGATGAGACGTGGTGATGATGATAGAGTGACCAGGAGACGTTGTTATGATGATCCTGGTGTAGGGACGTCACATGCTCCTTCGGCTGAGGCCAGGGGAGAGTTTGATGATTTTCGCCTCCAATTAGAGGTGGTGCTACGGGGAGTTCCCGAGGGGATGTGGGTGCGGATCCAGGATGAGGGAATCCTGGAGTAGTGTATTGGGTTGTCGCCAGAGTCGCAGACCCTAATCCATCGAGCAGCTGTAGTCGGAGCTGTGATGACTGGGCGGTTTCCCCCAGGACCTGGGGGACCTATAGTTGGTGGGGTACCTCCGCCAGAGGGAGGACCTGGTGTTGGAGCACTAGAGGCGCCCTGAGGGCCGCTAGATATGTATTTTTGTGTTTGATATAGGCCGATGAGCCCATTTTGTATAGTTGTGACACCCAGTTTTGTATTGATAGGGTTGAGGTGACATACCTGCCTACGGGTGATGTACTATTTTTGTAAACACTTTATGACATGTGGACCAATATATATATATGGATATACATTTTTGGATCTTTGTGTACATGTGTGATGTGTTTGATGATTTTTTAATTTTGTTTATGATGTCTAATCTATATGCTGTGACAAACTTCTAATGGTTTATGTGTATGTAAAGGTGTCTTGATGTAATATATGCCAATCTAGTATAATGTTAGCCATGTTATCTGCTATTTGATTGAATTGGCTTGGGATATGTGCAAATGTAATGGAATCAAAATGTCGAGATAAAAGTCTAATCTGCAGGTATTTGCGAAAGAGGCAAGGATCACAGACATGGTAGACATTGTTGAGCTGGAGGATGACAAGTTGGGAATCTAAGAAGACGCTAAGGTGATGAATATGACGATGATTGGCCTCAACGAGGAGACCAATGACGACGGTGTACTCTGCTTGATTGTTGGTGGCTGAGCCTAAACATATGCCGCTGGTGTGGAACAGGTCATGTGAGGGTGAATAGATGGCCTAAGCAACCGAAGCGAGATTCTATGTCCAACGGCTAGCTCCGTTTGCGTAACCGATGTGGTAGGCCGATGGAGGTGGAATTTGTCAATAACACGAGTGATAGATTAGATGGGAGGTATGGAAAAAAGATTAAAAACACTACAAAAATAAATAACCTAGTGTAGAATGACTATGCTTAGGTGTAAAATTTCTTTAAGTACAACCCGTTGACGGGTTCTTTGAGAGGATGGCCCTTAGGGGAAGCCAGGACGTATGCACCTTTAGTGAGGCAATGTTGGATGATATAAGGTCCATGCCATAGTGAATCGAACTTGCCATGGCCGAGGGTATCGTGAGCGATATCATAAGCAAGGACGAGGTTGCCTTCGTGAAATGAGCGAAGGTTGACATGGAGATCAAAGTTGTCTTTTGACCATTTATTGGTTGCCTCATTGTTCTGTAATGAAGATCGATGATCTTCATCAAAGGATTCTAAGTGCAGCAAACACTGCTCCATTGGAGTAGTGTCGGGTAATAGCTCAATCACAGTGCGTAAGGTGGTAATTTTGCACTTGATAGGAAGAGTGGCCTCAACCCCGTGGACTAGATGAAAAGGTGTGAAACCAGTGGCAGTTTTCACGACCGTAAGGTAATCCCATTGCGCGGAAAATAACATATGATGCCAATTGGTCTTATGTTTGTTAACCGTGCGCTGCAACATGGTTTTGAGGACCTTGTTAACTACTTCGACCTGTCCGTTGGATTGAGGGTAGTATGGTGAGGTGAACTCATGGGAGAAGCCTAACCTGGATGAGAGTTCGACGAAAATCTCATTCTTGAAGTGTTTCCCGTGATCTAAAACTAGTTGGAGTGGTACTCCAAAGCGGGATATGACGTGGTTTAAGAAAAAACGCGCTGCTGTGTCAGCGGTGTTGTTGAAGGTAGGCATGGCTTCAGCCCATTTTGTGAAGTAATTGAGGACAACGATGATGTATTTGTGTCCATTGCTGGATGTAGGGTTGCAAGTCATGAAGTCAATACCCCATTTACAAAAGGGGCCTGCAGTAATGACTGGATGTAGAAGAGTAGGTGGTGCTCGGGCTTTGTTGGCATAAAGCTAGAATTTATAACATCACTTCACGGCATGAATGCAATCGTGAAATAATGTAGGCCAAAAGTAACCTGAGTGGATGATTTTCTAAGCGGTGGACATCCCTGAGAGGTGGCCCCCACAAGCGCCGCTGTGGCAGTCGTTCAAGACTCTATCGACTTCATCAATAGTCAAACATCGACAGAGTATGGTGTTGACCCCTCGCCGATATAAGATATCTCCGATGAGGAGGTAGTGGGGGGCCTGATGGAGAATATGTCGATGATCATCTCGTGAGAGGTGGTTACTAAACTTTTGGGTTCAGAGGTAGACAAGGAGGTCGCCGTACCAGGGGTCATCCGATGGGATGTAAAAGAGATGTTCATCGAGGAAGTCAGTATTGACAGGGGTATTGGTGGTATCTGAGGGAAAAGCCGTGATGAGTTCGGCGAGGACGATGACTTTCTTTCTCTTGGGTGTTGAAAATTTGAGATTGTATTCTTGAAGGATGATGATCCATCGAGAAAATTTACCGTTAATTTGTTGACAACTGAGAAAGTATTGCATGGGGTTGGAATCTGCTACGACTTTGGTTGTTCGAAGAAGAATGTAATGTCACAGTTTCTGGACTGCGAGAATGACTGCAAGGGCTAGTTTCTCTTCGTGATTGTATTTCAAGGGTGTCCCTGATAGGTTTTTACTAATGTAGTAAATGACATGCTCCCAAGCATCATCCCCTATTTGCACGAGAACTCCTGCTACTGAGACGGTTGAGGCTGATATGTAGAGGATATAATCGCAGTTGTAGTCGGGTGGACTAATCAAAGGGGCGTTGGAGAGTGCCGTTTTAAGATCATCAAAAGAAGTTTGGGCATGTTCATCCCAGTGGAATGGTATGTCGTGGCATAGTAAGTGAAGGAAACCATGTGCTCGAGTGGCATAGTCTGGGAAAAATCACCGTAAAAAGTTAGCTTTGCCTTGTAGGCTCTGCAGTTGGCGCAAATTCTGAGGAGGGGGAATTTCTGTGATAGCTTGGACCTTGAGAGGATCCACGATAATACCACTTTGGGAAACAATGAACCCAAGAAGGAGGCCAACAATGACGCAAAATACACACTTGAGGGGGTTCAAGTGGATGTTGTACTGACGACATCTTTGGAAGATGATTCGTAAATCATCAAGATGTTGAGTGCGTTTTTTGGATCGAGCTGTGAGGTTGTCCAAGTATGCGAGGATGATATGAGCCAGATCATGAAAGATATATGTCATAGCCCATTGGAAAGTTGTGCCAGTGTTCTTGAGGCCAAAAGGCATGACATGATATGCAAAAGTACCCCAAGCGGTGGTAAATGCAGTTTTGTATTGATCGGCTGGATGGATTTGGATTTGGTTATAGCCAGAGAAACCGTCCATGAAGGATAAAGCCTCGTGGCTTGCGCAGTCGTCAATAATTTGATCGATGAAAGGCATTGGAAAGTTGTCTTTGGGATAGGCGTGATTGAGATCACGAAATTTTGTACATACACGGATGGTGCCCTGTTTTTTGTTAATGGGGACAGGGTTGGAGACCCATGACGTATAGGCGATGGGGTATATGAACCTAGTAGCACGTAATTTGTTGATCTCGGTTTTGATGGCCGCTGATTTGGATGGGTGTAGTGGCCGCTGTTTTTGGAGGACATGCATAATATCAGGACAAGTGTCTATTCGATGTTCGACGATAGAGGGGTCAAGGCCAGGCATCTCTGTGTATGACCAGGAAAAAATGTCCCGGTATTCCTCGAAGAGAGATTTGTAGGCAGTAATTTCTTCAAGAGTGCATGCGGCGGTAATGGTGATTTCCTCGATGACTCCATTTTTGATGGAAATATCGATTTTGATGGTGGGGGAAATGTTGGCCATATTGCCTTCTTCAAAAGCATCAGGGGTAGGGATAGGGTTGTTGAACCAGTCGATATGCCCCGATGGGATAAAATCATTGGTTTCGAATGCATATATGGGGTGTTGGTTAGGAGGCACAAAGGCTTGCTATGAAATTTAGAGTGCTCTGTGGTGCAGCGCATCCCATGGGCGGTCGGGGGTGGTTAATTCCTCGAGTATGTCCTCATCACAGTGAAATTGGCAAGAATACAAGGGATCTACAAGAGTGATATCGGTGACTGTCACCGTGTGGTTGTCTTCTGGTGATGAAGAAACAAGGGGAGTGATGCAAGGGGATTGTGATGGTTCACTCAACACAAACCAAATATCGAGATACTGAGGGTTAAAAATGGTAGTCGAGCGTAAAATTTTCGTGGGGAAATGACCTGGAGAATTGGGGGGATTTGGGGGTAAATCCTAGTATAAATCATCCAAGAACCATGGAGGAGTAGGGAGTGTCATGTGTTCAGGAGAAAAGACATGAATAACCTTTGGAGATGGAGTAGGGGTAATCACTGATTCCACTAACACTAGAGGAGGTGTAGGGTTTTGAATAAGGGCCATTTGGCGATGTCTATATTCAATGATCATAGGACATTGATATGTGAAATGATCAAGTGATTCACATAGTGTACAAGGACACCTCATATGTTCATTGACTGAAGTCGTGACATAATGGATGTCAGTGACGTTTGGTGAGGATGATGTAGGTGGGTTGGGTTCTTGTTGGAAGCTCTGGCATACTGCTATTAACGTCCATCAGAATTGAGGTAGCGCTGGGAAATGGTGTGTATAATGGCCATATTCTGAACATATGGCGCAAGCGAATTTGGTTCGCAGTCCTTTGCTACTTATGTTAGGAGAGGTAATGGCAGTGCTTGATGGAGCGATGAGCGGTGATGGTGTTTGATTGAGTTGAATTAGGTTACGTAACTCAGGTAGAGATGGGCATTTGTTGGTTGGGTGTCCATCTTTCTCACGTAGTGCGCAAGGAGGTTGGACACGTGGGGGTAAGAGAGTGGTGGGCTCTTTCTTTATACGTCTGCCCCTAGCTGTAGCAGCGGTGGTAGTGAGTGGGGATGATGGTGGTGCTGTGGGAGTAGGTACTGAAATCTGCATCGAAACTCCTTCGATTTGAGGCGGGAGGGATGGCTGAGGGACCATCCGGGGGGATGTAGATACCATATTGGAATTGCCAGCACCATATTGGGAAGGGTAAGCGTTGCGGCTACTTGGAAATCTTGTACGCCTGGTGGAGGGTAAAAGAAGGGGATTTGAGTGATGGCTTGGGGAACTGTCTCCCAAACTGGGATATGGCCTTGGGGTGAGTTGAAATCGTGAACTAGTGGAGTTGACGAGTTCTCAGGAGATTCTGGAGGGAGGAGTTCTGTGACTAGTGGGACGTCGGATTCAAGAGAAACCTCAATGGGAGGAAGGGTATCCTCAATGTCAGTTCCCTTGGATGAGATGACACATACCTGATTGGAAGGGTTACTGAGCGGTGGTGCACCATGGTAAGTTCCTAACAAGGATGGGTCTTTGAAAATTCTGGGGCCCATCTCGATGAGTGGGTATGTATCGAGATTGGTGTGGACAAAAGGGAGGATATTATCGATATTGGCAGAAGGGTTAGGCTCATAATGTGAAACCTGATCGATGGTAATGAGCTTCCCATTATGGGGGAACATCATGGTTCGAAATACAGAAGAAGCAACTGCCTTCATAGCATACATGTAGCTACGACTGAACAAGATATTGTAATCGAGTAGGGCATCGATAACCTCGATATCAATGAGAATGGTTTGTCCCCCAAGTTCTATGGGGACATTTTGGAAGAGCCCTTCGGGAGAAGATGGTCATCCGTCATAAGCTCTTAAGGTGGTGGCAGATGGTATGAGTTCGGGGGAGACAAGTTTCTGCCATACAGATTTGGACATGATGCATGTGGATGCACCTTCATCAATGATGCTTCAATGGACTGTAATGTTTCGATTTTTAACTGGTATTTGAAAAGCAATGAGAGAAGGGAGGTGAGGTTCTCCGCTATCGAGATCAAATGTGATGAGTTGAGTATTTGCAGGGTCAACTGCCCCGAGGGAAGAGAGTAATGACTTCTGCTGAGTGGGAAAAGTTTGAAGGACTTCTAAGACTGACATAACAACATGAGATTGTGCCAAGTCATCAACCAAACTGTAATTATGAGCCGCCCTAGCCTGAGGGTTATGGACATTCCTGCGTAATGGTATGCGAGGAATACAGAGAGGGAGTTCAATATTAGGGCGAGGAATGAGGACTGGGGGTTCTTTCGAGGTGGTGGGAGCAGACTCAGGGGTTGTGCTGTATTGACAACTACGTGTTTGTAGAAGTACTTCTTCTTCGCGAGTAAGAAGGATAGTGCGATCTGCAGGATTGCCGGGATTGGGACATGGTCCCATCTGAGGTGGGGAAGGTTGTACATCTTGGTGAGTATTCATTACTCCTTGGTGTGGAATTAGGTTCTGCAATACAGCTGGGGGTGGTTGTTGCACATATTGTTGTGGGGCCTGCTGAGGGGTAGGCGGTGCTAGAGGATGTGGTCCATTCACAAAGTCTTTCATCCGTTTAAAGTCAACTATTTGGGGGCAGTGATGAGTATAGTGACCGAACTCACCACAAAGGGCACAAGGGAAGTTTGTCCAGAGATTGTTGTTATTCTTCCCTTGATGTTTGTTATTGTTGCTCCCCTGGGGGTTCTGAGTCCCTTGACTCTGGTTGCCCCCAGGAGGTTGGTTCTATTGGGGGTGATTTCTGCCTTGGCCTGGGTTATTATTGTTCCGATTTTTCCCTTTCTTTTTGGCATTATTCGATTGATGGGTCGGATTTGCTATGTTCAGTTGTTCATAATGTTGATATTGCGGAATGGTAGAGGGTTGAACAAAATTAACCCCGACGAGTGGGTGTCCTTGTGGTGGAGCTATGGGTTGGGGAGGGCCAGGAAATGGAAAGTACGAATTATGTTGTGGTAATGATCCATAAGGTGCATAGGAAGGAGAGATGATTTTGCTAGTACTTAGGGTATAATCTGAGGTAGAGGGGGTACCAGAACTTGTTTGAATAGGTAGGCGTATTGTGGGTGCCGACGGTGGCCCACTGATGGGTGGAGGAAGGGCAACATGGTATGGTTGTTGATAAGGGGATGGAGGATAAGGGAGTCCTCCATAGGCTGGCGGATATTGAGGTGTGCCATATAGTGGTGGTTGTTGGGGTTGTGGATTGTGGTGTGTGGTGTTACCAATCAATCCGTCTACTGAGTGAGACATCCCAGACTTGTCTTGGCCAAATGGCATGGGTCTCGGGGTGTCCAGAAGTACCATGTATAGGTACCCTGACTGTGCGTAAATGAGTTTGAATTGTTGGCTCTTGCTAATGGATTCTTCTTCAGATTGAGGGAAGGTGGCGGCCACATCTTTGGCAAGGAGGAAAATAAGTGAATTGAGGAACCAATTGAGACATTGTTGCGGGGTAGCGTCAGCTTTGTAGAGACTACATCGCCGACGCCATTCGTGAATGTGTTCAGCGATATGCATGGAGGAGGTTTGTTTGAACTCTGAGAGTAGTTCGAGGCCATTGTCATGGTAGATTGGTAATTGGAAGAAGGTCATAAATTCTTTGTCCAAGGACTCGAAAGTCGCATGGGACCCTGATTTTTCGTATACATACCACTTGGCTGATGGGACAGTGAGTGTGCGTTGAAATACTCGTAGTCGAATGGAATCATCCATAATGCTGTTGGAAGAGCACCATAAGTGGAAAGTCATAACATGGTTGGCAGGGTCATCTCCTGCCTTTCCTTGAAATTTGGGGATGTTTGAAGGCAGTTTGGTAGGTATTGCAGGCCATGTGGGGTCGTGCAATATAGGATCATTGGTGATTTTAGTTAGATCTGGTATGTTTAGGGAATCCAAGTATGGCATATGAGGTGGTGGTTCAGGATTAGTTCCAGCCATGGTGTGAGTGTTTTGTGAACCTAACCCTTGAGGGGGATTAGGTGGGTTTGTACTTCCCCCTTGAGGAGAAGTTGGCCCTCTGCTTCCATGTGAAGGAGAGTAGGTGAGTGTTTGACCTTGGGAATTGGACCCAAGTAGAGTGGAACCAAGCAAAGTTGATCCTAAGACAGTGGCACTCACAGGGGTGTGAGAAGGTGGGGCCAGTGAGTCGACGAGACTAGGAACTCCTCCTAGAATAGGAGGAAGATTTAGCAAGCGTCTAGAACGACAGGGGTTCTATGGGTCCCCTATGGTGTCTAACTAGCTAAGTGGATGTGTGCAAATGGTGATGAGAGCAAATAAATGAACACAATCTTTTGTTGTAATTTTTGGACCTTCACAATTTATTTCAATTAGATATAATAACAAGGGTGTCATACATAAAGCATTTGATGAAGAAACATATATGTGGGTAGGTGGATTTTGTCCGTGGGAGAGCAAAGAAAATGAATGCTCGTGTCCTAAAAGATGTTACATCCTTCCTCTCAAATAGCACTGGACCTTCCAATAACACTCAACAGTGGGGTCTGAAGCCACCAGAAGAGGAACTAGTTAAGGATGAAGTAATGAGGACTGGGGGTTCTTTCGAGGTGGTGGGAGTAGACTCAGGGGTTGTGCTGTATTGACAACTACGTGTTTGTAGAAGTACTTCTTCTTCGCGAGTAAGAAGGATAGTGCGATCTGCAGGATTGCCGGGATTGGGACATGGTCCCATCTGAGGCGGGGAAGGTTGTACATCTTGGTGAGTATTCATTACTCCTTGGTGTGGAATTAGGTTCTGCAATACAACTGGGGGTGGTTGTTGTACATATTGTTGTGGGGCCTGCTGAGGGGTAGGCGGCGCTGGAGGATGTGGTCCATTCACAAAGTCTTTCATCCGTTTAAAGTCAACGATTTGGGGGCAGTGATGAGTATAGTGACCGAACTCACCACAAAGGGCACAAGGGAAGTTTGTCCAGAGATTGTTGTTATTCTTCCCTTGACGTTTGTTATTGTTGCTCCCCTGGGGGTTCTGAGTCTCTTGAATCTGGTTGCCCCCAGGAGGTTGGTTCTATTGGGGGTGATTTCCGCCTTGGCCTGGGTTATTATTGTTCCGATTTTTCCCTTTCTTTTTGGCATTATTCGACTGATGGGTCGGATTTGCTATGTTCAGTTGTTCATAATGTTGATATTGCGGAATGGGAGAGGGTTGAACAAAATTAACCCCGACGAGTGGGTGTCCTTGTGGTGGAGCTATGGGCTGGGGAGGGCCAGAAAATGGAAAGTACAGATTATGTTGTGGTAATGATCTGTAAGGTGCATAGGAAGGCGAGATGATTTCGCTAGTACTTAGGGTATAATCTGAGGTAGAGGGGGTACCAGAACTTGTTTGAATAGGTGGGCGTATTGTGGGTGCTGGCGGTGGCCCACTGATGGGTGGAGGAAGGGCAACATGGTATGGTTGTTGATAAGGGGACGGAGGATAATAAGGGAGTCCTCCATAGGCTGGTGGATATTGAGGTGTGCCATATAGTGGTGGTTGTTGGGGTTGTGGATTGTGGTGTGTGGTGTTACCAATCAATCCGTCTGCTGAGTGAGACATCCCAGGCTTGTCTTGGCCAAATGGCATGGGTCTCGGGGCATCCAGAAGTACTGTGTATAGGTACCCTGACTGTGCGTAAATGAGTTTGAATTGTTGGGTCTTGCTAATGGCTTCTTCTTTAGATTGGGGGAAGGTGGCGGCCACATCTTTGGCAAGGAGGAAAATAAGTGAATTGAGGAACCAATTGAGACATTGTTACAGGGTAGCGTCAACTTTGTAGAGACTACGTCGCCGACACCATTCGTGAATGTGTTCAGCGATATGCATGGAGGAGGTTTGTTTGAACTCTGAGAGTAGTTCGAGGCCATTGTCATGGTAGATTGGTAATTGGAAGAAGGTCATAAATTCTTTGGCCAAGGACTCGAAAGTCGCATGGGACCCTGATTTTTCGTCTACATACCACTTGGCTGATGGGCCAGTGAGTGTGCGTTGAAATAATCGTAGTCGAATGGAATCATCCATAATGCTGTTGGAAGAGCACCATAAGTGGAAAGTCATAACATGGTTGGCAGGGTCATCTCCTGCCTTTCCTTGAAATTTGGGGATGTTTGAAGGTAGTTTGGTAGGCATTGCAGGCCATGTGGGGTCGTGCAATATAAGATCATTGGTGATTTTAGTTAGATCTGGTATGTTTAGGGAATCCAAGTATGGCATATGAGGTGGTGGTTCAGGATTAGTTCCAGCCATGGTGTGAGTGTTTTGTGAACCTAACCCTTGAGGGGGATTAGGTGGGTTTGTACTTCCCCCTTGAGGAGAAGTTGGCCCTCTGCTTCCATGTGAAGGAGAGCAGGTAAGTGTTTGACCTTGGGAATTGGACCCAAGTAGAGTGGAACCAAGCAAAGTTGATCCTAAGACAGTGGCACTCACAGGGGTGTGAGAAGGTGGGGCCGGTGAGTCGACGAGACTAGGAACTCCTCCTAGAATAGGAGGAAGATTTAGCAAGCGTCTAGAACGACGGGGGTTCTATGGGTCCCCTATGGTGTCTAACTAGCTAAGTGGATGTGTGCAAATGGTGATGAGAGCAAATAAATGAACACGATCTTTTGTTGTAATTTTTGGACCTTCACAATTTATTTCAATTAGATATAATCACAAGGGTGTCATACATAAAGCATTTGATGAAGAAACATATATGTGGGTAGGTGGATTTTGTCCGCGTGGGAGAGCAAAGAAAACGAATGCTCGTGTCCTAAAAGACGTAACATCCTTCCTCTCAAATGGCACTGGACCTTCCAATAACACTCAACAGTGGGGTCTGAAGCCACCATAAGAGGAACTAGTGAAGGATGAAGTAATCGGTTATAATGAGGGGTAGAGGGTGCATATCCTGAAAGAACTGGCGATATTTCCCAATAGCCACACAAAATCTGATCAAGGTGCAATTGCAGCCCACAATTTCCACCTGGCTAGATGTCCTAAAATTTGGTCACTGGGTACCTCGGTCAAAGTGCGGCATTTAGATTTTCGGCCTTAGAAATGGGTCACGGGTTGGATCTCGTCCAAGAGGTGGGTGCCTCAAGGGGGGATGCACATAACAGCTGGACCTCAGCCTTCAACCCTTCATGGGTATCTCCCTACCTTATGGTGTAGGAACACTTGACTTGGAGGATTTTGAAAGTTCCCTATTTTTCAACCTCTACTGTTTTGACGATGTGAGAACCAGATAATGGGGAGTTATTTGGATGCCTATCCCCAAGATCCTACCTAGACTAAAAAATTCTTTTGGCACCTCCCGTGGAGGAAAACTTAGTGAGTTTTTAGAAAATCTTAGATGTGTTTGTTTGAGAGATTGGGGGTGTGAGACAATCTCGTTGAAATTAAGTGGGAGTGGATATTTTTGTCAAGAAAAGGGTGGGGCGTTTCAGAATCCCGTTGGAAGAAACTTACTTCAACCTCCACGTTTTCTGGATAAAACTATGTGAGTGATTGGTGAACTTTGTGTCTGAACAAGTGAATGTGTGCCAATTTTTAATAATTTAGGTGTCACCTTGCTCCATGTGGACTTCACTTGGTCCTTACAAGTGTTGATTACCTAAGTTACTAAGTGTCATTGGTATAGCCTTGCAGAATTTTAAAGTCCCTAGGAAACTAGCATGTGGACATGTGGGTCCTTACTATTCCTTTAACTCCCTATTGTGGTTTAATCTAAGAAAGCTTTGAAACTATCCTAGATTGTGCACATGTGGGCATGTATGGGCCCGTTACAAAACCTTTAAACTTCCCTAGTGAGTTAATCTAAGAAAGTAAATTTCAACACTATCCTAACTTTGTAGCATGTGGGCATGTATGGGCCCTTACAAGTTTAAGGCGAATTTTAAACATAAACTAAGAGGAGTCCCGAGGGGCTGTTGTCCTCTCCTAAAGATTTTGTCTTTTTAAGGGAGATGCAATTTTCCCTCAACCTCTTTCTGATTCTCAAGATCGCTTTGGAGCGCGAGAGAAGAGCATACTCAACGATTGATGTCCAATTTCTGGTCCTAATGCAAGTTTTATATGTGATTTGAAATTGATTCCAACTTATATTCTTAGTCAAAGCAAGCCATCCATGTGGCAAAATGGAAGAAAAAAGAGGAAATAATGATTTTAACCCTCCTAAGTGCCTATGTTTTGACTAATCCCTTTATATGGAGAGGGATCTAAGTGTGGTGCTAGTTACAATGTGCATGAAATCAATTTTAAAGAAGGCTGTGGGCCTTCCACATATCAAAAAGAGATTAGAATGTGTATTTTTTTGCACAGGTGCCCGGGTCTCAGAGTAGACAGAGGCACTGTGAGCGCCAGTGCGCTAACTACGAGAGTTCTATGGGTGAGAGTGCGCATAGAGCGTTGTGCAGAATGATGGGTTTCGCGCACATGTGCTGAAGACGTGCCTGTGGGTGGAAACACTCGCACACGTTTGTCACACAGTCGTGAAGAAAAATTTTGGATGAAATTCTCTCAACTCAGCTTTGAATTTGACTTTTTGCAGGTCGGTTTGGGCCGGTTATGGTACCTGCAGGTTAAATAAATAGACAAAAGAGCTAAAATAACCCAAATGGGGTAGGAAATTGATACCTCTGCCCAGTGGAGTCTCCAATCTGTTGCGTCTCTTTTGTCACTTGAGTGAGAAAATTAGAGATGCTTACATGCCTAGTTGGGTTATCTAGGCAAGACAACAGTAAAGGAAAGGGTTAGAAATACAAAGCATGCATGATAAACAAAAAACTAAACTAACAACAATAAAAGGAGTTAAATTAAAGTGCATAAGATCATTAGAACAAGAAAGAAACAAGACTCATGCCACCAATGGAAAGGAGTATATTAGTGGAAGTAAAACATCGAAGAGAAAGTGAGACTTTGGGTCCCCTCTTCCTCCAAGGGAGGGCTCTTGAACCCCCAAAATTGAGCTCTTCTTACAACTTGAAAACTTAAAAGAAATGGTGAAAGAATCCCAAGCTAGTTCACTCAAAAGGTGATGTGAATAGCTCAAATGGAATGATGCTAGTATGCTCTTGATGAGAAAAGAGGATTCCCAAAGAGAGTAGTAGCAACATAACCTTACAAATGAATTCCTTGAAAATGTAGTGCACCCATGGCCTCTTTTTATAGCATAACTTTGAGGCATTGTGCAACCAACTTTTAGTGTGATAAGGGGTTGTTTAGGGCACCTTTAGGTTTTTGACCAGCCACCTAGCCAGATCCAGTCGAGATTTGGATGTCAAATTGACTTGGAAGTTGAACCAGAAGTGGGTGGGAGGCCGACCAACATCATAAATGCATCGTTCTCAGGTGTGCGCGACTTTTAGCGTCCACAGTCGTGCCTCGTGTGCATGTGCACTTTTCCTACGTTTCTTGATGGCGCATGTGTGCACGTGCCCTATATAGTCATAGCACATCTAAATTTTATAACTGGTTGTATAGTTTTGGACCTTTTGGAAACAATTTTTGGTAAATTTGGTCCATGGGTGAACTAATAGCTGCTTGGAAATGCTGAATTCCTGTAACCATTTTGCGGACGAAATTTTAGTGATAACAATGTTCAACAATTTATCATCAATGTATCATCTATGATTACATTGAATATATCATGAGAATATAATCATAAGTAACATCACATCAACAACATCACATCAAATACACAATACACCAATATTTACGTGGAAACCCAAATGGGAGAAAACCACATAATGCTTTCTTATATATATCAAGAATTCATTCATAGGAAGCACCAAATTGCAAATTATACAGGTACAGCTGGAAGGAGGCTCCAACCTGAAGGAAGATACAACTCGCATAATTCTCTAGCTCCAACCAGAAGGAGGTTACAACCCCCTGATTCTTAAGCTCCAACCTGAAGGAATCTACAACTCCCTGATTCTCTAAATCCAACCAGAAGGAGGATACAACCCCCTTTCCTTGCGCCATCCAACCCCCTTGAAATATAACTTTAGACCAAACTGTCACTACCACAATCACTTCCATTGATATAGAAAGCAACCTGTAATCAACCTATCATTGTATCCAACCTGTCACATCAACCTGTCAAACCAGTCACTATCACAGATACTCAACCCGATCCTCTCACATGAATAATACACCAAGGATACCTCTCAACTAGATGTCCAACATCACCAATACATGCCTCTACCACGCATGTACCAAGATCACCAACATACCATCACAATATATGTGTCTCAACCAAGTACCAACCTATATCATGCATCAACCTGTGCCACAACCTGTACCATCAACCATGTACCATAACAAGAGAATCAACCATGTTCCAGACCTATATCATTAACACCTGTACCATACCATGTTCCAACCATGCACATCAACCAATGCCCATATCTTGTATTGAATGTTGTCTTGTTGATGTCTTCTTCTTTTATCCTTACTTGAAGATAACCTGATCTCAGGTCAATCTTGGAAAATATTATTGCTCCTTTCAACTGATCAAATAAGTCATCGATCCTTGGAACATGATATTTTTTCTTTATAGTGAGATTATTCAGTTGTCTGAAATCAATACACAACCTTAAGATTCCATCCTTCTTCTTCATAAAAAATATTGGGGCTCCCCAAGGTGACACACTTGGGCATATATACCCCTTCTTTAATAACTATTCAAGCTGCATCATGGCACATTACCCATTAATTTGGGCATATTACATTAGTATTGTTATTTTATTTATGTCGGCTTGGGTCCATTACTTGTAATTGTACCTCCTATTCTCCTATATATACCAAGGAGACCTTTTCATTTGGAATCATCTTGTATTTGTGAATTCATGTGATGTATAAGGAGGTTTTCCCCTTGAAGAGGCTTATTATCTGAATTTGTCTCTTTTTCAAGGAGTGGAGTACTTATTCTTAGGTTTTTATGCTATTTTAATATTTGGTTCTTAACATTTGGTATCAGAGCTAGACAATCCTCAGGACTGACTTCTTCAAACAAGTCTTCTTGCAATTTTTACTACAACTTTTTTTTCTGGAAGGTTTCAAGATATGGAATGTATATGGTGTAGAGGATAAATATAGAGCTAACTTGGGTCCAAGTTTCAGATCTTGTTTCGCTATATTTTTGGAGATACATTATGTTCAAGTTAGGGTTTTTGACTAGTCCTGAAACTAGTCTGAAACAAGTCTTCTTGGAATTTTCACTCCCAATTTTTTTTTGTCTTGGTTCCAGGTTCTAAAATGTTTAGAGTATGAAGTTGGAATAGTGAAGTATCTTGCGTACAAATTTTATACCTTGATTCGCTTTACTCTAAAATTTATTCTCAGGAAAATAAGGTTTTTAGCTGTTCCAGATTTCAGCCTAAAACAAATGTTCTTGGGAAAACTGTTATATCTAAAGCTACAGACCTCAAAATTTAGTGATACATGTTCCATTGGTTATGGTACAGACTGAATTTTTATTGGTGAAAATTTCAAGTTCTGAAGTGAACACAGTGACACGCGACAAGACGTACAAGTTCACTCTCTTGAAAGGGAAAAAAATAGCGCATCTTGGGAAAGTTATCATAAAATTCTCTTGGACAATCCAATCTTGGTCTAACCTATGGGGTTGGAAATAAGACACACCAGGTTATCTCAGGCCAAAATTTTATACTCAGAAGGGTTGAAATTGCAAAGCTACAACAAAAGAAAGGTCGACTAGCAGAACAGTCTCCAAATCAGGGTTTTTAAAGGTACATTTTTTGTTTTCGGAAATTTACACATATTTTGAGTAGAAGATCCAATTGGGGTGATTCAAAAATTAGACTAAAGTGGGTTAAAATGAGTATCACATAAATTTGGGAGAATCTTAGGGATTTTTAGGTACATACGTATTCCAACGTCTCCAAATGTAGGAGCTATCGTTACTTTTCAGCGCTATAACCCGAGGACAGTGTGGTTCTTCCATGTACTTAGAGTATATCAGAAGGCCCCTTTCGAATGGTTGCGCATTAGACAACACTACTACGGATTTGAGCTACTACGTACCTGGCATATATCGGGAGACCCCCTAGAATCTTGAGACCAATTGAGTAAACCATTTGGTCGTCTTGTTGCTATAGTACACTGAGAACAACACTCCTGGAGATCACTCTCTAGTACCTAGGTAGTTGAATAGTACGAATAAGATCATGGTCAATCCTCCTTAGTTAGTTCCATGAGATATTGGATCGAGTACTATTGTTGGACCTTGCATGTATATCAGAGAGCTATAGCACCTGACACTCCCTTGTCTGTGAGGACCTCTGCCTAAAAAAATTAGGAATTCCTACCTTGTAGTGATACTTGGCCAACATGCCACCAAAAAAGGGAACTTCTACACCAAATAATCCCTAGAAAATTCCTACTTGGACTCTTGATGAAGGTAAAGAAATGTGTAAGGACATAGATGGTTTAAAAAATAAGGTAGTAACAAAATATGAACTACAAAGGATGATGGATTCAAATTAAGCTAAGCTGGAAGCAATGATGGATACTAAGATGGATGGCTTAAAAGAGGAGATCATGGTAGGGTTAAAAAAGTTGCTAATAAAGAGGCTACCTGAAAGTAACATTGTATCCCATGAAATTCATGATGAGGACACAAGGAAGATGAATCAAGACTCGAGAAACTACGGCTTTGGGTTGAAGACCAACCACTTTCTTAAGATCGATATGAGGAAGTTTGATGGCAAGGATCCAATCACATGGATACTCCAAATAGAGCAGTTCTTTTATCTACATGATGTGCCACACACATAAAAGGTACGAATTGCATCCTTATATTTAGAACCTAATCAGTTTGTGTGGTATTGATGGCTTTGTTCTCAAGAATCACTTATCACTTAGAAAATTTTCATGGAAGAAATGATAGCACAATATGAGGATTCAAGGAGCAATACCTTCTTCAACCAATTGATAAATCTCAAGCAAAAGGGTTTAGTTGCGAAGCACATTGAGAAATTCCAAAGATTCAATATAAAGGTAACATATATTCTAGATGTGAACCTGATTGATGCCTTCATAGGAACTTTAAATGATAACATTCGACATGAGGTTTGACTTTGGGAACCCAAATCATTGGAGAATGCGTTCAGGGTGGGGATGAATGTTGAAAGTAAAAATATGGCTATGGTTACTAGAAGGACCACCCCTAACATCTATCGAGAGATTAATGTTCCTTCTTCTAAACACCCTCAACCCACAAGGTTGACACCTCAACAATTGGAGGAAAGAAAATCAAAGGGTTTCTGATTTAATTGTGACAACAAGTACATTAGGGACATAAGTGTGGTGAGAAGAAATTATTCTACATAGATTGTGAAGAGGAATAAGAACAAGAACAAGAACCATCTCAAGATGAAGATGTAGAAGAGATTTCTTCTGAAGATATGACTCCCACCATATCATTTCATGCATTGGTAGGAATTATCACTCCTCAAACCCTCAATATCGAAGGATATATCAAAAATAAAAAGGTAATAGTGCTAATTGATTCTGGTAGTACTCATAATTTCATTCACTATAAATGATCCAAAGCTCTCAATTGCTTTATAAATCTAGCGCCATAGTTTCAAGTAATGATTGAAAATGGAGGAACTGTCAATTGCTCAGGCAAATTCCATAAGATAAATATTAGTATGGGGGAATATGTAATGTATAGTACAATGATTGTTATACCCATGGGTGGTGTTGATGTTGTACTAGGGGTCCAATGGTTACAATATTTAGGAACAATGGATTTTAATTTTCAAGAACTTTTCATGAAATTTTCATTGAAAGGAAAGGAATTTGAGTTAAGGGGTATCATAGGGAAAACCAGTAAGGTGGTGAGCTCTAATGGCATGACAAAATTATTGAAAAAGGGGCATCAGGTTGTAATTGTACAACTATGCTCACTATATGTTCAAACATCTAAGCCATCTATTTTCCTAGATCTCCAAGGGATCGTTGATAAGTATTCCAAATTATTTGAAGATATTCCCATAGGTCTTCCACCCACTCATGATCATGATCATGCTATTCACTTAATTCCTGGGAGTGTTCCTCCTAGCATCAGAACTTACATATACCCTTATGCCCTGAAGAGTGAAATTGAGGGTATGGTTGAATAAATGTTATAGGCTAGCATTATTAGACCCAACCAAATTTCTTACTTTGCACTGGTGGTAATGATACTCAAGAAAGCAGGCTCATGGTGTATGTGTCCAGATTATAGAGAGCTCAACAAGATCACCATTAGAGATAAGTTTCCTATTCCCACCATTGATGAATTGTTAGATGAAATACATGGAGAAATCTACTTCACAAAGTTGAATCTCCATTCAGGGTATCATTAGATTAGAATGAAGGAAGAAGATATCCCAAAAACAACATTCAAAACTCATGAAGGCCATTATGAATTTTTGGTCATGCCTTTTGGATTTACGAATGCACCTTCCACATTCTAGGGGTTGATAAATTCCATCTTCAATCCCTTCCTTCGAAAAGTTGTGTTAGTAATTTTTGATGAGATACTAATCTATAGAAAGGCTTGGGAAGATCATGTTTGACATGTTGACAAGATGTTACAACTACTAAAGGAGCAACAACTATATGCAAAACCGTCCAAATATTTCTTTGGGGTGAAGGAGGTAGAGTATTTGGGTCATATTGTATCTCATGAGGGTGTCAAGTTAGACCCTAATAATATTAAAGCCATGATGGATTAGACGATTCCCATAACATTGAAGAATTTTAGAGGATTTTTGGGTTTGACAGGTTACTACCGCAAGTTTTTTCAGAACCGTGGAAGAATAACAACACCTTTAACTGGATTAACTAAGAAGGATAAATTTTCATGGACTCCAGAGACAAATCAAGCTTTTGAACAACTTAAAGAGGCAATGTGCAAAGATCCTGTCTTGACCACACCAGACTTCACAAAAACCTTTATTGTGGAATGTGATACCTTAGGAAATGGCATTGGTGTTGTTCTAATGCAAGAAGGAAGGCCACTTTCTTTTGAAAGTTGGCCACTCAATGGAAAGGACTTACACAAACCCATTTATGAGAAGGATATGATGGAAACACTACATGCATTGAAGCAATGGTTCCCTTACCTAATAGGTAGGAACTTCAAGGTCAAAATAGATCTTGACAGTCCTAAATACTTCTTGGAACAAAGACTATCTTTAGAAGAGAAACAAAAATGGATGACCAATATATTGGCTTATGACTTTGAAATCATATACAAAAAAGGGAAGAAAAATGTTGTGGCATATGCACTGTCAAGAAAGGATGAAGATGTTGAGGCATTTCTCTGTGCTATCTTTATCATCCAACTTGATTAGATAACAAAAGCAAGGGATGAATGGAAGAATGACAAAGAAGTGTAGACTCTCATTCAAAGGTTGCAACGGGATTCCAATGCATATGATACATTTACATGGAAAAATGATTCACTATGGTAGAAATATTGCTTATATTTATGTAATAACTCCCAACTCAAACAAAAGGTACTTTTGGAATTGCACAACTCTTCGATAGGAGGGCACTTAGGATTTTTGAAAACCTATCACAATGTCAAGAGAGGATTTTTTTGGGATGTCCTTAAAACTAATGTTCAAAGTTTTGTGGAAGAATATTTGGTTTTCCAACAAAATAAGGTGGAAACAATTAAGAACCTAGGTATTTTACAACCATTAGCCATACTAAGTTAGTGGTGGGAGGAGGTTTCCATTGATTTCATAACAAGGTTACCAAAGTCTGAAGGAAAGAGTGTCATCATGGTGATTATTGATAGACTTACCAAGTACACACACTTTTGTGCACTCTCTCATCCTTTCAAAGCCAGTACAGTTGCTACTGCATTCATGGAGATAGTTCAAAAGCTACATGGAAGCCCAAAGATTATTGTAAGTGACATAGATCTCATCTTCACTGGACATTTTTGGAAAAAAATATTTTCTTGTTTGGGTACTCAGTTGGCTCATAGCTCATCTTATCATCCTCAATCTGATGGAAAAACTGAGATAATGAAATTGTTTTTGGAAGGATACCTTCGTTTCTTTATCTCCGATAAACAAACACAATGGTTCAAGTGGTTACCCTTGGCAGAATGGTGGTATAACACTTCCTTTCATACTGCAACAAAAATGACACCATTTATGGAGCTTTTTGGATATCACCCACCGTCCATCACTTCTTCTCTAAAAGAAAAATATAAGGTTTAAACCATGGAAGATCACATAGAGAATCAACAACAATTTCTCCAACTCTTAAAGGACAACCTAACCATGGCACAAAATCGCATTAAACAACAAGAAGTTCAACATCGTAGTGAAATAAGTTTTGAAGTAGGGGATTGAGTATTTTTAAGACAACAACCATACAAAAAAATGCCCCTCAAGAAAGCTAAGAAGGATAATAAATTATCACTGAAGTAATACGGCTCTTATAAGGTGTTGCAAAATATTGGTACTATGGCATATGAATTGGAGCTACCTGTATCTTCGCGAGTAAACCCAGTTTTCCATGATTCATGTTTAAATAAGGTTATAGGTGACAAGATCCCGGTTCAAACTATATTTCCAGAACTTGACGAGGAAGGAAAAATCATATTGGAGCCTGAAGCTATCACTGACACAAGAATTCACCAGCTGAGGAATAAATCAATTTCAGAGTATCTCATTAATTGGAAGAAACTACCTACTGAACATTCCACGTGGGAATATGCGTCTTTTATACAGAAGCATCCATAACTACTCAAGCATTTAGGAAAACACTTTTTTGAAGAGGAGGGGCATGCTAATCCCTAAATCGTGGCACATTACCCCTTAATTGGGGCATATTACATTAGTATTGTTATTTTATTTATGTCCGCTTGGGTCCATTAGTTGTAATTGTACCTCCTAGTCTCCTATATATACCAATGATAAATTTTCATTTGGAATCATCTTGTATTTGTGAATTCATGTGATGTATAAGAAGGTTTTCCCCTCAAATATGCTTATTATCTAAATTTCTCTCTTTCTCAAGGTGTGGAGTACTTATTATGAGGTTTTTATTATATTTTGATAGTTGGTTCTTAACAAACTCTTTCAATTCTGGTGTGCCCATTCTGTATGGTGTCTTGGACACTGGGGAAACTCCTTGCACCAAATCAATAGAGAAATCAATGTCTCTCTTTGGTGGAAATCCTGGGATCTCCCTAAAAACATCTTCAAAATCCCTCAAGACCAGATGGTATTCAATGCTCACCACTTTATCATTGGTTGCCTCTTCCATATGGGTTGAAAAAATTTGACATCTCTTCCTGAAACTCTTCTTCAACTTCATAGCTCAAATTTCTCTAACAAATACAACTCTTGTAATTCCTTGAACCTTGCCTTGCTGCCTTTCTTCATCAATACATGTGATTGTCTTGTTGCAATAGTCTAGGACAACATGGTGTTTTTCCAACCAATCCATTCCAATTAGACAATCATATCATCCCAGTGATATGATGTTCACATCTACCTTTGTGTTGCGTCCATTCATGTCTATTGGAAAATATTTAACCAACTCATTGAATTTCCTCTTAGCCCCCATGGCTAATTGAAATAACTAGGATTTATTATGCTTACTCCTTTGCAAGTGAAATATTTCAACAATTTTAGAGTTTATGTAACTATGGCTAGCTCACCACTTTAGAGTTCAATGCTCTCCACTTTATCTTTGGTTTCCTCTTCCATATGGGCTGAAAAAAATTTGACATCCCTCCCTAAAAATATTCTTCAACTGCATAGCTGAAATTTCTCTAACAACTACATCTCTTGGAATTCCTTGAACCTTGCCTTGCTTCCCTTCTTTATCAAGACATGTGATTGTCTTGTTGCAATAGTCTAGGACATCATGGTGTTTTTCCAACCAATCCATTCCAGTTAGACAATCATATCAACCCAGTGGTATGATGTTCACATCTACCTTTGTATTGAGTCCATTCATGTCTATTGGAAAATATTTAACCAACTCATTGACTTTCCTCTTAGCCCCCATGGGTAATTGAACTAACTAGGATTTCTTATTCTTACTCCTTTGCAAGTGAAATATTTCAACAATGTTAGAGTTTATGCAACTATGGCTAGCTCCAAAATCAATTAAAATCGCTATGGGCTGGTTATCAATATTACCTTCCACTTCAATCATGGGGGATTGATACTATACTTGCTTTTTGTCCAAGGTTGCATAAATCCTTGGCATGCTTCCTCCCAGTATTCAATTGTTTCAACCTCATGAATGTTGTGGACATTCCTCATTATTTCTCCTTTGTGAGGGAAATCTCTATATAAGTGATTCCCCTCACACCCCCAACATTGTATTGGCTGTTGCCTTGTCCTTTTCCCAAAAGAATATGTTGTCTTGTGATCATTTTGGGTTGTCTGTCCTTGTTGATTTACTTAGGATTTTCTCTTGAAAAAGGGTGGCTTAAAACCTTTTTACCTTTGCTCCTTTTAATCCTTCATCTTGTCATTCCAAGTATTTTGGAAGATTGGCCTTCCTCTACTTTTATCATAGAGATGTCTTGCTCTCCTTATGGTCTCCTCAAAACTCTTAGGGTTATCATATTGTATCTTGTCACTATATAAGGAAGGTAACCCACTAAGAAACATTTGGATTTCGACTTTCTCATCTTTTATGAATTCCACATACTTCAACAAGTCAAAGAACCTTTTCTCATATTCATCCTATTGTTATGCTTCCCATCTTAAGTTCAAATAAATCTTTCATCTTCTTCTCATAGTAATGATCAGACAAATATTTCTCTTGGAAATATCCCTTGAACTACGTCCATGAGACCCTTTTCTCATCAAGATGCTTTGCTTACTTAAGATAATCCCACCACATAGTTGCCTTTGCTTGCAAGTGGTAAGTTGCAATTCTTGTCTCTACCCTTGAGGGGAAGTCATGCAACTATAAATATTTCTTCATTTCCAACAGCTAGGCCTCTTCCTCTTCTCCCTTCCTATGCTCACCATTGAAATTTGGTGGCTTTATCTTCATGAGTTCACCTTGAAAGATGTCTCCCTCGAGCCTTCTCCTCTATCTCCTGATAGGAGATACACTTAGGCTAGTCCCTGGCATTGAACTTGCATAAGCTCTCCTAGTGGATTGATCTGGAGAAGGATGGTGCCTGCCACTACTCCTTGACTCCCTAACATTTCCATGCTCATTACTTTTGTTATGGGATTTGGATGATGCCGCTTGTATAACACTAGCTTCTTTCTTGGTGCCATAGTCTTTCTTGGCTTGATTTTGTAGCATGTTCAAGCTCTATAGTATCTCTTCTTGAACCTTCATAATATTTTCATTATTAGCTCTATAGCTATACACTTCTCATAGATACAGGCTCCTGTATGCCTCTTCTTCCATCAGACATTGTCTCAACATTTCTCATGCTAAAATGCAGACCTTTGAATTCCTCATCATCACTGTATGACCCTTGGGTATATTCCATTTTTGTGGTTCTCATATAGGAACCAAAATGCTTTTATGAACCTCTAATTCTGCGGAAAATGTGCATGCAAATAAATTTATGTTAGACAATGGAAATATACACACACGATTTTGGAAAAGAATGCATAAATTTTTCTGTCCTCTTATGCCACCAGTCAAATTATTTTGAGTTAATTGCAAAATTTTATTTTCAAATTAATTTTTTGAGTTAATAGATGGATCCTCCTTCTCAATACCTTTCCAATGAATGCTCTCTTGCTCAATTCTAATTTTTGAGCAAAAATTTATTGATAGCACAGGAAAGGGAAGGAATATCCATTAGCTTGAGCAACATAGCTTCAACGCTCATCGATTGTCTGATCATTCCTTCATATTTAATCTCAGTTGTCAAAACATTTCATCCATACTTATAACTTTTTCTAAGTTGTTACGGGTTCATAACCCATTTTTTTCATTCTTATTACTTTTTTGCAACCTACGAAATGCACCATCGCGTTCCACCATATCCAATTTGTACCTATACTTAGTCATTTTATTTGAGATCTCACTGCATGTTCACGGTCATTTCCTTATGCTTTACCGCCTCTGTGATACCCTTCACACCCACGAAGTCTTGAAAATTAGCCAAAATTTCAAAACTTCATCGTGGGTTCGTGGGCCCGTGGGTTGGTGTTGTTTATCTTCCACACATTTGATACCTCCACGCTCTGCAACATCTTGGTACTTAGACAATTCTCAATATGTCACTGTGGTTTCGCATAATAGGCATGTGCCCCACCATGCGACTCCACATGACCTACCATATGCTATACTGGCTACCGTGTACCTGTCACCATGGCAGTACATGTCATTCTTTTTCCATGTCAGCTAACACGTGGCCTCCACGTCATGTTGATGTCACTGTACGGAAAAACACCCAAATTTCTTGAATTTTACCCAATTTCCAATCTTCATAAATGCCCAATTCCTACTTTCTTCCTAGGGTTACCATGGAAAAAAAAATAGTTAGCTTCATTGTAGCCCAATTGGCCCTGTAGACAACCCACTACATTCTAAAATTCCCCACGCATTTTTCCCCAATTTCATAGGAATATTTTGTCAAACATATCAAAGACATTCTCTAAAATTTAAATTTCTACAACTTATATCTCGAGTGTTCTGCTAGCTAGACCATGCAGACACACCATTGAACAACCTTGAGCTATGATACCATAATGTAACGTCCCCCAGCCCAACTGAGGAACATTACGATGCATAATACTCTTAAAATAAGATTTCTTCTATCTAATTTATTTCCTGTAGCTTCAGCTACAAATTACATAAAAATTTAACTGTTGTCTACTACCATTAATTAAATGCATTCTAAAAAAGTCATGAAATGCAACTAATAAATCCATTACGACAACATATAAATTCATTCTCATACTAAGTGTAAAACACAACAATTAAACACATAATACATCACAACAACAAGATAAAACACTTGCCTTATAAAAATGTTTCTGCAACCAGCTGCTTGGGACATATGTTCCACCCAACCATAGACCCATTGTTCCAAATCTCAACAACAAGTCATCCCTGAGCTGAGGCTAGTAATCCACAAAAGAGGGTGGTCTCAACACTTTTTATTATAGTGCAACTCACTCAAGTGGTCACTCTTTAGGCTTGCCAATCTGGCTCTTTAGTTTCCAACTCCAATTATGCTCCAATATGCTCTAGCTTGATCTAGAATTCACTTTCCATGGTTGTTCCAACTCCAAGCTCTCTCTTCTCTCTCTACTTGTTGCACATGCACAAAAACTTGACTGTGTAAAACTGTTGTCCAAACCCATACAATTTCCTCTCCTTTTTCTTCCTTTCTTAACTCACACACTTCCTCAAGATGATTGTACTTATTCCCCATGCTTCCAATAGATATGGTATGTGACTTCTCACACACACCCTCTTACATGTATTCAATTATTGGGCTCTCATACACTCAAACAAAAATGAAAAGTTTTCCCCAAAAGATAATATAATTTAGAAATATGGGTTTGGATTAATCCCCATAACCATTTCCCCCTTAGGCACTCTCGACATTCCCATAGACCCTTCCCTCTCTTGTGGATTAATTCATCCCCCATGTATGTCCATATTCCTAGCATCTGACATCACATTACTTTTATTAAAATCAGAAAATACATTTTGCATATTACATCGCTTGGTCATAACCACATTCATATCTACATTATGCATAATTAAACTGGGGATTATAGTGGGGATGTTACAAAAAGAGGCAAAGTCTACCTTGTAAATGGAGAGACCAAAACAATGAAAGTGACCTAATGGAAATGCATGCCCATGTATGGTTTTGGTAATTTACAAGTTACAAGTTACAAGACCATGGATTTGTTGCAAACCCTAAAGAATGCATACTAGGGTGATTTGTGCCCAACATTTGGTAAAGGGTTGAAATATACATGAATCTTTGAAAATTGTGTAGAGACACTAACTAAAATGGGAAATGAGTACTAACTACCTGTGTCCATGAACTCGATGAGGCAGGAGCTTGTACATCCACATCACAGATAGGCTAGTTGTTAGTTGCATTTCCATTGTGAAGGCCTATAGAAATCATCATATAATACAAGGTTATATGACTGAATAATAATTAAATAAATAAATAGACATATCAACATGTATGAGACCTAGAAAGACTACAATGGAATACATGATTAAGAAAAATACTTGTTTTTATTTTAAACTGTAATTTCTGCATTTGTGCAGAAATGCATGCCACGATTCACTAAAATGCACGCCCAGGTATTTAGATGCTTGCAATTTCAGTGATTCAATTTTTTGAGGGTGTCTTAGATAATTTTACACTTGTATACATATTTTTATTTTCATTTTTAAACATAAAAGTGGTTGTTGTGTAAAAGAGGCAAAGTCTACCTTATAAATGGAGAGACCAAAACAGTGGAAGGTGACCTAATGGAAATGCACACCCATGCTTTTATATAGCTCCAAATTTAGTTACCTAAGTTCTCTACATGTCAACTTATCCCACATGCTTATGGGTAGAGTTGTAGATGCTACAAATCTACCCACAAGCATGTGGGTAGAGATGTGGAAACACTGCCCATAGGCCTATAGGTAAAGTTGTCATGCTACAACTCTACCCATAGCCATGTGGGCATAGATGTGGAAACTCTGCCCATAGGCTAGTGGGTAGAGTTGTAGATACTACAAATCTACCCACATGCCTGTGGGCAGAGATGTGGCAACTATGGATACCCTGGATGAATTCCCACATCTAAATTTATTTTGGGTGGAAGTATTTCAAGGTTATTTCACATCAATCACAAAGTTCCTCAAGTTGGGTTATGTACCAAATATGTATGACCATAAACAATGAATATGATTGGTTATCTACTATGAAAAATACAAGTTCACCATGGAAAACCTATATAATCTTTCCATATATATTATTTTAAACTAATGCATTCTAGAACATAAAGTATAAGTCATCCTGTGGGAGGCACATGACAAAGAGAGTGGAGGGAATTATGGTGGAAGGAAAACTACTAGGTTGAAGTTTCTCTATGTTAGACTATATTAGTTGACACTATGTTAATATGCCATGGAATATTTAAAGAATAGAAACAAGTGTCAACTAGTTGGTCACCCTTATGCATGTAATTAGATTCCATTGCAACCCATTGTGATAGTGTGGATTTTATTAGCAAATAAGACATAAGAAATTAGATTAAAAAAAAAAAACACAAGGTAATAAAATTTGGAGATCCTTTTTGTCTTAAGTGAACACCCCACATATCTAGAGAAAATATAACTCGACACCATTGCCCTAACCTTGTCCTTCAACAAAGTTATTACAAATAACCAAATGATATTTACAAGTTTTCCCACAATACTTTGAGTAGTATTTCCAAAATGCTATTTACAAGTTTTCGTAATGGGATCTTTTGAGTAGCATTGATGGATGTTTCTACTAAACACAAATACATCACATAAATCATTGAAAGAATTATCATAAGTTTTAATATAGCATGAAAACCATTCCCACAGGCATGCTGGTAGAGTTGGCATGCTACAACTCTTCCCACAGACATGTGGGAAGATTTTCTACATGGCAACTCTACCCACAAGCCTGTGGGCAGAGTTGTATCATCTACAACTCTACCCATAGGCATATGGGTAGAGTTGTAGCTTCTACAACTCTTCCCACCGCCCTGTGGGAAAAAAATTATCGAGCTCACATGAGAAAAACATAAAATGTGTCTAAAAGAAACATCTTTGTAGTCCATTTTTTGCGAAGACCTATATAAATCATCAGAGAATAAAAGGTTATATGACTGAATAATAATTAAATAATTAAACAAACATATTGACATGTACAAGACTCTCAAAAGACTAAAGAGGAATACCTGAATGAGCTTCTCTTGGTTTCGAGAATAATTTATTCTCTACTAAACTGAGCCAACCATGTGAAGGTGGAAGCTCATTTGGACCCACCACCCGCTTGCATCACTCTCAATTTCCCATACCCAATCTATCTACTGGAAAATAATTGAAAGTGACATATTATGATTCATGCATAGAAAGTAGCAAAACAAAATTTAAAGGTAAATGAAAGAAAGAATGTGTGTGAAGCTATGTGGTTTTGTACATACAAAACATATTTCATACACCCATAAGAAGGTATCAACAAATAATATATATTATCATCAAAATATATTGTTGTTATACATGTTTCTGATCATAATATATACAATCACTTCTTATTTAGTTTTTTAGTTCTCAGAAATTTGTTAATTGACTCATCCATGTCTAGATCTACTTCAGTTGTTGGGCCCTCTCTTGGTGTTGATTCAATATGCATACTCCGACACGTTGTATGTCTAGTTGAGTACTCTACACATCGTGTAGGCCGCTATTGAGAGACCTCAACTACAATAACAAAAAGACTTAAATTGATATGGTTAGTTATTATTCACAAAAGTAGTTCATTAATGCAAATATCATTACATTGTTCTTTACCAAGTTGAGTAGTCAAGACCATTGGTTCAACTGCCATGTGTTCCTACTCTCGCCAAGCATTCTCATATACATGCTCTGCCATTGAAACAAGAAACTTTATAAGTACACCATCTACAAGTAAATATTAATAATTTTATTAATCCATACTTCTGATTGTATAGCCACAATACCATCATGGTCGGGATGCACACCATCATCGGGAAACACTCCACCGTCATGGCCAAGATGCACACCACCATCATCGATTTGCACTCCACCGTCTTGGTTGGGTTGCACACCACCATCATCATACTGCACTCCACTGTCATGGGGCTATTATCCACTATTGGCCTCATTATTGTTGTTGCTCTCTTGCTTAAAACATAAATACACATTCATTTATCGGTGAAATGAATCGTGAATATATTTTACAAGTAATCAACAATTAAAGTCCATTGATTTTACTTACGATTCCATTCAAAGAGGCATATTGTGTTTTCCCCATGCTTTGTCGTCATTCAACCATGGCTTGAAAGATGCACTTGAAATCGAGTTGGAGGTCTTCTTTTGTAGTCGTAGTTTTGAATTGAGCCCCCTGCATTGCACAAGATCTCAAATTTGTCTTATTGGATGCAATTAAATAAAAGTTGAATGATGATAGGAATGATATGGTTTAATTATTTGGTACTTACAATTCACGATTTTAGTTTCATGTAACCACCCTGGCCAAATTTGTACTTCTAATGTTTTTCTAGTCTTTCCTTGGTTGCTTTTGACTTGTCTGGGAGCCTAGAAATTTTTTCCAATAGGTTGTATATCACAATTTTTATATATAATTAGTGAAAAATTCAGCATATTAAATTCAAAATATGATATACCTTCCTGGTCCAGGTGGCATTTTTCCATCTTTTCTCATTGTATTCTCCTTTGAATCCTTTAATAGATTCTTCCACTCAATCTCAGGAATCATCATAGGATGCTCATACCTAGGGTTTGTTTGCAAATGAACCCTATATTGGTCCCTCACATATTTCCAATATGTACTGGCCAATGAGGTGACTCCAATTTTGTTTAAGGAATCACCAAACATGCCAACCAAGTGGTCAATAAGTTGCTTCTTCAAACTAGGATTTTGAGTATTCCACCATGTGCATATGGTGGGCCCAAAAATATCTAATGCCTTGTCATTCATATTCTTAAAAAATGTGTTGTTTCTTGCAGAACAATATGATCATTAATTTAAAATAATTGTAGAGAATCATGTTTTAATTAGATAATAGGAAATAATTAAGACATTAATAAATACCTGGTATTTTTTGTATCTTTATCGGAACAATGTTCTTATCCACCAAAAAGGTAACTGACAATGTTCCCTTGTTGGTAACACGTAACGATCCAGGAAAGCAATTTGTAGAATCACCAATTGCATCATCTCCACCATCAACTGCTTGGTCTCGCATGCATTGTTTTGAGGGTGTGTCATGGTCCCTAAAAGGTTCATTCATATCAATAATAGGGTTGTCATCCACAGGAGGAGAGCCAAAGAGCCTCACGAGTATGTGGCTCATGGTAGGATGTTGTTTTGTTTGAGCATCGTTGTTACCAACACCACCCTAAGGAACATGATGCTGGATTTTTATGAATAATTCCTATAAAAATAAAACATATTTTACTTAGATCATATAAAGTAGTAAAAAAAATCCATAAATGAACATATGTGATAAACAACCTTTTTAAAACATGGTGCTTACCACAAATAGTTTTATTTCCTCCATAAAAAATTTGCATGTTTGTGTGGTCTCCTCTGTTGGTTCATGCATAAACAATTCAGTAAGTTCAATGTTTTTTTTCTCACAACCTTTTTAACTTTCTCAACTAGGTCCAATTCAAACATGTTGTCATTGTTGTCGACATTGTCAAGTACATCAGGTGTTGACAACTACATATATCAACAAAAAAACAAGTGGATTCAATTATCTGAACAATAATAAAATTCACTTTAAATGGATATGGATATGTTGGTCCTTTACCTACTCCAAGGATGGTACCTTCGCACGATCAACCTACCACAATATAGGAAGCATTACATATTAAAATGTTACGTTATAATATGAGAAGCATGAGATATTAAAATGAATGTTAAAGATAAAAAATAAGAATCATTAAATAGAGGTTGGTTAAAGTTATGGTGTCAAAATCCATCTTAGACAATGGATCAACATCCATTTTCATTCATCTTCCTACGAACACCATTCATATGTGCATAATTTGTCTAAAGACATAACTTTGTTGTAAATGCAACAAACAAAAACATAAAGGGGAAAATGCTAAAAAATGCATGAAACCGGGGTATGATGAAACATGCATGTCCATGTCTTAACACACTTGTAATTTGAGTGATTCAAGTTTTTGAAAGTGTCTTATATTATATTACACATGTCTATATATTTAGTGTTGTGTTTGCGAACATAAAAGTAATTGTTGCGTAAAAGAGACAAAATCTACCTTGTAAATTGAGAGACCAAATCAGTAGAAAGTTCCCTAATGGAAATGCATGCCCATGCTTCTATATAGCTCCAAATTTAGCGATCTGACTTTTGGGGTGAAGTCAATAAAATTCCGAATTTATCTATATCATTCAGAGTACATTTTCAAATGAAAAAGGACTTCTGTCTGGAACCCAAATTCAAGACTTTTTGTAAAATGGATGGTAAAACTAGATTACTATAAAATGCATGCCTAGGAATCATATGACCTCCAAATTGAGTGATAAAAGTTGCAGATCTTGTATTTTATCATTTTACATATATTTATATTTTAGTTGTGCATTTTGAAACAAAAAACCCTCTACTATGCATAAAGGTTAAAAACTACTTTGTAAATACAAAAAAATGCATAAAGGGAAAAATGCTTAAAAAATGCATGAAACCAGGGCATGATGAAAATGCACACCCAGGGCTTAACACACATGAAATTTCCATATGTATCAGACATACATAATTTAAAGGGGATTGATGGATGGATTCAAAAGAACAGTACAATAAAACATACAGAGTATTCTTATTACAACTTCATAAAACACTTAGGACAACTTCATGCTTAATACATTCAACTATATCATAATATCACTTAGGTAAAAATTAATGCACATGAAAAATTACTCAACAAAATCTTCCCTTACGGAGCTGGGTGGGTGCCACTCGATTCGCCTTGTCTTCCCAATGGTAATTTATCAAATTGACACAATCTTTTCCAATATTTGTCCATCAGATACTTATGACCATTCAAGTTTATTAATGCCTCATCTGAATTAGTGTATTGCTCATAAATTGGGGGAGGTAATTTCCTAAAAATCATTTTCACATTGTACAACAACTCAAAATCCCCTACCAAAAATTCTACTACATCTTGCCCCTCCAAAGTGCCATCAAGTTTTTCGAACTTGTTGTCACTGTTCCTCCTATCTTCTAATAGCTTCTGATAATTGTTCATTGGATACAAATCCATATTTTCATTCCAGAACATTGGTACTCCATGCTTGATGACATCACTGAAAATCTTCTTAAAAGTATATTTTTCCCTCATAAGCTCATGGCACTTAGTTTTCGCATTTTACAACAATATTCTTTTTGTATTGACTCTTTTAGCATCCATTACAATGTTAGTTATGTCCTTGAATTGAAAATCATTCAAGTCCTCTTTAGTTCTGTTATTCAATAAATTTATTATATCAGATGTCAAATCAGGTCTATTCTCCAACTCGTTTGTTGTTCTTTTATGTCTTTCAATACTACAGTGATTAAATCAATTTCATCCTGCATTAGGGTAAAATAAGACCAATTCTTAAAAATTGTGTTAGCTATATCATCCCAAATGATATGCTTAGCTCCTTTCATGGTTGGTCTCCCTGTCATCCTTTCCTTCATTTTATTTGTTTCCTTCTAGACTTCCTCTTTAGCAACATTAATCTGTGCCAAACATAATTCTCTGCTCTTCACTTGATCTTCTAGTTCTACTACCTTGGCATCTCATTTTTTGAGTTGGTTTTTCATAGTGTCCAACTTGATCTCCTTCACACTCAAATCATCCATGAATTTTGATAATCCCTCTATTGGGTCTAATGGAGTAGTTTGCACTATAGCTGACTTGGCTTCCTGCAATCATTGAGTTTGTTGGTTTTTCAAGATTTCAATTTCAACTTGTAGGAATTCTATGATCTTTCTACTTTCTAATAATTGCTGGTAAAGTTGCTCCTTTTCCTCATGACTATCCTGCAACTTGTTGGCAGCCAATTCACATTTTTATCCTATCCTTATAAGCTGCCCACACCAGTGTTTTGCAACCCTTGATTTTCATCGCAATCTTTGAATAAAATAACACTATTATTTCGTGCATTTGCACACCTGTCTTTGTTCTTATTTTCACGACTGCAAGCGTGAAAACTTTGATTTCCAAGTCATATTAAAAACGCCACTGGATTGTTATGATCACTCTTGTCTATATGTTCATTGCGCTTCCAATTTAATTATGGTTATACAGTTGGCAAGACCCCAAGATTCTTTACTCATTTGGCATTTTTTGTTGTTAATATGATTTCAATTTTTATAAGGCTGTGATGATTTCTTAAGGATTGTGATTCAATCGTTGATTTATTGGTGGTTTGATGTACTTTGATCAAATTCGTTGGCACATTGGTTTCATGAAAACTCATTAACATTTGTGGTTAGACCCTTGATGTAATCATTTCATACAACACATATGTGATATGATTGAACCCTTGGTGTTGATTTCGAATTATTGTTTTGGTTTTAAAACTATGCAAACGCTATGCTTGTACGAATTTTTGGGTCAACTTACCATAGATTTCATTAATTGTTTGAGTGACATGGTTTTTAACATATGCAATGGTGATTCGAATCGCTATATGTGCCGTCGGTTGTACATCGGGAAATGACTGTTTTTCATGGGTTGAGCTAGCTCCACCACCCTCGCACATTTGAGCATTAATGCCTTCCCCCTATCCCGGGTTACCTCTGTTGGTTTTTGGGGAAATCTCTGAGTTTTCGGACCTGCGTATACCCTGTCCAAACCCCTGTCCACTGTGTGTTCTCTCCTGGATCCTGTAGGGAGAATTTAACCTCCATGATGTTCAGAGTCAGTTTTGGTTTCTTTATTGCCAGAGAAGACTGCTTAGGCTGATCTCGTAATTGCCTCCCATAGACACATTTTTACGTGGGCGATTCTGGGCAAACGGTTTTGAATCTGACCAAACCCTTGAAAACCCAGAACCGAAATTAGCCCCTTTACCTTCATTGTGGGCGGTTTCCTCAGAAATTGATTTTTTACAGATATCTAGCTCGTGTTTTATAGGTCAAGTTTCAGATCTTTTTCGTGGCTGAAAGGTGCGTATTGGGTCTGTGTGCATTTGCTGAAACGTCTATGAATTCTATAGGCCTGTGCCTCAGAACTCCTCTCACCCATAAAACCTCTCACACTCTTGAACCCTTGATCAATCCTTAGAAAATCAAGCAGTCTGTCAGAAGAAACAAAAGACCTCTAGTTCAATTGTCTTCAGAAATGTTGAAGCTCCAATGACCTTTGTCAATTCTAAATTATCATGACCAAGTTACCCAGGTATGTGTTTTGACATCAATTTTTCTTTGTAAGTTTGCTTGAATTAATTTAACTGATTGGAGTTGTTTTCAATTAGCTCTGTTCGTTTTAATAGATTCAAAATGGGCCTGTTATACTCAGATCACTAAAAATGATTTCGTGTGAATCATGTACAGTAGATTCGTTTTGCTAAAATTAAATGTAGATATGATTTGGTTATGCGATTTTATTGTGCTCAGATTAGTATAAGCGATTGGGTTGTTTGTGATTCTGTCAGGTTTGCTTTTGATTAGTTCTGTTTGCTTTTAATAGACTAAAAACAATCCCGTTGACTTCGATTTACCAAAAATGATTTCGTTTTGTTTTGAATGAATATTTTCGCTTTGATTGCATTCGATTTGTACAGAGAGTTTCTTTGCTAAAATAGGACACAACTGTGTTTTGATTTATATGATTCTGCGTTAAGCATAACGATTGTGTCGACCCCAAACTGGTTTGATTCATTTCTTATGGTTTGATTGTGAAATGATTCCGTATACTTGGATTAGCATGGTCTTTCGTGTATGCAATGCATCAATGTTAAAGAGTGGTTTGATAAATATAATGTAATCTATTGATTTGCAAAACGACTCTGTTAACTTTGATTTAAAAAAAATGATTTTGTTAATGGCTGAGGCGACATAAACTATTGCATGAATGATTTGTTTAACCGGTTACAGTTTGTGTTGATTGAAATTGATCCATGAAAATGATTTCATTTCAATTTTTAAAACGATTCTGTCTGCCCCGAATTGGAATTAAAAGTTGTGTGATAGATCGTACATATCTTGTTATCAATTGATTAATTCAATTATAATTTTGTTTGTTTCAATTTGCATACAAGTTTTGGTTTGATATTGCATGAATGATTCACTCTGTTTGGAATTAGTAATTAAAGATTTGGTTGAATAAGTCGAATATAATTCTATTAAGTTTTGATTTGATTTTAAAACGATTCTATGCTCAAATTAGACCAGCTACAGAATCGTAGGATTCTGTAGCTAGTCTTAAAAAATTAGATTTTTGTCAATTTATCAATAAAACAATATCTAAACTTTTGTATTCTTGTCTATTTACAGGTACCTACTAATTTCATTGACAAATGGGACATGCTGTAGCAGTTTAGATATAGCTTTCCGTTGTTAGTCATAGGAAAAATAAGGATTTGGGAGATTGTTCCCAGATTTTTTGTAAACTATTTTGACAATTCCCACAAGGATGTTTTACCCTGTGGGAGGTCTTTAAATACTTGTTATTTTTTGTAATTGAACCATCATCATCACTGTTGGGAGAACTAGATCATGGATTTATAATACAGACTGGGATGAAAGTTGATGTCTTGTAACAGCCTTAGCTTTGAATATATCAAACTTTTGTTTCAAGTTTTATTCATATCAGTTTGCAGTCGATTATAGACTACTTTAGCTATCATAATTCATTGCAGGTTGATGTGATTTGATTTATATGTTGTCCATATCTGATCTCTCTTGTTTAAAAAATACAACAATTATTCTGTTTCAGTTTAATGAATTACAGGTTTACCTTTTTCGTTAAATGAATCATTTTGCACAAATTGTTGCATACAGATTTATCTAATTGTGATGGTTTGTGAATCATAAAATTGTTGTTATCTTTTATGTCTTGTTTGTCCTGTTGTTTATATTTGAACAACACAACTGCTTCTAGTTTACGAGAAGCTCGTGGAGAATCCGGTGCGGGTTTCCTCCCACAGAACAATTGAATCAACTACTGTATACAGGACAAGCCTGAAGCATTACTTCAGGTCAGTTTGTTATTTGTTATTTGATAGTTAATTTGTTAGTATAATATAAGTAGTTTAGATAGATATATGTATAGTTCAGATTTGTAGTTAGAGTTATTATTTTAGTTGCTTAGCTTAGATAATTTTTATTTAATTTCTTTCTCATAAAATTAAAAAAAAAAAAAAGTTTCGATGTCTTAGGATAGATTACAAATGACTTTTGCAGGTTTTCATTTAAATCTGTAATCTGTAAATATTGTATATTTGTAATTGGATATGATTCTGTTGGTAATTGAACATTTAATTTTATAGAATTATAGTTGTATAATTTAGGTAGTAGATTGTATATATGTATTTTAGATTTATTTTTTAGTTTGCTTTAATTATTTTTTTTCATTTAGATTAGTTCCTTAGTGTAGTTTTCATTTTTTTCCCTAGGACTTAGATCGACTAACGGAGTCGCTAAACCTGTCATGGTGGGTCATCCCAAACGGCTTGGGTTATTTAGACAACCCCGGACCGGATCCATTCTTCCAGTTGGCGAGCGTTCAATTTCGCCCGTCAACACAACTCTGGGGTCTGAACATGTTGTACATTAGGAACATTTAGATTTTTCTTAAGGATCTTAATCTGATTATTCTTCTCTTTGATTAGGTCGCCAACAACAGTCGGATTTTTAGGATCTTCTCCTAGGGAAACAATCTTCCTCTCCAACTCATTAATCCAAATTTTATTGGCTTTAGTGGCCACCCTCTCCTGCGTCAACTGCTTTGCTATTTTGATTAGCATATTTTTCATCTTCCTCTCACTAGTAGAGGATTGCAATACCCCTCTATACAACATATCACTTGTTTGTTGGTGCAATTAAATCATATCCACATAGTGGATATCCTGAAGCTTTACTCTCATTTGAGTGGCTTTTTAAACTACAAGAAAAAGAGGCTTAAGTACCTTTGACTCTAATATAGCCAAATTGAATATACCCTACTACTAATCCACAAAAGATAGTAATTTTGTTTAAGTTGTGTTTTCTTCCCAAGCTTGAGGATACATTTCCTTTTTCACCCCTTGAATTTTTATATTTATATCCAAATACTGTGAAAAGAGTGAGGGCTATTATCAAATATTCCTTCAGTTATAGAGGTCGGTGAAACTTTTGGTGTTAACAATAGAGTTGAACTGAGATGCTCAATAGTGATAAAAGGTCCATTTGAGGTTGAACTAGCTTCACTTAATCCTTGTCTAATTTGCAATATACACTTCCCTTCTCTTGTAAACTTAGCTAAGAACACCTCTAAGTCTAATTATTCATCACCTTTAGTCTTTTTGCTTAGTTTCTCACTCAATTGATCATCAATATCCATTTCAGAATGCATGTATGAAAATGTCCTCTTTCCAAGTTGTTATTCTTGTTTTGAGGAGTCTTAATTACATTGGATTGGTTCATTGACTAAGTGGTAGTTTTATTTTGGGCCTCCCATTTTCATAACGTCTTCCCATGAATCCATATTATAAGTTCTTTCCACTACATGATTTAATAGATGCTTGTACATAGGACTTCTAGCTACAATCACACCATGTGGGTCATACACTCATTTACTTCCCTTTTTAAAGTCTAGTCGTTGTATCATTTCTTCTATAACAACTATAACAGTTCTAATCTTGACCAAGAAAGGGCCAACCTCTTGAGGAAGATTGAAAGCGATGACCTACTTATGCTAGGAAAAACGAAATTGATCTGGAATGATCCTTTGTCTTATGTATTCCAAAGAAAATATTCTTGGAGTTAGGAAAATTGGCAGCTTATATGGCTCATGTTCAAAACCATGTACTCTAATGATGGTGTGATCCTCAACTAGGTACCAATCTCCTAATCTGGTATTTTTTCTTAGTTGCAATATATTTTTAAACTTAGGAAACATCCTAGGAAGTTGAGTGCCATGGTGCAGAATATAGCATGCACTCATGAACTTGTTTACATAAAGGATGAAACCTTTATTTTGGTCTCATTTCCTCACCTCCTCATCCAACTCAATTAATGGATTGGTTTTACCTGAATCATCTATTGTTTTGATCCCAAAGCTCTAAAAAAAGGAAGAATTATTGAATAATATGAGGTGCACCATGTAGTCCTAGTACCTAAAAGACTTAGTGAGGTGGAAAATTGACAATTGGAAGTTTATGACTTCCTATAGGAATTGAAAATAATCAAATTTTGTGAGGGTGATTGACTCTAGTGGAAATAAGACAAAACAAAGCCCTAAAATGGTCTCATCCACTGATCTATAATGTTCATAGCCTAAAACCTAACAAATCATTGCAATAGCCTACCTAGTTATTTAAGGTAAGATGGTGGATTTGAAACGAGGTGGACCAGTTGGTAATGGGGCATTTGGGGCTAATAGATTTCTCAACAGTTTCTCTCTTTCATATTGTGATGATTCTTTTTACTTAGAGTCAAGCTCATCATCATTCATGATTTCATATACAACATGGTCTAGAATTTGGAGCATTTTGGAAATGGATTATTTACTTATTTCACAAAATATCCTAGAATCATGTACACAAATTATTTACTTCCTATCCACCTGGTAATTTACAATACACCAATTGACTAATTCTAGAAAGTGATAGGCTTGTGAAATAATTGATCTAGCTAGATTGGATTCCCATAATTTCAAGTAGTTTCGACCATTGTTGGCATCAACCTGGGCTCTATGAATTAATTAGTGAAGGTCAGGGGAAAACTGTATAGGGTTGAAAACATCCCTTTCCTTGTCCTCCAAGTGATCATCAAATACAATCGTTTTCTTAGTTGGTCGAATTTGGTTAGGGTTTGATTTAGTGTCCATTTGATTACTTTTAGGGGGGAAATACTGACTACCTTTCTCCATCTATACTTATTTTAAACAATTTGAAAACATTTGAAATAAGGAAACAATAACACTACTCGAACTTATTTGTCGAAGGAGAATTTGACCCATTTTACTAGTCTATTGTACTCATAACAATGTTTAGCATGTGCATTTAGCTGATATTCTTCGGGAGTAATTGTTTTAAACTTTTTTTAAAAATTCTTTGGATTACATCGATGCGACACATCATTTATTTGGCTTACATCACCGTGGCACCTGTCATCAATTTGTGCATTTCAGGGGTAAGCTAAAGTCGTTTCATAATACCACCCCTGCGTATCGATATGAATAAGGTGATGACACATTATCATCCGTTAATACAATGGTTCCAAAGTTAGGCCTTTGACCCCTTGTTATCCGACGTGCACTTTCACCGATCGAAATAAGTTGAGACTGTCAATCTTGGATCTATATCAATGGTATGATCATCTCTGTTGAATTTTCATTTCAAACCATGTTTTTTCTCTTTTGTTCCTACATAACTATGGAAAAGTGATGTAGTATACAAGGTATAGAACCTAAACTAACGAGTGAATGATAGAGAAAACTTGAAGCAAATGGAACTCAAATATAACCATTGTGAACCATTTAATATAAAACAAACAACCACAAGATCTACATTCTCTATCTATATCACCAACGAGGCTACATACTGACAACATTCTTGAGTCGATCCCTTTGATGCATAGGTGGGTTTCGGTCTCTCCTTTTCCTGGTCTGCTCCTATGTGCACTGTTGTTATTGGAAGGTGTCGATCCAATGAAAATGTCAGAGAGTTTCTCCTCTCTTCAGTCGTACTGGAAGGTGGGGTCGATCCAATGAAAATTACAGTGGGTTGATCCTCTGCACAGTCTTCTCACTGGTAGGTGGGTTCGAACAATGTAGTCATCAACTAGTTTGGGAGATGGTTTATTTTCTCGGGGTTTGGCGCCATAGTGTTTTTTTATGTTTGAAATGTATATTTTTTTATTTGTTATTTGTTTGTAATTTAATTTAAACTCATATTTGTATTTAATATGTGTTTTATAGTTATATATAAGGGTATAGAGTTGAAGTGAAAGTAGGTTCCTATGCATGGAGGGTGAGAGGAAGAGAACTAGAGGGGGGGAGGGAGCCAACAAGAATCGTCTATTTCATTTTTAATGGCATTGTTAGCACGTGCATCGGTTTTCCCTTCCACTTGAAATATGTATACATGATTCATTCGATTCTTGAATTTTCTCATAAGTCAGGGGGATAAGGGGGATAAGTCAGGTACGAAATATTTGTAGGGATTTCTTTGTATTATTCATCTAACTACAACCATGATCAAGTTTGTATCCATGACTGGTCTATCAATATTTATCCCAATTAAGATTATGTAGGCCCCATAATGAACAATTGGGACCTGTGGGATTAGAATTTAAAGGGATTTGAGGCATATGAAAATTGTTAGAGAACTAGGTTGAAGGTTTAGGGGTTGTGGTGGGGAACCTAGGAAGAGGTATGGCCATAATGAGCTTAGCTGGGATCGGGTGTGGGGGGACGGGGGCCTGCGATTATATGGGTCTACTAGGGATAAAGTGGAAGTAGTTGGTTCTTATGCATGGAGCTAGGGGAGAGGGAGAGAACAAGTTGAGGGAGGGAGGGAGCCAACAAACTGGCTTGTCTTTTTTATTTTTAACGACATTGTTAGCATGTTCATTGGTCTTCCATTTCACCTCTATCTACCTCCCTCTCTTTCTACCCACTTCCTCCCTCCCTCTCTCTCCATATCAATCATAACCTTTGATATTATGCTCTCTCTCTCTCTATCCATGTCACTCTCAACCTCTCACACTCTAACACACTCTTTCTCTAATCCCCTCTATATCTTCCTATCTCTCTACCCCCCTCTCTATATTCTGGCTCTAGTCTCTCATATAATATCAACTGTGAGTAATTTAACTTACTTCATGTGTATCACTCTCTCTCTCTCTCTCTCTCACACACACACTCACACACACTCTCTACCCCCCTCTCTATCTTCCTCTCTCTCTCTACCCCCCCTCTATCTTCCCCTGTCACACTCTCACACATTCTCTCATATAATATTGATTGTGAGTAATTTAACTTACTTCATTTGTATCTCTCTCTCTCTCTCTCTCACACACACACACACACACACACACACAATCACTCTCTCTCTCTCTCTCTACCCCCCTCTCTATCTTCCTCTCTCTCTACCCCCCTCTCTGTCTTCCTCTATCTCTCTACCCCGCTCGTTGTCTTCCTCTCTCTCCCTCTCACACTCTTACACATTCTCTCATATAATATCAATTGTGAGCAATTTAACTTACTTCATTTGTATCACTCTCTCTCTCTCACACACACACTCTCTCTCTTCCTCTCTCTCTACCCCCTATGTCTTCCTCTCTCTCTACCCCCATCTCTGTCTTCCTCTCTCTCCCTCTCACACTCACACATTCTCTCATATAATATAAATTGTGAGTAATTTAACTTACTTCAGTTATCTCTCTCTCTCTCTCTCAAACACACACACACACACTACTCTCAACTTCTCTCTCTCCCTCTCACACACTCTCTCTCTACCCCCCTATATGTATTCATCTCTCTATACACCCCCTCTTTATATCTAACACCCTCCATGTCTTTCTCTCTCTCCCTCTCATCACACTCTCACACACACTCTCATATATCAATTGTGAGTATTAATTTAACTTACTCCATTTGTATGAATAATATTTGCAAAAGCTTCTCATCAAAGAAATAATAGTGCAAAGCTATGTCCATTAAACCATGACCAAGACCTAGGCCATGAACTAGAGTACCTACACCTAGACCATGATGTACCCCTAGACCATGACCTATACATTGGAAAGACTATTTATTTGTCTCCCTCTCTCTGTCTAATATCTGGCATGCTCACTCACTCTCTTCCCTTACCTCCATCTTCCTTTCTCTTTAACTCCCACTCTGTAAATCCTCTATTTATTAGGGCAGTGGTTAGGGAACTAGGTTGAAGGTGTAGGAGTTATGGGGACCCTAGGAAGAGGCACAACCATAAGGAGCTTAGCTGGGATTGGGTGTGGGGAGGAGTTAAGTTGGGTTAGGTATAGAAAGGGGCCTGGGGTTAGATGGGTCTAGGGAAGAAATAGTGGAGGTAAGTAATTCCTTATATGCATTAAGGGCCAAGGAGAGAGAGAGAACATGATAGAGGGAGAGATCCAACAAGAGTTGTCTTTTTTTATTTTTAACGACACCGTTAGCATGTGCCTCGGTCTTCCCTGCCACCTATAATATGTATACAGGATTCATTCCATCCATGACCTAGACCATGACCTATACCTAGGCCATGATCTAGACCTACACCTAGACCATGACGTAGATAATGGAAATATTATTTATCGGTCTCCCATTCAATCTCTTCCCTTATCTCCCTCTCTCCCCCTGCTCCTATGTCTCGATACCACCTCTCTCTCTCTCTCTCTCTTATTTCTCGCATGCTCACTCACTCTCTCCTATTTTCTCACTCTTCCTCTCTCTTTCTCCCCAAGTACTATGCCTCTCTCCCCCACTATCTCCCACAACAAACATATAGATAAGTTCAAATTACAAATATAGAAAATAATAATAAACACACTTTGTAATTTCATATATAACTTTTTGATGGGTTAATAAAAAGTCATAAAGATTGAGCCACGTTTTTTTTGGAGGAATTTCAAAGTGTTAAATATGACAATATAAAACTTTAGACACAATCACAAAATCAAATTTATTAATGATTAGAAATCGTAATGTTTTTCCAAGTACTACAACCTTAATGAGTATCATAATTATTAACTAATCAAACTGTCATTTGGGTTTAATGACGATATTCATAAATCGATTGATACAATTGTCAGTGGGACCGAATTGTGTGAAAATTCACACATTAAGAGTATCAACTTGTACTTTGGTAATCCAATGAAGGATTAAAACTTATATAGATTTCCTCATTTGGCTCATGATCCATTTAATGGTCATTTCATTGATATTTTGTATTTGAAAGATATTAAGATATTGGGCATTGTGAATCATGATGATTACATCTACCTAATGGTGACATAAGGCTCAAATTACCAGAGAAACAAGAAGAATTCAAAGATTGGGAATACTTCTGTAGTTACTGCAAGTGTTACAAATTTTGTAGTTGTTGTTCTTGCAACATCAATTTTTTCAAAAAGATCCGTAGACACATTTCCTAAAGTTCCTACTCGTTTAGTTAAGAGTACTCCTAAAGCAAGGGATACAAAGTTTAAATCTCATGCAAGGAATGAACAACCCACGATGGAGTTTTAGCTCATGGTTGAGAACAAACTAAACATAATTATGAATGATCTAATGGGGATTAAACATGATCTTCATGTTCTAAGATTTCTGAGATGCCAAGCTGAGGAGAATAATGGAGTTGGTGGTGTTAGTTCATCTACCTTTGGGCATTATGTCTACATTAGCAAAGATGAGGAAATGGGTGATGCCTAAATAGACTCGGATCATTACATGTTAGTTGTATTAAGTTTAAGTATTGTGTTTGAAGATGTGATTTAGACATCTTTTGTAATTTTTATGATTCCAGGCTTTTATTCTAATACTTTGTATATCTTGTTTTCCATATAAATGACTTATGTTGTTCATTTAATGATTCATAACTTATTTGATCAATGTCTGTTTTGTTTATCTAAAGGATATTTACAATAAATATTCATATGAAATATATATTAGAAAGATATTTTGTTTATAATTTCATGGTTTAAATATACTTAATCCAATGTGGAATTTCATATTTCCACTCATATAGATTTTATACTATGCTCAGTTTTTGTAAGGAATTTTAAATTCCGTTGAGAAAGAAGAATTTGTAATAAGAATAAACACTTGTTCTTTAAATAAAAATAGAAAATAATTGTTACCCTTTATGCACATCAGGTATGTTTCTATCTAAAAATGCCAATATAAGTTTATAAATAGATGTAAAACCACAAATGACACCTTCTGCAAGTTGAACCACTCAATTTGGCTCAAAATTGGCACTAGGGCATTCATTTTACTTTGAGGCAGTTTTGCATTCACATTTACATGATATCCCAAATATAGATGCATGAAATAAACCTCTCATGTTCTTCGATTGCACTTTAAATGACATGTAAATTTACAATGTATCTAACTCCATATTACAACCTTTAAATCAAATTTTGAGCTACAGGGAAGCTTGGGCATACATTTTAATGTTGTCACTAATTAATACATGTTCGACCTTGCAAATTACATAGGATTTTTTCACAATAGACTCTTTTATGAATGAAAATGAAAAACCGACCTTGGTTTCCCTCATAACCCACCATCCTATGATTCATCATAATGTTGTGAATATTTGTGCATAGAAATCATCATTTTTGGAGGGTAAATGCACTACTAATTAGACAAACAGGTTATAAATATTGGAATCATCAGTTGTTGAGGAATCAAGATGTTATGGAAGAATTCTTGCAATTGTCAATGTTACATTCATTGCTTTGATCCAATGTTTTATTTAAAGCAAAATTTCACCAATTTGGATAAATTTTATTTGTTTTGAAGAAATTTAGGCTACAAATTTTCATACTTTCATTAAAAATTAAAAACTTGTAGCATAATTTATTATTAAAGTTATGCATACACTTATATTTTTCACTTAAATACAAAAAAAATCCATGAATAAATTATAGGTTTTCTTAAAAAAAATTCCAAATCAGTAAGTATGCATCCCAATTTTTTTGGGAATATTCACTACATATGGATGAATAGTTAATAGCAACTATTCTTGGTAAAACCATGAATTTTCAATTGAACTCATGTAACTTTATGTAGGAAAAGAAAATGATTTTAATACTTTACTTGTAGTATTTGTTTTACTTCTTTCAACATCTAGGTGGTATACCGTGTTGTATATTAGTGTGTAGAATTTTTTCCTGCATGTATTTCTAAAGATATTTTCCATTGTCATTTCTTCTTGTTGTAAGTTGTTAATTATTGTCAAAGATGCACATGTGACACTAATGGAATGGTGTTGTTGCCAAATTTTAAAGTCGATAACAAGTATTCGATTGGTTATCGCCTAAGATATATATATATATATATATATACTCTGATCAACAAATAGTTTGATAAGTTATAACTTATGTGTTTTGAAAGAAGAAACATTGCTTTGATCCATAAGTCTGATTACCCTAATTGTTTTCAATCTACCTTCTATTTTTTAATAGTGACTAAAGGTCTTATTAGAGCCTTATTGGATGCAAAATAAAGTGGGTCAAAAATGGCACTAGGGCATGCATTTTACTTTGAGGCGGTTTTACATTCACATTTATATGATATCCCAATTCTAGTTGCATGTAAGCAACCTCTCATTTTCTTCAATTGCACTTTAAACGACATATGTAAATTTAAAATGTATCTAACTTTATATTAGAACCTTTGAAACAATTTTTGAGCTACAAGGAAGCTTGGGCGTACATTTTAATGTTGTCACTTAGTACAGGTTCGACCTTGCAAATTACAGATTTTTTTTGCACAAAAGAGTCTTTTATGACTGGACATGAAAAACTGACCTTGGTTTCTCTCACAACCCACCATCCTCTGATTCATCAAAATAATGTGAATCTTTGTGCATATAAAACATCTTATTTGGACTGCAAATGCACTACTAATTGTACAAACATGTTATAAATATTGGAATGGTCAATTTACAACTTAAATCCTAAATTATGGAGCCATATCCAACTTTGGGCATGCAGTTTAATATAACCAACTTTAACAATTTGGCCCTTTGGTTTTACAATGCAATTATTAGTCTTTATGCAGACCAGGTAGGTTTATCTCTGAAAGTGACAATACAAGTTTATAGACATGTGTAAAATCACCAACTACACCTTATGCAAATTGAACCACAAAATTTGGCACAAAATTGAGAATAGGGCTTGCATTTGAGGCTAAGGAAATTTTGCATTCAACTTTATATGAAATCTCAATTCTAGGTGCATGAAAACAACCTCTAATGTTATTTAATTGAACTTTATATGCATACGTAAATTTTCCATTTATGTAATTCCATCTTAAAACTTCTAAATTTTTTTTTGGAGCTATAGGGAAGCTTGGGCATGCATTTTCATTTAGTCACATAGTACATTTTATACCTCGCAAATTACAAGGAAAACTTTGTCTCTTTTTCACATCTTGTCTTTTTAGACTTGAAATTACAAAATTAACAACATGAACAAGTCTACTATGATAAACCACATCCCCAACAACTTGCACAACTCAAATCTAATGTACAATACAACCTTGAGTTACTTTTTACAAACAAATTGTGCATTTCAATGGTTTTAGTAGGCATCTCTTGCCTATTTTTTCAAAGAATAGTCTTTTATGACTCTTAATGCAAAATTGACCTTGGTTTCTCTCCTAACCAACCATCCTCTGATTCATCAAAAGGATATGAATCTTTGTGCATATAAATCATTATTTTTGGAGTGTAAATGCACTACTAAGTGTGAAAACATGTTATACATATTGAAATCACAATTTACAACTTAAATTCTCAATTATAGAGCCATATCCAACTTTGGGTGTGCAGTTTAATATATCCAACTTTAGCAATTTGGCCATTTGGTTTTATAATGCAATTATTATCCTTTATGCACACTAGGTAGATTTATGTTTGAAAATGCGAATATAAGTTTATAGACAAGTGTAAAATCACAAACTACAACTTATGCAAGTTGAACCACAAAATTTGGCTCAAAGTTGAGACTAGGGCATGCATTTGAGGCTAAGGTACTTTGCATTCAAATTTACACGAAATCCCAATTCTAGGTGCATGAAAGCAACTTCTCATGTTCTTCAATTGAACTTTATATGCATAGGTAAATTTACCGTTTATGTAACTCCATCTTGAAACTTATAAAATAGATTTTGGAGCTACAAAGAAGTTTGGGCGTGCATTTTCATTTAGTCACATACTACAGTTTATATCTTGCAAATTACAAGGCAAACATTCTCTCTTTTGCACAACCACCCTTTTTAAAATTGAAATTGAAAAATACACAACATGAATAGGTCTACTATGATAAACCACACCCCAAGCAACTTGTACAACTCAAATATAAGGTATAATACAAAATTGGATTACTTTTTACAAACAATTTGTGCATTTCGATGGTTTTACTAGGCATCTCTTGTTTATTTTTGCACAAAAGAGTCTTTTATGAATCTTAATGCAAAACTGACCTTGGTTTCTCTCTTAACCCACCATCCTTTGATTCATCAAAATGCCATGAATATTTGTGCATATAAATCATCATTTTTGGAGTATAAATGCACTACTAATTATACACACACACACTATACATATTGTAATCATCAATTTACAACTTAAATCCTAAATTATAGAGCCATATCCAACTTTGGGCATGCAGTTTAATATATCCAACTTTAACAATTTGGCCCTTTGGTTTTATAATGCAATTCTTATCCTTTATGCACATCGGGTAGATTTATATCTGAAAATGCCAATATAAGTTTATAGACAAGTTTAAAATCACAAACTACAACTTATGCAAGTTGAAACACAAAATTTGGTTCAAAATTGAGACTAGGGCTTGCATTTGACAACTTCTCATGTTCTTCAATTGAAATTCATATGCACAAGTAAATTTACCGTTTTTGTAACTCCATCTTGAAACTTATAAAATAGATTTTGGAGCTACAAGGAAGCTTGGGCGTGCATTTTCATTTAGTCACATAGTATAGTTTATACCTTGCAAATTACAAGGCAAACTTTCTCTCTTTTGCACAACCACCCTTTTTAAAATTAAAATTGAAAAATAAACAACAT
>ML783274.1:219700-236675 GCA_009831015.1 Picea engelmannii | reverse complement strand
GGAAAAAGGTTGAAGTACATGTGAAAAGGAAAAGAGAAGAAGAACAAAAACTTAAATAAGATTATGAAAAACAAGAAAAATAAAAATTAGAAGAAACATAGAAGGAAAGATTGGAAGAAGAAGAAAAGAAGAAGAAGAAAGAGGAAGAGGAAGAAACAAACCATGATAAAGGTCAAGGAAATATTGTTGGTGATGACAAGAACACATGGGAACAATAGTCACTTATCCAAATAGAGCAAAAAATAGAATAAGAAACGTAACAACTTATAACAACCCCTCCAAGTAGTTTCATTGACATGACTATGGAAGATGTGACTATTCCTAAGTTAGCGATATGAAAGGGACCAAAAGAGATAGATTGAGTGACTTCTTATATGTTGGGTTAGATATCTCACATGCAACAATGGACAAGGATATATCTAAATCATAATAAATTCAAAACTTAGGGAAACATATATCCTTGATGGAGAACCAAGTAAAATATTATAAATATTCACAAGGATTAGTAACAAATTTTGTAGAAGAAACATTGGAATAAGATAAGATTAATACTTAGATGAAAGGAAATTTCATCTTCAAATTATTTAATCTACATGAATTAAACATGCAATTGTTCATTCTTTACAAGTAAAACTTAATCTGGAAGGAACAACAGGGAAAAGTTCAATACCAATTGAACTTTATCTAGAAAATTATAACACACCTAATCCCCTAAGTTCCTTTTAAGGGATGGGGTATTAAATTTTCTCTTATTCTAATGATCTTAAATATTCTCTATCACATCTCCATCATTTTATGCTCATCAAGAGCTTTCCAATGATGGTAAGTTCACTCAGAAAATGAGATTTAGAACGAGGGTTATGACCTTCCGAAGTTCTCGGATTTACATAGGAAACATCTCTCTTACTTCCACGTGGCATCCTCGTGACCTCTCATTTTCCACACCAACTGATGTGGTGACACCCTGGTCTTGATGTGGCACTAGCCTAGCCTGTCACAGTGGAAATTCGGTCCACACAGGCCTGTATCCATCGTAACTCGGGCCTTCTCCTGACACACTCTTGGCTTACCTCTGACAAATATGGTATCAAGGAATATTCCCCCTTGATACCATCCATTTGGAGTTTCAAAAATTCATGCAGTATCTCCACTCTGAACCCAAGGTATCAAGGAATATTCCCTTTCCCTCGATGGATGGTCTTGATGCACGCAAGATCTCCTGACCTATGGTTAGGATCCATTCGGTTCCTGAGGTTTACCAATCCTATTGAACCCCACTCAACTCGTCAACCAATTGAATATTAACACACGCCATCATGTTGATGCTCTTAGTTGACATCAACTCACCATTGCACCATAGGGTGCTTAGGCTTGCTCGACTAGAGAATGACATTTGTCCCTCTCCTATAATCCAATTAAAACACTTAATTAATATTTCATAGAATATCACTCTTTGGTATTTAATTACTTAAATCTCATTAGGGACAATTATTCTCCACAACTAATTATCCAATAATTACATTTGTCTTATCCTAATAATCTTGGCCCATTAATTAATAATGTTTTACTTTTTTTTTTTCTTTCTCCCCCTTAGAAGTACTTTAGCACTAATTCAATTATTTACTCATATGATAATTATGAGTAATTATATTATAACACAATGAGGTTAATTAGGCCATGGTATGCTTAAATGGATTAACCTTAATTAATGTATACAATTCACTACCTCCCCAGCACACAACTCCATACTGAATTACATGTAATTTAATTTAAATACATATAAATATTGGGAGAGGAAAAGAAAGGAATTAAAATATTCAATTATTGTATTTTATCCCAGGTTATTCAAACCTCCTTCATGTGTAACATTGTATATGTGTGGGAACCTTTATAAATAATCCTTCCATCATTCTGATGGCTTCACTATCTATTCGAAATCTCCCTTTCATTTATTCCAAACGATCAACTCTGAAATTCAACTCAAAAAGGGTTTTGGTGTTCGTGTTGTATTATTATAATATTGAATATTATATCCATTCAGGCTTGGAATACATGTAATCATCTCAACACTCTCAAAAGTAAAGTGTTTTATTATTAAAATAGATACATATGACCATATAGTACCATGGCCCTCATTCTCCAACTCTTCGCAATTCGATAGTTCAACTCCTTTTTCACGTTTTAATTTAATCTTCGATAATTGAGACCTTCTTCACGTGCTCACCTCTCACCTATCCGACAACCAATCAGTAAAGGGAAGCGGTAGTATTAAAATACATTTATAATTTATAATTCCCATGCCATCGCTCCGACGACTTTGGACTTCATTCACATACGCTCTCCCTTCCACTTCCGAGGTTGGAATCCGAAGACCAATCACCGATAAGCATAGCTTAATGTTTAATAGTGTATGATTTGAAATCCATTGGTCATCTCACTCCATACAATTTTCCCTTTTTAAAAAATGATTGTTTGATAATAATAATTATAAATATTTATATAACCATTTTCACGTGGAAAAACAATACAATGAGGTATATTTTCCAAGGCTTTATTATATATATATATACTATAGCTCTTCCAGAAATGTAGTGTGGCCCACGATGGGCATAAATTGTGAAATTCGGTAAACTTAGCACATTTAAATCCTTTATACAAAAGGAATGAAATTCCAACCTCCATTAATCATGCACCGGGTAGAAATTTCTGGTATTTAAATGATAACTTTGGTACTTTACCAGAGTTTACCAGAACTTACCATTTGCTCAACTTTTCAGAGAAGAACATATAAATACATAAATTCATTTATATATATACACATATATTCATGAAACAATTATTTGTTTAAATTATTTTTCCATAATATATTTCTATATTAAATTATTTTTAATAGTGTATGATTTGAAATCCATTGGTCATCTCACTCCAAACAATTTTTCCTTTTTAAAAAATGATTGTTTATAATAATAATTATAAATATTTATATAACCATTTTCACGTGGAAAAACAATACAATGAGGTATATTTTCCAAGGCTTTATTATATATATATATATACTAGAGCTCTTCCAGAAATGTAGTGTGGCCCACGATGGGCATAAATTGTGAAATTCGGTAAACTTAGCACATTTAAATCCTTTATACAAAAGGAATGGAATTCCAACCTCCATTAATCATGCACATGTAGAAATTTCTGGTATTTAAATGATAACTTTGGTACTTTACCAGAACTTACCATTTGCTCAACTTTTCAGAGAAGAACATATAAATACATAAATTCATTTATATATATATACACATATATTCATGAAACAATTATTTGTTTAAATTATTTTTCCATAATATATTTCTTGGAGTGGAATTATCCATGGTAAAACAATGGTTTTTACCAGGGATTACTAATCTCCTATTTACCTGCATTTATTTCCTATTTTCAAGGAATCAGTCAATATTCCTAAATATTACCCTTTGGAATAAAAATTTACTATGAAATTCCAAGTAAAATTTATTTCTTACCATATTCAAAGTGAATTTGATTATTCACAATATTTTAAATTCTAAATTTCATTTCACTCCACATTTAGAAACTTAAAGTGCATTTCTCATTCCTTTCCTAATGTTTATGTTTGTTTGAAAAATACTTTGCCTCTTCTCTAATGTCTGGCTTGTTCTCTTATTGTCAAACATGGATCTAATCCTACTTCAAGTTCTAAGTATGGTGGATTTTTCATACCAACAAAGAGGCCAAAGTCCTATGCCCAACCTTCAAGTTTCTAAAAGAAATTGCATTTTCATAATTACCAAGTTGATTTGGGATGATTACGGTGGATTGAATTTACTACCACTTGAGCATTAGTTTATATAGACTAATACAGATGATCAACCAATATTCTGCTCCAATTTGGTTTAGATCCCATTACTAATGAATTTCCTTTTCTAGAGAGGAGCAAGCAAGAAACCAATGACAAGATATGATTTCCAAAACTTTACTTTAGATTTTTCCTAGCCATCTAGTCAATCAAAAGCACAATTTTCAACATTTAAACAGGAGAATAATTTTTGCAAGCATCTAACACTTGAAATCCATATTATAAAATAAACCAGTTGAGCAGATACATAACTTGGAAAAGCACTTATCTCAAACTTGGAATTAGTTAGAAACTGTTGAAGGGTGTTACCTTTTCCACCCAACCATAGGCACATTTTCTCTTGGTGTATTCCTCAACTAGCCAGCCCCTAGCTAGGTCATGATTCCATGAGAGAGAGAGAGGTTTTTATTTTGCTCAGCAACAACAAGGGACAAAGGTTACTCTCCTTTTCCCATAGGAACCTGACAGTCCCATTTTCTATTCACCGAGCAAGGGAGTCTGCTGTGATTTATTTCTCAATCAACTCTTTGCAGCTCCGTTTCTCAGCTTGATTAGAAAACACTTCCCAACAGTTCCAACACCCAGAGAAATTTGTTTTCTCATTTCTCTTCATAACCAAAGAGCTGAACATGCTATCCCTCTTCAGAAATGGTCACCAGACCATTCCTCTACATCCTCTCTACTCAGAAAATGGATCCCATACTCAACCAACTGTCTCCCCTCTTCTCTGCTTGCGATTTTTCCTTGTCTCTTGCCTTCTTCAGTAAGATTTCATGGGTCAAATATCCCAATTCGTGGGTTAGTCCAGAATCCCCTAGATGGGTACTTTTCTACCCATGCTTATGAGACAAGGCAGTTTTGGTGCAACACCCATTCATTTTCATAAATGTGGGAAGCTGATAGTTCATCTACCAACTTCCTCCATTAACTACAATTCTAGAAAAATGGACAATCTTGATTTTTCTTGATTATTAAATTGGGAAGGGAAATTTCCTCACTGATTCCCTCTCATGGCATCATGACTTGTATAGGCAATCCCCCTCAGCAGTTGTCCAACATTTTTCATTTTTACAATAGTAGCATAAATATTTACAATACCCTTTTAGAAAAATATAGTTATATTTACAAGCTGGGGGAAACAAGGGTATTACAATCCCCTCCCCCTTAAAGGAACATTGTCCTCGGTGTTCTTTTCATCTCAACAACACAATTCATGCCTCATGATTCAACTTATTTAACAACATTTCCCTTTTATCTACCTGATCCTTTCCTAGTCTCTTGGCCTTTGTCATATGCCTACAATGATTTCAAACAACAAACATATAATCACAATTTCATGCAAAAACATTTTTACTATTGTTAAAAAGTAAGAGGAAATATTTATATCACCACGATACTTATTTTTTCAATTTCATGGATCTGCATCCAGTTGGCTATCTAACTAACTTGGCCCATTGTTTTCCTTGACATACCAATTGTGTGCACGATCCCAACTAATAATTTATAAGAATTATCGAAGTCCCCCTTCCTTGCAGTCACTCACCCTCCATGCCCAGGCTCAGGTATCCCCTTCTCTGCTATACATTCCCTTGAATGATCCATCTTTATTTTCCAAGGATTTTTCGCACAATAAGAGCTTCCAAGACTTTACTGAGTCTTATAGTCATGTTGTCCCTCTAACTTGCTCTGCCGAGGCATCCCTCCGGACTATGTTACCACAACACAACATCTTATGTGGAGATCATGGCTTATCACAGGGTCCTCATGTCACAAAAATATCCCTTTTCCATGCTTTTTAGCTTGACAACCATCATTTGTCCCTCCAGGACAGATTTGGTATCTCACTTGTATGACATGCATACAGTAATCGTGAGACACAACATCAATTTCAATCTAATTTCTTTCAACTCTGCTACCCACAAATTTCTAATTTTCACATCTTTGTTTTCATATATGTTCCATACATAATCTAGATTCCACAAGTATGTGATATTTCTTCTCATAACAGTTTGGATAAGCATGCATTGGTCTTCGTTATGGGCTTACTTATGATGCCATATCTAAGACCCTTCTTCCTGCAACTCCATCTTCACATAGCCAAACAAGTTGTCATTTCTTATGCACATTACATATTCAAAACTATGCATACTAATAGTCAAATCATTTTCATTTATTCAATGGTACAAAGAAAAAGGAAATATCATTCTTTATGCATGCATCATTTCAACATACCAAACTTTCCAAATGCAATTCAAATATTGAAGGACTTTAATCAATTTTCCAATGTTCATGGCCACATTCATACTCAATGCACCCTTGCATTGAGTTCAAGCGTGTCACTCTTTATGACAATATCTTTTCCATGGTGTGTTGAAGCTTAACCAACCTCTTCACCATATGGCTTATTCATTTTCATTCATTATTACAGCAAGATTGCGCTTCCTTCTATAAACTGATCATGTCCTCAGTTTAACATATTATAATATGAAACCTAAGATTCATATGGTTGCATCTAAACATTTCTTTCCTCACTGGTAGCTAGTGGTGCCAATACTCATGGCCACCCACTTTTTTTCTTTAACACCTTTACAATTTATGTAGAGTATTGGAAGGTCCTCCTTCCTTAATGGGAATTCTATTGTCTACCCTCTTATGCAAGCATGCATTTCCTCAATGCATTCAATTCAATGTCCTTCCTATGAGAACTTTTGTTCCCAATCTCTCTTGATTGGTCAATGTACCCATGAAACTATTGATTCATGAATTTTCTTGCAAGGATTCTTAATCATCCTTGACTGGCATAGATTTCCTCTCTCTATTATTCAAATTATTCTTTCCTGAATCTTACCCTGCTTGGGTAGAAATGACATACAATAGCTACTCAAAATTATTTGCATATCAGTAAGAAATTATAATACTTCATAGGGGATTCTTACCAAATTCCTTCATACCTTATGCCACATAGGCATGAACATTTTAATACATGTTTTGTCTACCAACACCCTTCTTTCTTTTATCCTTTACCATAGGTTATCTACTATTGGAAGCTGTCCTTTCCCAACAGCTCCAATCATTTCTTACACAAAACATGCATTATCACATTCAAAATTATTTCAACTGTCATGTTAACTAAAATGCATGTATTTAAATCAGTAAAATATTTTCAAATATGCCCCAACATATCTATATGCACTGTATCACATTACCCTCAATGTTTTCATGAGTACAAACATAATCAAATATCTACCCGTTTCTTCAGTCACACTTTTATCACCATTCTCATGCTAAAACATTCACACACAACAACATATCAACTTCTCATCCCAGATAAACACAATACATAACAAGAAAAAAAAGGAGTTAAGGGACACTTCCCTCTTTTCCAACTCCTCCTACACATCCTGGAAATTTCAATTTAGCTGAGTTATTTTCAAGGGCTTAATGCCTTTTCCTGACATGGCTCAACCAAGTCTATTCATTTAAACATACTTATTTTTTTATTATACTTGGATTTCACAACTGTTCTTTTAAATCCTTCAACTCTGCTAAGAAATCAAAGTTCGAAAGTAAGAAAGGTGTTCCTCCTTTTCTCCTCTTTACTTCTATAATCTACTCCCTGCTGGGATATTTCTACTCTTTCATTGAGTAGTCTTGGTTAGGTTCACCTTAAGCTTCTTCGATAATTCAACATGCTACAACAACAATATTTTTTTCACAATGAATTATGAATGTGTGCATTCTGCACATTACTATTTAGACATCAGAATAGTCAGCGTTCATTTTTTAGTCTTCCATTCATGCAATATGTTTTAGAATGTAATCGAGGATTGTTATATAGATAGGCTTACATCCCACTTCCCAATTCTTAGAAGTCATTAAGATTGTGACTCTATTCTTCTGACAGAGTCTTTACAAAGTTCCTCCAAAGGGAACTTCTTCAGCATGCAACTCTTTCGTTGCACAACCATCACTAACTGGAGTGGCCTTAGCTTCATTATTTGAGAGGTTTACTCAAAATTCCACAAGGGATATAAGCATGCATCTTTACTTTAACATCATTTAATTCATGATTTTCCACAATCATTCTCATGCAATCCTCATAGGCATAATCATGTTTCTTTTTATCATAACAATAGAACATCCCTGCTCATTTATCTTTTTTAACAATTTATTCTAGCTTTTCCCAAGGAAATGGGACACATCCTCCTCAAGTTATTATTTCGTTAATATAATTAGACCTTCCAACATAGGATTAACCATGCATCCATGTAATTTCTCATATATGACAAGTACACATCTTGCCTCACAACCTACTTGACCAAGCAGTCATATTATACTTTTAAGCATGTATAAATATATTTGTATATATGTAGGTGCATCACTTGCACCTTTTTACCTCATTCATTCACATTGATATTTTAGTTTTAATATTAGTGTTCTTTAGTGAGAGATTACGGTCAATCGTATGAATAGTCCCATAGTCATAATTCATATTGATGCTTCCCTCTCTACATGGAAACAACTAGCAAGGGCCACTTTTCCCCTTTCTACTGTAAAAACCTTCCATAAATCATAATTCAGATGGGTAGTTATTTTATTACCCAAGGCAATAAGATAACCACTTCTAGTCTCTTCTTCATGCCTCAATTCATTCTCGATCAATAGATCTCTATAAGGGAATATTTTCCTAAACTCCCTCTTATTCCTATATGAGTATACCAAGCCATATCCATATGGCTACCATCCACCTCTAGATGTCAATATGATCCACTGGTCATCCAAAGGTGTTTCGACACCTCCTTAATCGGACCTTGCATCCGTCTCCCATTAATCCTTACAGTCTTATCTTAATAAGGTAATAGGCCACAACATTATCATAATTTAATTCTTGTTGTTAACTCCTGTTGACATAAGGTCATTCTCACATAAAAGGTCCATTAGTAGACCATACCTTACAACCCACCATAGGTTATAATATGCCTAATTTTCATGTTCAATATTTCTCCATATTCTTTCTAGCATATCCTTGTGCACCAATAATTTGACCTATGCATGCAGTGCATATATATTCCACTTGCTTACCTCTTTGCACAGACACACCCTTCAGTTATTAAGGATGTACACTCCCTTATCACATCCATGAGCTCTTAAACTTGCTCATGTCACTTTACTTCTTTCATGAAGGTTATTCTCATCCCATAGGGCTTCTTTTTACTTTGCTAAAGGGGGTTATCCCAATAGCAGGTTTCAATTAAGACAATACAAGTAAGTTGACCTCACATATTTCCACAAGGCTTCTAGACATGGGGAAATATACTCACAAGACCTAATCTCTTATTTAAGCAACAATTGTGATTACCAAAGGCTTCATAAGATCACATTTGTAGGCAACCTTGCAACCTATTCAATTCATTCAAATCCAAGTCTTGTTATTAATGCCTATCATCATAATCCCACTCCTATAGGGGTGGCTATCATTCGCCCAAAGAAACAATATGATTTTTCTGCTGCAATCCATCAGGGTTCGATTATTTTGTTGAGTAAATTCCGGACAAAATTTCAATCTACAATCCTTCTCCTCAAGGAGCTTATGCAGATAATGTCCTTGTGGAAGTAAAAACTTCCAATAGGATAGTCTTAGCCTTGGTAAACTATTCTCATGAATCTTCTCCGACGCATCCAAACCTAGTGTTTGAGTCATGCTCTACTAGATAGGCTAGGGTAGGGTTCCCTCCCCCTTAAATCTTTCTAATAAAATTTATTTGACTCTTTCATAAGCCCAAGCAGACCAAGTGTTGTTGCCGGCTCTGATACCACACTGTAAGACACCCAATTCCCTAAGTTCCTCTTAAGGGATGGGGTATTAAATTTTTACTTCTTCTAACGATCTTAAATATTCTCTATCATAACTCCATTGTCTTCTTCTCATCAAGAGCTTTCCAACGACGGTAAGTTCACTAAGAAATTGAGCTCTGGAATGAGGGTTATGACCTTCCAAATTTCTCGAGTTTACATAGGAAACATCTCTCTTACTACCACGTGGCATCCTAGTCACCTCTCACTTTCCACACCAACTGATGTGGCGACACCCTATTCTTGATGTGGCACTAGCCTAGCCTGCCACAGTGGAACTTCGTTCCACATAGACCTGCATCCATCTTAACTTGAGCCTTCTCCCGACACACTCTTCGCTTACCTCCGATGAATATGGTATTGAGGAATATTCCCCCTTGATACCATGCATTCATATTTTGAGAAATTCACGCATTCTCTCCACTCTAAACCCAAGGTATCAAGGAATATTCCCTTTCCCTCGATCGACTATATCGATGCACGCAAGATCTGTCGACCTATGGTTAGGATCCATTCGATGTGTGAGGTTTACTAGTCCTACTAGACCCCACTCAACCTGTCAACCAATTGAATATTAACATGCATCATCAAGTTGATTCTCTTAGTCGACATCAAATCGCCATGTCACCATAGGGTGCTTAGGATTGCTCGACTAGAGAATGACGTTTGTCCCTCTCCTATAATCCAATTAAAACACTTAATTAATGTTTCGTAGAATACCACTATTTGGTATTTAATTACTTAAATCTCATTAGGGATAATTATTCTCCATAATTAATTATCCAGTAATTACATTTTGCTGAGCCTAATAATCTTGGCCCAATAATTAATGAGGTTTTAATATTTTTTTCTTTCTCCCCCTTAGAAGTAGTTTAACACTAATTCAATTAATTACTCATATGATAATTATGAGTAATTATATTATAAGACAATGAGGTTAATTAGGCCGTAGAATACTTAAATTGATTAACCTTAATTAATGTATATAATTCACTGTCTCCACAACATGCAACTCCATACAAAATTTCATGTAATTTAATTTAAATACATATAAATATCGGGAGAGGAAAATAAAGGCATTAAAACATATTTAATTATTGTATTTTATCCCAGGTTATTCAAACTTGCTTCACGTGTAACATTGTATATGTGTGGGACCCTTTATAAATATGTCTGCGATCGCTCCGATGGCTTCACTGTCTATTCAAAATCTCCCTTTCGTTTATTCCGAACGATCAACTCTGAAATTCAACTCAAAAAGGGTTTTGGTGTTTGTGTTGTATTATTATAATATTGAATATTATATCCATTCAGTCTTGGAATACGTGTAATCATCTCAACACTATGCAAAGAAAAGTGTTTTATTATTAAAATATATACATATGACCATATAGTACTATGGCCCTCATTCTCCACCTCTTCGCACTCTGATAGTTCACTCCCTTTTCACAACTCCGACAAGCAGGCTCCGAATAAAAAATAATATATATATATATATATATATATATGTGTGTGTGTGTGTGTGTGTGTGTGTGTGTGTGTACCATAGCTCTTCCAGAAATGCAGTACGGACCATGCTAGGCATAAATTGTGAAATTCATTAAACTTAGCAGATTTAAATCCTTTATACAAAAGGAATGGAATTCCAACCTCCATTACTCATGCACCAGGTATAAATTTTTGGTATTTAAATGTTAACTTTGGAATTTTACCAGAGTTTACCAGAAATTACCATTTGCTCAACTTTGGAATAAATATCTACTGTGAAATTCCAAGTAAATTTTGTTTCTTACCAAATTCAAAGGGAATTTGATTATTCACAATATTTTAAATTCCAAATTTCATTTCAATCCACATTTAGAAACTTAAAGTGCATTTCACATTCCTTTCATAATGTTTGTTTGCAAAATACTTTGCCTCTTCTCTAATTTGTGGCTTGTTCTCTTATTGTCAAACATGGATATGATCCTACTTCAAGTTCTAAGTTTGGTAGATTTTTCAGACCAACAAAGAGGCCAATGTCATATTCCTGCCTTCAAGTTTCTAACATAAATTGCATTTTCATAATTACCAAGCTGATTTGGGATGATTATGGTGGCTTGACTTTACTACCACTTGAGAATTAATTTATATAGACTAATACATATGATCAACCAATATTCTTCTCCAATTTGGTTTAGATCCCATTACTAACAACTTTCCTTTTCTAGACTGAAGCAGGCAAGAAACCAATGACATGATATGATTTCCAAAACTTTACTTCATATTTTTCCCAGCCAACTAGGCAATCAAAATCACAAATTTCAACATTTAAACATGAGAATAATTTTTGCAAGCATCTAGCACTTGTAATCCATATTATAAAATAAACCAGTCGAGAAAATACAAAACTTTGAAAAGAACTTATCTGAAGCTTGGAATTAGTTGGCAACTACTGAAGGGTGTTCTGTTTTCCACCCAACCATAGGCACAATTTCTCTTGGTGTATTCCTCAACTATCCACCCCCTAGCTAGGTCATGATGCCATGAGAGAGAGAGGTTCTCATTTTTCTCAGCAACAACATGGGATAAATGTTACTCTCATTTTCCCACAGGAACCTGACAATCCTGTTTTCTATCCACCAAGCAAGGGAGCCTGCTATAATTTCTTTCTCAATCACTCAAATTCTTTGCAGCTCTGTTTCTTAGCTTGATTAGAAAACACTTCCCAACAATTCCTACACCCTGAGAATTTTTTTTTCTTAGTTCTTTTCAGAACCAAAGAGCTGCACATGCTCTCCCTCTTCAGAAACAACCACCAAACCATTCCTCTACATCCTCTCTACTTAGAAAATGGATCCTATACTCAACCAATTGATTCCCCTCTTCTCTGCTTGCGATTTTTCATTGTCTCTTGCCTTCTTTAGTAAGATTTCATGTGTCAAATCCCCCAATTCGTGGGTCAGTCCAGAATCCCCTAGATGGGCACTTTTTTGAGACACAACAATTTTGGTACAACACCCATTCCTTTTCATAAATGTGTGAAGCTGATAGTTCATATACCACCTTCCTCCATTAACTACAATTCTAGAAAAATGGGCAATCTGGATTTTTATTGATTATTAAATTGGCAAGGGGAATTTCCTCATTGATTCCCTCTCATGGCATCATCACTTGTATAGACAATCCCCCTCAATAGTTGTCCAACATTTTTCCTTTTTACATTAGTAGCATAAATATTTACACTGCCCTTTTAGAAAAAATATAGTTATATTTACAAGCTGGGGGAAACATAAGTATTACACAAACCCATAAAAATAGAGCATATGAGGAACACAACATTAGATTGCTAAACAAAACTAAATCATATGAATTGGAACACGACACCAACTACTAGGGTGGGATTACCCATGAATCCCAAAAACAAATCAAAGTAGAATGTCTAGCTTGTATACAAATATGGGATTTAATTTAAGATGCTACATCACCATTGCAAGTTTCCATCTTCTAGTCCTCGTGAAGAATTTATCCCTACTACTCAAGTTCTTAACAAATTTGAAGAATAAATCTAAAAACATGAAAATAAGTTCAAGAACATATCTACATTGGAGCGAGGACATCTTTAAAAGTACTTGACTAGTGAAGTACAAAAAGCAACACAATTGAAATGTAATTTTCCCAAAATATAAAAGTATATTAAAATATTTGTAAGGGAGATTCTTATTAGTCCCTGCCATGGGACTATAGCAATGAGTTTGCTTTTGATGTGACATTAATTTGCATTTTACAATAAATTTGTGTATGCAATGTAATGTTTAACATAGGAAAACAAATACATATTTTTGGATATAATAAAAATATTTGTGTTTCTCATTTTTAATTGGCTGATAGAATTGAAGTGTTATTGCTCCCTTCACGTCTTTCAATATGTAGAATTGATTACATAATCAATGAATTTCACCAATCATCACATCTAAATATAAAAAGTTATAGTATGTATTTATTATTATGCATTATTATATTTATATTATATTTATTATCTAATATATTATTTATTATTATATTTATAATATATTTATTATATTTATGAATATTATAGTTCCATTCAGTTTATGGTTCATTATACATTTTGAATAACAAACAACCCTCAATTATTATCTTTTGACAAAAAATATTCATTACTTATGCATTTAGTTATATTAAGTTTCATTGTTCAACATGTATTTCCCAATTAACTTGACAGGGACTACGTTTCCATGCAACCCTTGTTTTGTGAGCACCCAAAAAGCACCACATTTTCCCCATATAACTTTATGTAATGACTTATTTATTAAGAGAGGAAATTTTGATCAAAAAGTTGTCAAAAACTTAACCCCTAATTCACCTAACGGATAAGTCATAAAAGCAATTTACATAATTGATTTATGAAAGTATAAATATGAAAATCTAAGTGTATGAGTTTTGTGGGCTCTTAAGGAATGATGAATGATTATTGTTATGAATTATTTTTATCTTTAATTCAATATTCCTTTTGTGGCCAAAAACAATTTTTCTAAAGGAGTATTGTGGGTTGATTCAATTTGTGCATTATTTTACTATTAATTGTTTTTTTATGATATTCAATAAGAATTTATTATCATATGGTTTAGAATTGAAATTTTTTCTTGTAAATAATTTAGGTGATGTTGGTCTTGAAGTAGGTGTGTCATGCTAATGTAAAGGGGTGTTGGGGAAAGAAAGAAAGAAGTTGTTTTAGGGCCAAGTGTTATTTTGATATATTTTAAGATCCCTGCTTTTGACTAGAAATGAATAAGAAGGGTTTTTTTAGCTTCTCTTGTTGTGGGGTGGCATGTTTTTTTATTGTGCATTCATAGGAAAGAGGAGGTGTTGGTTTCATGGGGATTCCATAGTAAATCTGTAATATGTTTTTCTATGTAGGGTTACATATTTTTTTTTCTATTTTTTATTTATTTAGTTGTCATTCATTTCATAATATTCTATGGAATTAATTATGTAGGTGATTAAAAATTAAAAGGATATTTTTTTATTAGTCTTTCATGTAGATTTTTTTCTTGCAATAATTAATTTTCTATTCATGAAAAGTATTCTTGTCAAGGAACTTTTTCTTATAGGATTAATCCTTGGATTTACAAAATTATAGTGATCTTCTCATTTCATTTTTTTGAGATTTATCTCTTAGAAATAGTTTTCTTCCTATTTTCATTTTATGTTAGTTTTTCCCTTGACATTTATTACTTCACAACAAAATCCATAAAAATAGAAAATATAAAGAAAAATTTAAACCTATTCATAAAGCTCATCAAAAAGTTGTCTTGCCATTATCTAGAGGATTACACCATTTACATAGGGAAGATTTTAATTGAGCCTCTTCCTTGGTTTTAATCCCTATTATTGAGATTTTGGAATCCAATCCCCTCAACATGTCCTAACCAAAATGTGTTTAGAACTCTAGAACAAGTCCCCTATAGGTTTTTTGGAAGTGCAAACTCAACATAACTCTTAGAATCTAATTTTGAGGTTCACAAGAAAGAAAACCTATAGTCAAGTAACTCTTTAATTACCATTCATATAAAAATAAAAAAAGGCAAAGATTTGACTACTAGCTCATACAAAGTAAGTTATTTCGATCCTTTGATATCATGGAATTATTTCTGAGAAATCCTCATTGGAGTCCTACTCCTAGCCATCTAGGGTTTTTAATTTCTTAGAAATGCTCATTGGAGTCCTACTCCTAACCATCTAGGGGTTCTTATTATTTATTATTTAGATAATCAAATTAGCATTTTATCTCCCTCTTCTTTACATGAATTTCTACATGGCTCTAACCTTTGATTCATTTGCCACTGTAAAACAATGTAATATTTACTAAAACAATGATAAAAACTATAGTGTTATTTGTCTAGCAAGATGAAGTATGCCCCCTTCTCTCTAATTCATTCCAATGATATAATTAGTCAAGGGTTTTCAACCAAGTCATTCTTTTAATTTGAATGATCTAAGAATGTTCTTCCCCTTCATAATTCCACATGCAAGTGTTCTTGTTTCGATAGCACGCATCAAATTTTGAAATTATATAGTTTGATTGCATGCTTCATTCTCTCTCTATTTCATTCAATTGTTATAATTGGTAAAGGGTTTTCAACTAAGGAATTATTTTAATTTCAATGATCTAAGATGAATGTTTCCCCCCCTTCGTAATTCCGTGTGCGAGTGTGCTTGTTTTAATAACATCCATCAAATTTTGAAATTATATAGTTTTTTTGCATGCTTCAATATCTCTCTAATTCATTTAATTGATATAATTGGTCAAGGGTTTCAACCACGACATTCTTTTAATTTGAATGATCTAAGATGAATGTTTTTCCCCTTCATAATTCCATGTGTGACTGTACTTGTTTCAATAGCACCCATAAAAAATTATATAGTTTGATTGCATGCTTCAATCTCTCGCTAATTAATTCAATTGATATAATTTGTCAAGGGTTTTCAACCAAGGCATTCTTTTAATTTGAATGATCTAAGATGATTTTTTTTCCCTTCGTAATTCCATGTGTGACTGTACTTGTTTTGATAGCTTCCATCAAATTATGAAATTATGTAGTTTGATTTCATGCTTTAATCTATTTTGATAGATCACACTTCAATCCATTTTCAAACAAATGGGAGGTGAGTGTCAATCCAACAAATTGCCCTAATATTGATATTTTTCTTTGAAAACCATTTCATTTAGTGATTATATAATTTTGTTATACTATTGCTTCTTAGGGATGCATGATCAAATAACATAATGAATCTTATTATAGAGGTTAACAATAAAACCATCATTTGACTTCTTGCATTGTCTGTCGAAAGTCATTATATTAATCTTGCATATGAATTCATGCACTGTTAATCCAATCTTTGCTCAAAATTGCAATCCCATTCAAGAACTATTTTTGTATAGCTACGATATTATTACAAATACAATAGTAGAATAGGGGAATAGTGGGAAAATCACATGTTACAATTGCTAACAATGTTAAAGTGTAATGTTGTTGACATTGGTGAAATGCAGGGTAAATAATGGCTCCTTGAAAGTAGGCCAAAAAGAAACAAAAGACTTAAGAAGCTATTTTAAAAGGAGAGGCATCCATGGACTTTGAAATCAAAGAAGCTCAAAAACCTATCTATGGCAATACTAAATGTAATCTAGGCCTCGACAACAATACATAGTGGGGAGAAATTGATTAGATATTTAAAGAAAATGCTTATCTA
>ML783274.1:188789-217795 GCA_009831015.1 Picea engelmannii | reverse complement strand
CTTGTAACTAAGTCTTGTTAGACTACCAATAATTAGGATGAAGATTAAATGGATAGGGATTTTTCTTGTTTCGGTGTTTGTAAACATTTTGAGAGAAATTTAGTAAGAGGAAGCCATTGTTGGCCAAGATTTTGGGAGAAAGAATTTAACTCTAATACTACAAGTATATGAAATTCCTTCTATCATCTTGTGAAGCATTGGAATTGTAGTAAGAATGTATATTTACTATGTGGATTATTGTCATATATAAATATTGCCTTCTTTTTTTTGTTTATCTCTTAGATATTTGTCTATAACCATGAACATGAAACTGTAACTAGCTATTTAATCATAGCCTTTTCTAGATTTATATTTTTTTATCTATATTTCTACCTTTATTCATTCAATGACTTTCCTGCTAGAGACAATAGTAGGAATATATTTTGTCCTTTGTTCATTTCCTTTCAGTTACATGTTCCTAGTTAGGAAATCTAGAATAGATTTGCACTCTACATATAGAGTATAACTTAATTTTCATTTGCATTCAACATTAGGGAATTTTTTCCTATGAACAAAAAGTAGTCCTAGTAGATGGTGTCATTGCATAGTTGCAAGGAATCATGCAACATAGCTAGCACATGGGAATTTTTTCAATACTCATCATCCCAACTGTGAGGATGCATACATCTTCCTTTATGTTTTCTTTCATTTTTATCTCCCAATAGTTGTAATATGATTTTATAAAATTATCTTAAGTCAATTCATAGCCTGTGAACATTTTTTATTTCTTAGAATCTTCACCTAAAATAGATTTTTGTAGCATAAATATTCTCAACTTTGACTCCTACTATAGTATTGTGAGGTAAAATTTAGTTTACTAGAAAATGTTGGACTATGATTGACATTAGACCAAAACACGCAAGCGTTAGTCTCTGCCACAATCATCATAGTTAGGATCCACAAGAGGGGGTTAACCCATGTCATGAAACTCGTGGGAAGCGTTGAACCCAATGTCCAACAATCTCCCCCCCAGCATATGCCAAGAGAGTTTCGAACTCGATACCTATCGCTCTGATACCATTTTTTGGACTATGATTTTCGTTAGACCAAAACCCACATGCGTTAGTCTCCACCACAATCGTTGGAGTTAGGATCCACAAGAGGGGGTTAACCCATGTCACGAAACTCGTGGGAAGTGTTGAATCGAATGTCCAATAGAAAAATCATATGAAGGAAATACCATTCTATTTATCTATTTCTATAAATTTCATATCCCCTTTTTGGTATTTTTTGTAAATTAGAAAGATTTCTATGAAGAATACCCTTCACAATTTCTAACATGTTAAACTTTAGCTAAAATTGAAGTATTACAACAATTTTATTTAACCAACAAGTTACCTAAGACCCCACACCATCATTAAATCATTTTCCCCTTCATTTGGTCCTCGATTCAACTAGAACAAAATATTTGTTGAATTACTACACTAGATAACTCATTTAGGGTATAAGTTGAATTACAATGCAAATTCAATTCATGGGTGTGGCCTAAGACAAGACCTTTCTAAGGCCAAGGAGATATTTTTTTCAAACTTATTTTCAAATCTATATTTTTAGTGGTTTCCTACTTGGGAAAGTCCATATTCATAAGAGTTAGAGCCATAGCTTTCATACCATGGGAAAATCCCTCCAATACTATTTACATAAAAGAACATTTAAATACTAAGTTACAACCAACAATACAATACAATACATCAATATTAACCAACAAAATCACCTTTTGATAAGCAATATTACCAACATCTAATATAGGAATTCTTACACTACAATTTATAAATTTGTAGGTAACCTAAATAATTATATGTACTAGGAATCGAAAGAATATTTAGAGAAATCGCTGAAAGTAGCTTGTTGAAATTTGACTTTAAAAAAGAGAAGACAACCATAAACTAGCTCCAACTAGTAGAAACTAGCAAACAACAATAGAAATGGCCAACAAATTTTAGGGGACAACTCTCCTCCCAAACAACTCCTCAATTAAATATTGAGAGACCATGAGCCCTTGTTGTAATCTATGGGATTGCACAATATAAGTTACCAGTAATGTAATTTACACAACTATAATATTCAACAAGCATTTTGTAAGTAATATATAAGCATACAAACATAGAAGGAGGAAGAGGAGAAAATAAGTAGAGTAACAAAAAACAAGTAGTCTTTTGTTATATCAAATCGATAACCAATAATTACTTCATGGATTCATGCCTATTTATACATCTGTACTAGTGGCAGGTAGTTGCAACTGTCATAACTACCTTGGTTAATTGACCCATCCCATCAGTTGACCAACCCGACTATCTAGTCGACTTATCTTCACAATTGACCGACTCATTACATTTGGTCAACTTATTGGCCTATTCGACTAGTCAACTAGTCCCTCCAACATCTCCCCCCACCCTCAAAGCCTTCTTCATCCTAGAGATTGGGGAGTTTGGAAGCATACAAAATTTCAAAATTATATCCCTAGAAAAATTACACAAATATGTTTAGGGACCCTCTAATTGGATGTTGGTTATTTGTGTTGATTCTTCARGTGGTGCARKATAGTTGGTTRATATAGTAGGGMTAAAAAATTTAAATCTTGGCCTTAGGGGAGATTCTAGTGGCGTGTGCTATGTGGGAGCTTCCTTAGCAACTTCTGTACAAGTCCTGTAAATGTGCACCACTATTTGTTGTAGTCTACTTTCAAAATCTCGCCAATATTCTAATGCTTGGTTTGTAGTGATGATTAATTTCTTCATTGATAGGTAGATTAGGTTTCTATTTTTGTTGCATCCATTGGATTTTTCTATATGCATCAAAAATATGTTTTGTGGCATTGGCAGTCTCTAGTTGTGCATTTGTCCCTTTTTGGAACCACTATTGTTCTTGAGCTAGTAAGTCTGCTTTACTTTTACATTCTTCATGAAGCTATTTTGTCAAGGCATCACAACTCTGAGCATATGTTGTTGTATTCCTCTGACTGTCAAGTTCCAAAATTAAGGCCTAGGTAGTATTCAATTGACTGCAAGTATTAGAAAAACATGATGGTTAGTTTGTAAGTATTGTATTCATGTTAGAAGCATGATCAATATATTCTTCCAAATATGCCTTCATATCTATGGACTTTTAGTGTTCCTTATTCAAGTTCGCCCTTGTCTAACCGATCTTTAACCTTTGATTTTCTTCTAACAATTATTTTTAGTGATCAACTAGGTCATTGACGAGGTATTCAATACAATCGAGGTAGTTTACTGGTGGGTCGACTAGGCTGAATCCCAAATTGTCTTCTATATTTGTTTTGCAGACTTACCAGACATGGTCTTCTTGCAATTTGCAGTTTCTTTATTTCTTGGTTTCCTTTGAAGACATTTTCCATCATTTAAATCTTTCCTTGTTGATTGTTTGATGCAATTATTGTATCTTTGAGTTAGAGGTGTCCTTTGAGTTGAAGGAAACTATTGTTCTTTCCTCCCGATATCCATATGGTCGAAAGGTGATCCATATGGATATCGGTGTCCACCCATGTATTCCACTAGCTCAAAATAGAGTTGTCAACCTCGACAGTTTTTTGATAGTTTTTTGGGTCCCAAACTTCTGGGGCCGTTTTGAGGCCCTAAATGAATTTTTTTGGGGATTTCAAGGTTAAGAAAAGTGAGTTGGATGTGTTCTTCTTGGCTATACCTTTCCAACGGTGTATCAAGAAACCCAAACAGAGATCATATGAAAAAGTTACGCCCTTGAGAAGTTGACGTATCAACTACCCCCATCAGGGTTTGCAAACCTCTTGGCTTTTCATCTTCCAGGGTTAGGGTTTTGGATTTTCCTTATGTTAAAAAGGCCTTTGGAGCTTCATTGTAAAAATCATATTCTTGTGAATGAGTGTACCATCACATCTCTTCTCAGAGATAAGCTGCCACCATTCTAGCGAGTCTTCCACTGTAATTTTATAGTCTGTACATTTCGCTCATTAATATAAATTGTGTATTACTATATCTTTGTGCTTATATCTCTGATATTTTTTTGTTATATTATTGGATATCTGAGATATCTCTGTACATTTCTTTATTATATCTCCGCTCTAATTTCGTGCCGAAAATAATCCATATCAGTGGTATCAAAGCATGCTGATCTTGATCGTTTTTCAGTGCATATCCCCGACAAGGTCTGAGTATAGCAAGTTGGGTCTCGAGCTTGTCTCTGTTGAGAACAATCGCTCTCGCACGCCCAAGAAACCCTCCATGGAGGAAGAAAATAAAAATGATGGAGAAGAAGATTCTATTAATTTGTTGCTTGAGCAATCTCTCATGTGACAGAGGGATGGAATGATGGAGAATTTTTCCCACATCCTTCAACGCCTATCGATAATAACAGGCATGTCTTCATCAAGAGGCCACTTTGGAGGCACCTATCCTTTCAAGGTGCATGTTAATTTTTATATTCCCATATTTGAAGGTCAAATAGATGCAGATGACCTAGAAAAATGGTTAAATCTGCTAGAAGGTTACTTCTCTATTCACAATTTTTTTGACAGGAAAAAGATCACCTTCACACTCCTTAAGGCTCTCCCCCATGTCAAAAATTGGTGGGAAACTTACTGGGACCAAAGATCCACAGAGTAGTCTGGAATATATGGGGTTGATCCCACTTGGGATTTTTTTTGGATGCGGTCAATGAACAATATTACCCTATTGGTAACTATGACGACCAGTACATGAGATGGACCACACTGCGACAAGAGAGGGGCCAAACAGTTCTAGAGTTAACAAATAATTTCCATACCTTGTGCACCAAGATAGGTATCAAAGAATCCAAGCGATATCTGGTTATGAAATACCATAGGGTTCTGCATCGGTACATCCAAACCGAAATGGATTTTTTGGACATCTCATCACTGGGAGTTGCCTATTGATATGCTGTCAAAATCGAGTAGAAATTTAGGAACCGGAACAAATGAGAGTTCGGGTCTACAAATCCACAACAACCAAAGTATGATAAAGACGACCCTAACAAACAACCTCCCAAAAAATAGTCCAAGCCATAGGAAAAGAAGTGTAAGGGAAAGAAGAAGAATGAAACTGGAAAGTGGTGCGATTTCCACAAAATCCCCTGGCACAACACCAATGATTGTTGCTCAAAACAGTCATTGGTGGATGAGATCAAAGAAATAGAGCCAAACCCAGATTCAAAATATGATTAAGAAAATAATGGAAGGAGATAGATCATCAATGCATATCCCACTGCCACCGTTGCAACCACAACAATTCAACCAGAAGAACCAACAGATCCTGAAGATGGGGGGCGCCTCTTTCATTCACAGATGTGGGTGAAGGGAACCCCACTGCATTTTATTTTGGATAGCAGAAGCCAGAAGAACCTCATACCAACAGAGGTCATTAAACAGTTGGGATTGTCGAAAACACCACACCCACATCCATACAACATCAGGTGGCTTTGCCAGGGACGAGATCTCCGTGTTATCTAGCAATGTCGATTGTCCTACAACATCAAGCCCTTAAAGGATGAGGTATTGTGTGATGTTTCCCCTCTAGATGTTTGGGATGTTCTTTTGGGCCAACCATATAAGTGGAAACATCATGTTGTTTATGAGTCTCGACCCCGTAGTGTCATTGCTACTTTGGGGGGTCATATCTACAAGATACCAGAGGTAGTTCTGACTACTATACCACCAAAATAGTGCCATGAGGTAATATCTCATACTGCAAAATTCAGCCTCTTCACAATCTATTCAAAAGGTGAACAGAAGGAAACTGCAACCACTGTAGCCTTGGCCCAAGACCTTTCTATCTAGCAGAAGCAGATTGCAGAAGAGAAAGAAGATATTGTTTCTTCACCTACGATGGTGCCTACACACTTCCCAGTCAAGCCAAGATGCAACAATATGGTTGAACAGATTCAACCCCACTAGCAATAGGTTCACGACAGCCTTCAACAAGCTAAGCAACACAACTTCTCCAACAAGGAAAGCAACTCACCAAGATTCAACAAAAGCTTCCCTGGGAACATGACGCAATGGGGACCATTGCTTCCTAAGGGGGGAGGATTGATACAGATGTATATCGGTGGCCACCCACCTATTCCACTGGCTCAAAATAAAGTTGTCCACCTTGACAAATTTTCAACATTTTTTTGGATCCCAAACTTCTGGGGCCGTTTTGAGGCCCTAAACAACGTTTTTTGGGGATTTCGGGCCTAGGAGACTGCCTATAACATTGGCCTTGACCAGTCGAAATGTGTTCTTCTCGGATAAAAATTTCCAACCGTGTATCGAGTGCCCCAAACAAAGATTGTATGGAAAATTTATGCCCCCAAGAAGTTGACGTATCAACTATCCCCATCGAGGCCCACAAACCTTTTGTCTTTTCATCTTCCAAGGTTAGGGTTTTGGATTTTCCTTATGTTAAAAAGGCCTTTGGAGCCTCATTATAACAGTCATATTCTTGTGAATGAGCATATCCGTCACATCTCTTCTCAGAGATAAGTTTCCACCATTCTAGCGAGTCTTTCACTCTGTAATTTTACAGTCTGTACATTTTGCTCATTAATAGAAATTGTGTTTTAATGTATCTCTGTGTTTATATCTCTGATATTTTTCTATTATATTATTGGATACCTAAGATATCTTTGTACATTTATTTATTATATCTATGCTCTCATTTCATGCCAAAAATAATCCGTATCAAAATTTTGTGAAGACCTTTGGTGCTTTCTCCTTTTTTTTCCTTTCTTTTGCATAGTCCTTCCTTTTGTACACACTAGGCGAGTGTCTAGTGGTTATTGGTGCTATCATTAGTTGCTCTACGGGTTGGTCATGGTGGGTCAACTTGGTGGTTGACTTATTATCTTGTTGTTGTTATTGGTTTAACTATTGCGAGGGTTATTGCTCCAGTGACTATTGATGCTCACTTTGCTAGTCCTATTGTTCAATTCACTATCCCTGCTACATGGCCGACTATCTCTACTACTTTTTCAACTAGTTTTGTTTTTGTTGTTGCTATACAAATGTTGTTGTTCCTATTATTTGGTTAGTTGTTGTTTCTAAATAAGCTATTACTATGATTCTTGGACTATGGGAGTTAGTTGTGGTAGTGAGGGGTCCTTAGTCAAGTCGATCAAGGACTATGTTGTTTGAGGAGGTTTAATATTGATCCTACTAGTTTTAGTCCTCTTTTTCTTACTTTCTCTAGTGGTTACTTTTGCTGCTTTGAAAACTCTTACTGTTTGATTCTACTTTAGCTTATTGTTACACACATATTTGTCACACTTAAGTGAGGGAGTGTTTTCCATGACCCCTAGACATGTTGGGGGAGAAATTTATAATATGAAGGTCAAAATGCTATGTGCACATGTATTATTCTTTTTTATTGAAAAAATTAAATTAATTTAGTGTGAGAATCCACCTCACATCTAGTTTCATAATCTCAAGGAGAATTTGAGAGTATCATGGATGGTTGAAAGATTTTCTCAACTTAATATCCTAATTTGATGGATCTTGTGAGATATTTTCTCCCTAAAAATCTTGGAGATCCCATTTTAGTGGATCTAGTGAGTGATATTCTCCACGGTTGTTATAGCAAGATTTGACTCACCATTGCTATCTTGCACAAAGGGCCTTTTTCCATTTCCCTATGCAGACTTATCATCCCTTTTTGATGAATCCATAGCTAAAAATATACATTTTCCCACATATACACTCCCTATCAGTTATACAAAATGTGTATACGCTAACTGCTCCACTACAGCTCGTGTATATCGGGATTTGTGCCAGAAAATACAAAATGAGGTCAGGTTTCCATGTCATGACAAGAGATCTCTGATCCTTGGGCTTCCATGTACTGGAAACGTTCCGGCTCGACCCTTTAGTTGCATTCTGAAGGCTATAAGAGCACAATTTCGAGCTATGGAAAAGAGGAGAAAGCATTCAACTTTGAGAGCAAAGTTACTCTAGAGAAATTACTTCATATTGAGTCTGCATCCCTTTGTCCCTCAAGTCTAAACATTATGTTCAACCCCCAAGCTCTTTCCTTATTGTTGAGAGGACCTCATTGCCTCTTTCCTATGAGCTTGCCTTTGGTGGAGGATTGAAGTGGTGGAGACCCAGTTGGAAGGAACTTGGTTTCTTGGTTTTGAACCGTGCCGACACGGAAGTCTGTAATGTTGTCACTTATGTTGATCAATTATTAATAGAAATACTCCTTTCTCGTCCTATTGGTATCTTGCAAATATATGATTATTATCCATGGGCATGTTTGTAATGTTTATTAATGGATTATGATATCTGATGTGATAACCCTTTTATATCATCACTACATACTTGCTCTGCTTGTTTGTTGAGAACTTCTTGCAGGTATAAAGCTTTGGGTCAAAGTGCTCAACAGTGGGACATCATCAAACGTTGGATCGAGGTAGGCCTCTTTCTTGTATTGCACATTAGTCTATATAGCATATGTTGGAATTGAGTTGATTTTTGCAGTCATACCTGCTTGTTGTGGTTTACCCTTGGCCATAGAGAGTTTTTCCCTTGTAACAAAAATGGCATCTCCACTGGGGAGAGATATTCCTTCTAAGGGTTGAAGTACTTTTTCTTCTTACATTGCTCTTTTTCCTTTGTGTCTCTTGTCGTATCACCGCTGGATAGATTCTGTTCACTCTGGGTCTGAGTTTTCAACCTTTTACCCTTTCTTGGCCTTGTTTTAAAACATATACGCCCTTTTTGCCTTGACAATCGCGTATACGCGCTTGTTGTCTCACTGCAAGAAGCATATAAACGCTTTGTTCTCTTGAACAGTCGCGTATACCACTTCCCCTTACTTGTTTGCCTGGTTTAGTGACTGTTGGGTAGGATTTGAGGATTGTTGAACCTTCTTAGGTCTATGTAGTGCCTGTTGAGTTTATCTGGGATGACAAGAAACCTGTTTGGAGTTGAATTTTTGGGCAGAGTCTTTCTCTTTGTTTTCCATTTTTTATTTGTCCTCGGTCTCTGGGTTGTTTTCTTGGTTGCTTGGTATTCTACTCGAGTTATTTTTTTTATACACAGTAGAATTTATATATCAGGTTGCTCATCAGTCCATGCATTTTCTTTTTTTAGTATATTGAAAATACAAAAAAAAAATAGGCATTTTTTCATTGGTTGGCATTTTTGTCTTTGAATCTTTATCATTAGCTTAGCACATTTAGTGAAAGATTTCATTTTACTTATGAATTGCAGAGTTGAAATTGAAGATTGCACTATTCTTATTAGCATATCATTCATTGAAAAATTAAAGATAGACTTTGCATTATATTCATATTTATTTTCTTGCAGAGTCATAACATCATGAGTTTCACTTCCATACCTTTTTGAGTAACCACGACCAATAAAATTTACGCTTTAAACTAAAATTGATTAGTCACGATTTTATATTTTAGGGTGCACAAACTAGCCTAGGATTTAGTGCCTTGGAATAAGATTTTGTGAGTAAACTTATCCAAGGTAATTAAATCAACATATGTGTCTGAGACAAGGATTTGAGAAGTCCATTGTATAATTGGTAAGATTAGGAGGCTCCGCTCACACCGGAGTTAATCACGAGGTCTCACGAAGTTAGTTGAAGGGATAACCCCTGGATACTCAGCTAGCGTTAGAGATATTTCTGTGGATTTATTCGTATTTGGGGATCTTGCTAGTGCCCATACCTCTATGAGAGGCGGTGCTTTCAAGGTTTCGGGATTTTCTACCCTGCCCATATCGTGATCCAGACTTATGATTGCTCGCTTGTGCATCGGTTATACAGTGGTTTATTAGTTGCTTGAATTAGGTATCTCATACGTTACTTGCAGGGGTTATTCTGCTTGTACCCTGAGTCAGATAGGGGTCAGAAAAAACACAACCTTTATGGAGAATTATCTCCCCGTGGGGATCTGATCGACTGGTTGTTAAGCCTACGAGGACCCTTATAACTGATTATGTTACCTCCAAACTTTAGCGGGGAGTCTCAAGTCCCTCCTGGATGAGACATACCTTCTTTAGCAAGGGAGGCCACTCAACCACTTTACCCCGTTTGCATGCATATTGGTCGTTTGACTTCTTGGTATGATCTTTGAATACTAGTTGGCCTTAAGATATATTTTTATTTGTTGGAGTCATAAGTCGTCATGGGGTCGGACCAACTTCCTCGCAGGTCCCGTCGGTTGTTACAGTTACCACCGGTTTTGAGTTCTTGCCTTCTAAAAGGCGTAGAGTTATCAGGAGTGGTACACACACATCCACTTTCCAGACTTGTGGTCCCACAAGGATGAGTACCGAGTCTAGTCTTCAGAACACTGGGAGTTCTTCAGCTCCCAATCCTACTATAGTTAATGGCACCCCTTCGACACCTGGAGCCACTACAGTTTCAATGTCAGAGGCTTATACTAGTACTATGGCTCGACCTGTAGTTAATGCTTCATCTCTTGCCTCAAACCCTTTTGGGGGTTTTGGTCACTCACCGAGTTACAATGTTCATACCATCCCCATGGCTTCTAGTCCATTTTCTTATGGTATGCCTAACTTCACTTCACAGTTTTCAACTGCCATCCCAGCTACTGGCCATAACGCTAGCCTTGGACTTGGGGGCACTACACCTCCTTACACTCCCTTCCTATTTGGTGGGTCTCATATTCCCCAAGCGAATCCTAATGTATGAAGTGTCCCTATTCTTAACCCCGGGTCTAATCCTTCTACGACTGGATGGAACAACCCAACTGGCAGACAAGTTCCGCCCTATATCCCTATCCCCTCAGTGCTGATTCCGACCAATAATTTTGGCATGATGAATCCACTTCAATCCTCTAGATTCCCACCTGGAGGAGGTCAGTCTTACACTTTGAGAACCCCCCAACCTAGATCTAATCTAGTTGGGGGAAATTTTAACAACCCTCAGCTTGGATCTAATCCAACTGAGGGCAATTGTCATAACCCGTATCAAAACATCCCTGTTGGAATGATGCCCAATCCATCTTTTACGAATCATCCCAGAGGAGGGTATTATAATTCCGGACAAGGTTTTTGTCCTTACCAAAATCCTGGATTGAATGTAGTTCCCAATGCACAATCTTTCATGGGAGGATGGGGTTAGGTGTCTCAACCCCGTATTCCCTTTCTGGCCACGCTTAATCTGCCAGATTTGTCTAAACTAATGAATGACCCGGCGAGTCATGATCCCACATGCCCCCCTATCCCTACCAAACGTCCGTCAGACATTCCAAAGTTTGAAGGTAAGAATGGTGAGGACCCTGGTGATCACGTCACTACTTTTCACCTTTGGTGCTCATCGAATTCTTTGAATCATGATTCTATTAGATTATGATTGTTTCAACGAACTCTCATTAGAGTTGCATCACAATGGTACATTGAGCTACCTAGGGGGACATATGGGTCATTTCATCAGTTGGTGCTAGCCTTTCTCAACCACTTTCAACTGCCCATTCGTTATGATGTTGGCCTTGAATTTTTGTCAAATTTATGCCAGGGTACCGACACTCACATCTCGGACCATATCTAGGAATGGCGTAGGAGAAGGCGGTTGGTCAAGACTCCTATACCCCCGGCCTTTCATTTAGAATGGTTCCTAAAGTCTTTGCACGCTCCTATTTCAAAGGACATTGCTACTTCTGGGGTCTTCAGCGAGGAAGAATCTATCTTTAGAGCCTAGCAAATTGATCTGATATATTCTCAGTCTGGGATGTTATACCACCTTCTTCCCGATGCACCGCGATCAAATCACGATCCTAGATAGAATCTCAGGCCTCATTCCCATGGCATTGTAGGGTTTGCTAATGTAAAGTCCACAGATTTGGAAACAAAGTTTGTCGGAGGACCAAATTCATCTGGATCCTCCAAACCCATCCATTCGACAGATGTACATTCCGTGCAATCGTCGAAAAACCCAAATGGTGACCAGGAACTAGATGGGAATAAAAGGAAAGGTTGAAATAATCGTAAGGGTGGGAAGAATAATAATAAATCCAAGGACAAAGATAATAATGGGAAACAAAATGATAATGCTGGAGAGGGTAAGAAAGAGAAGCGTAAGGTGAAGTTTCCTTGTAAACTTTGTACTGATGACCACCTTACACGTTTATGCCCCAAACTTGCGGAGGCTGTGAGGATTTTAAATCTATCGCCCGCTGTGATGACAAATCCATTCCCACACAACCAACACTTAGCCTCGAGTTCTTTGAACGCTGGAAATGCGCCTGGTGGAAGTCAAAACCCACCACTGCAAGATGGCGATCGTGTTTGTATCAATATGGTCGATGCAAAAATTGATATAACCACCCGCTCTCGAGATTGTGCCTTTTCAAAATCTAGTACTAGCCTAGATGCTCCTCCTCCACCCCCAGAGACGAACTTACAGATCAAGAAACCAGAGCCACCACCTTGTATTCCGAAAGGAGTACTCAAGCACTCTACCCACAACCCTAATGCTAAAGTCGCCCAGAACTACTCTATTGTTGAAGATCTGGGCCAAAACCCTTGCGCGATGTCAGCTTTGGAGGTACTCTAGACGTGTCCATCACAGAGGAATTCCTTACTCTCTGCATTAGGATCTCTAGAACCTAGTGGCTCAAAAGTTATCAAGTTTGATGTCACGGATGTGAAGCCTCGCTTACTCTACCATGTGGATTTCCAAATCCACGTGGAGTATTCTAAATATACTATCAAACAAGCGGTTGTTGATGAAGGTGATGCCACTTGCCTGATGTCCCTGGTCTGTTGGAAAGCTATTGGTTCTCCGACCCTTTCCAATTCATCGACCATGTTGATTGCATTCGATGGTCATTCCTTCCTCCCTCATGGTATTCTCCTCGCCTTTTCGGTTCATTTAGGTGGGAAGACGATAGAGGTGGAAGTAGAGGTAGTTGATGCACCTCTCGATTATAACTTGTTACTAGGTTGCAATTGGACCTATGCTATGGTCGATGTCGTATCGTCCATTTTCCACACACTTTTTTTTCCTCGTCAGGGGGAGATCGTGACGGTCGACCAATTATCCTTTGCATACTCTAGTTCGAATGCATTTGTTGGACCGTCGATCCCGATGATCGACAATTATTAGCTGACAACTGAGAATATCGATGTCGGAATGTATTCTTCCCTCATGGGTACTTTCGACTTCTCAGCACTGATTCACCACGTTTACGCCATGTCTTGTAGGCCTCCTTCAGTGGGGAGGTCCATTCCTTTCCACACTTCCTATCTTAGCGATCCATGGACCCTACCTTCTTTGACTTCGTCAAGTGAAGGTCAGTCTCATGCTGGCATGGCTATGACACTATCGACAACAGAGATTGCATATCAAGCTATTCTTGACTCTTCCACCGATCCCGATCCTGTTACCTCGTAGACGGACGAGGATGCTCCCGTTCTTAGGCCTGTATGAGCCACCTCGTTATATTTTTCACATGGTTTCTTAGATGAGACTTTGCCTTTGGACGAAGCCATCCTTGAGGCCATGAATGTTTTTGAGAGACCTTGGGATGATATGCATCATCGATCTTATTTTCTCCCAAGTCCTGAAAGAATCGAGCAAGATGATTTTCGGTCTACCTTGAGTGAGATAGTCGGTCACGTCGTAGTTTCACTTAATACGCACGGTATTTGTGCCAAAGGAAATATGGTGAGTATTTATCCTACTGTCTTGATCAATATCTCTCATACCCCTAACAAGATTGAGAATGTAAATATAGGTGTGGATTATTCGCCAGAAGAGATTCTGATCTACACCAACCTCTTCAAAGAATTTCGAGATGTATTCGCTTGGTCATATGAAGAGATGCCAGGGATCGACCCTGGTATTGTCAAACATGAGATTAGGACTTATCTGGATGATAAACCTATTCGACAATGTCTTAGAGTTGTTAATCCTAGGAAGGCCTCCACTATTAAGGCAGAGGTGGAGAAGCTACTTAATGTTGGTTTCATCTACCCAGTTTTCTTGACTGAATGGGTATCCAACCCCGTTCCTGTAAATAAAAAGCAAGGAACCATCCGTGTGTGTATGGAATTTCGTGACCGGAACAAGGCTTGTCCTAAAGATAACTTCCCCATGCCTTTCATTGATCAAATTCTCAATGAGTGTGCGGGAAGAGAAATATTTTCTTTTATGGACGGATTTTCAGGATATAACCAAATCTAGATCAAACCTGAGGACCAACATAAGACAACATTTATATGTCCTTGGGGTACTTTTGCATACCAGAAAATGCCTTTCAGCCTGAAAAACGCTAGAGCGACCTTCCAATGTGCCATGACTTTCGATTTTCACGATCTCAAGCACATAGTCGAAGCTTACCTCTATGATCTTGCTTCTCACTCTCGCAAGAGACTGGATCATGTTACACACCTTCAGCTGGTTTTTGAAAGACGTCGTTACTATAGAATCCAGTTAAACCCTCACAAATACATCTTTTGCGTTTGGTTTGGCCATATCTTAAGATTCTTAGTGTCTGAGACTGGGATCATTGTAAATCCTCTTAAGGTTGAGGCAATACTTTAGTTTCCTCCCTTGCGCATGATTAGACAACTTCAAGGTTTACAGGGGAAAGTTAACTTTCTGCGTCGGTTCATAGTGAATTATGCCAACATCACTAAGGGTTTCATGTTCCTATTGAAGAAATACACTCCTTTTATCTGGGATGAGCAAGCCCAGGAGTCTTTCTATGCTTTAAAGAAAGCCTTGGTATCGTCCCCTCTGCTGAAATCTCTTGATTACAGTAGAGATTACTTGTTGTATATTGTCGCTTCTGAAGAAACGATTGGTATGGTTCTAGTTCAGGAGGATGATGAGCTCCATGAGCACGTCATCTACTATCTCAGTCGAAATTCAGTTGGTCCTGAGCTTAATTACTCCCACATTAAAAACCTAGCTTTGGCTGCCGTTCATGCAGTCCAACTTTTACGACACTATATATTGCTTTGCAAGACTATTGTGGTTTATGATGTCAATTTGTTTCAATACATCCTCACTAGGCGTATCATAGGTGGGGAATATAATAAATGGATTTTCATCTTATAAGAATTTGATCTCGACATTGCTTCAACCAAGTCCAAGAAATCAATAGTTTTTGCAGAGTTAATATCCGATTTTCCATGATTAGATGAGGATGCGATCCATGTCGATTCGTTTGTAGACAAACACATCTTCCTTGTCTCTTCGTCCGACCCCTGGTATGGAGACATTGTTTTATATCTTCAAACCTTTAAGTTCGCTCAGCATCTCTCGCGAGATGATCGACGACGTATTAGATACCAAGCCAAAAAATATACCATCATCGGTGACACTTTGTATCACCGAGGAATAGATAGTATCTTACGTCACTGCTTAACTCACGAGGAAGCCGAGTTAGTCCTAAATGATTGCCACAAAGGGGCTTGTGGTGGTCATCTATCCGGGCTTGCGACAACCCAAAAAATCTTGCGAGCCGGTTAATTCTAGCCCACCATCTTTAAAGATTGCATTGAAGCGGTTAAGAAGTGTCACCCCTGCTAGGTGTTCACTCGAAAAATGCACTCGCACCCAACCCCTCTTCACCCAGTCATTATCGTCGGTCCCTTCACCAAGTGGGTGGTAGATTTCGTCGATTGCAAACCAACTTCGGCTGGGGGGAATCAACACATTATCATGGCTGTCGACTACTTTACCAAGTGGGTCGAAGCCATGCCTACCTTAAAATCCGATGGGAACACTGCAACCTTCTTCGTATTCAACTAAATTATCACTCGGTTCAGTATCCCGAGTGAGATTGTCACTGATCATGGCAGTCACTTTCAGAATGAAATGATGGTAGAACTAGCATCTAAGCTTGGGTTTAGACATGGGCACTCATCTCCTTACTACCACCAGGCAAGTGGGCAAGTAGAGGTTGTCAACAAGTCTCTCAAGACCATCTTGCAAAAAACTGTCAGTCAGAGTAATTCTGATTGGCACATCATGCTATATCCCGCGCTTTGGGCATACCGAACCTCGGTCAAGACTGCCACCAGTTTTTTCCCTTTTCAGTTAGTGCATGGTGTGGAGTCGATACTTCCTGTTGAATGCGAAATCCCTTCTCTCAAGTTGGCAGTCGAGCTCCTACCTGACACTTCAGATTTAGAGCGACGCCTTGTGCACCTAGAGAGTCTTGACGAGCAGCGTCGGGACACCTTTACGACTATCGAGGAAAACAAGAAACATGTCCAGGCTTAGTATGACAAGTCTGTCTATCCCCGGTTGTATGATAAGGGTGAATTGGTCCTCTTGTACGACCAAGCCAAAGAACCGTTAGGGGAAAGCAAGTTTAAACCCATGTGGCATGGTCCTTATATCGTGCGACGTGTTCTAGAATAAGGAGCCTACGAGTTGGAAGATTATGAAGGGAATAAATTGGTCGAGCCCAGAAATGGGCTCTACTTGAAAAGGTATTATTCTTGAGCCCTAGGCTTTCGCAAAACCCTTTGTATACTAATGTAAATTTAGTGTATATACATCTTTTTCCCCTTTTCTTTTTGTCTTTGGCTTGCTTATCGAGTTTTCCCTTTTGGTTGGCAGATGTCAACGTAGTCTTCAGTCTACCTAGGATTCGCAGACGGAGCCAGTTGTCATACACGGAACTTGGCTTCCGCCGCTTCGGTGATTTACTTGCCCAAGGGTCTACTGGTGTCTTCAGGTGTTGTATGCCTAGGGCCATCCACGAATAATGTGGCCAAATATAGCGCCATCATAGAACTTTTTCACGATGCTATATCACATGGTATTCTCTCTCTAGAGGTTCACCTGGATTCTTAGTTAGTAGTATGTTAGTTGAACAACCATTATCGTGTGCGTGATCCTACGTTACTCCATCGATTCCTACGGGTACATCTTTTAGAACGACAATTTGATTTTATTAGATATTTTCACATTCTTAGAAGTTCTAATCATGTATCTGATGCCTACACTAATTATGTTTTAGATTTTCATTTGTCACATTAATAAAGAAAAGAAAACCATTAAATCAATGTACACATGGTAAGATATGAGTAAAGACGAAGATCCCTCTTTATATATTTCAAAAAAATATGGTGTTTATATTACAAAATTGGGGCTAAAACCCTCAAAATACATATAAAACTGATATACATGTCCCATGACATCTACGCCTGTGGCGCTGGATGAGTGTCATGATAGAAAACCATGGTGTTTTCAAGACACCAGAAGAGTCGTACCCATGCTCTAGGTACACCGACAACCTTCCGCTGCATAGCTTCAGGTAGATCCTGTACCTGAACCATAGGAATCTTCTGTGTCAAATGAGACAGGTTGCCCTGCACGTTCTATAGGACTCTATATATCCTCTTGCCGCCTCATCTCCCCGGTTCCTCCATCTATGTCCTAGGAATCCCTCTGTTCATCGTGGACCCACATCTGCGATCACAGAAGTATCAAGTTAATATTTAAAAACTTTGTTCTCTTAAATACAAAAATACAAAAAAATATTTTTGTTCTCTTAAATACAAAAATACAAAAAAATGAAATATGTAAAAACTTTACCTATGGCGTCGTAGGCGGCTCCTGGTGGAAGCGGAATATCAGGATCTCCGCTGAAATCGATTCGCGCATAGGGATAGTCATCCAGAGCAATGATTTGTCTCTGCCTCTAGAAGAAAAAATAATCATTGTAGGGTGTCACCACCCTACCTCCCCCCTATCGTCTCATGACTTCGATCCACCATGCCATGGCTGGATCACATGGTCCTCTAGGAAGGATCTCTACTCTAGGTCTTAGACCTAGAACCCACTCGAAAAAGAAGCTGCAAAGGATAGAGGCAAACCTGAAGTTTCGCTTAACCCCCTGCTTGCACTCTATCAACTAACCTTTCATGTTGGTCAACAATGAGGTACACCAATCATAGACAGTGGTCCTCACACACTCTAATGTGTAAAAAATAAGTGGTCTCAATGCTTGATGCAACGAGGCTGATCCTATGATCCTGGTAAGCACGAGCACAATGATATTCAGGCTGAGGTTACCTATAGCCCGGATGGAGATTTGACTTCCCACCATGGGATTCCCTACAACACAGTGGGCCTCGATGTACTCCTTGACCTTCATCCCACTCCCTTCCCCACATGACTTGAGGTCCACAACCTCTCCTCAGCATGAAAGTCCAGTCAAGAATTAGATGTCCTCTACTTCGATCCTTAATGGTTGTCCATCAAGGATAAATTTCTCACTATCAGGATCCCAATATCCCACCAGCATTTCCAACAACCTCACTTGGGTCCTCATTCCTTTGAGAGCCCAAAACTTGTACAAACCACATCTTTTTAGAGCTGCTTGAGCCACCGAATCTTGATCCACTGCTGTATCTACCTCCTCATGCTCTCGCTCTCTCCATTCCAACACCATCCTACAAAAAACAAATCATTTTTGAGTTAGAAACCTTTTTTTTTTCCCATTTGTGCACGTATACGTGGTTTATTTACAAACAATCACGGGTAGGGCCTGATATACGCCCCCTGTGGTTCACACATGGGCGTATATCTAGTCGTATACGCGACCTATTCAAAGAAACATGCGTATACCGAAAAACCCAATTTGCATCCTTAAAAACTAACAAAATAGAACCTAATTCAAAAATGTAAACCATTGAATTTGAAGAGGATGGGATGAAGAGTTACCTAGTCTAGACGGTTCGTGATTCTGTTGCCTATTGCTCCCGCAATCGTCGTTTGAATCCTGGAGGTATTTGAGTCCAAATTGCACTATTTGGGTAAAAATGAAAATGATACAGTAATTTTAGATTTTATTACTATTTATAAGTTATTTTTACCCACTTGATATAGTTTTATGCTATTGTTTTGCCTGATGGACTAATTCAAGAATGGTTTTAAGCTGGTTTTTGTAGTTTCGACTTAATTTTCTTGTGGATTTCAACGTCATGTTTGGTTGTTCGTCTCCTTGGGCAGGTATTTTCATGACCTAGCATATAGGATAGGTATCCACTCCATCATTCATTTTGCATTATTCTTCGACTACCGCTTTTTATGCCTTAGGTATGAACCCATTTATTGCGATGCATAACCCTCCATCTTCTATTAATAGTGTCGTTAATAAATGGTAGAGACTTACCAAACATGGGTACCCTAGTTAGAACCTCTTTGTCATTTGGTGCCCATGCTAAGTTTTTCCTTAGGATCGGGAGTCTATTATAATTCGATACATGACTTTATAATGAGCCTCATTACTCATTCATGCACATGCGGCCTTATTACCTGCGGACTCCCAAAAACGAGTCTTAGTTAATCTCTTTCTCGACTCGTCTAAATATTGAAAATATTGCCGAGTGATTTGTCCCTTTCACACTCATTAAAATTGGTTTTGAAAGATCATGAGTCTTAGTTAAGATATTTTCCGACTCACTATAAAAAATAGAAAAGATTGCTGAGTGAACTTGTTTTTTTCACGCTCGTAAATTGAATTTGAAAAGACGTCTATTTGGCACAAGTTAACCCCTTTTTCACACCAAGTAGACTAAAAGATATAAAAAAGGACATTTTTTGGCATTAAGTTGTGATTGCATCTCATGCCCTTGCTTGCAGTATTGATCCTTTAGCCGGTTCTCTCTTTATGTTATAAACCATTTCCTAAACAATTTTCATCCTCAACCAAGCAGAGCCTTGTTTATATCCTTCGCAATTTGACACCCTATACCCTGGAGGGAACATCACCCTGAGTGTCCATCTCCCGCATGCATTTCCTTGCATTGAGTGTAGGTATGTTCCACTACTGGAACTAGTTTTTGCTTATTTGTGACACTCGTTCCCTCCTCTATATCATAACATTCATTTGTTATAAAAAAACAAAAAAATATGGGTGGGAAGGGAGTACTATATTGTAATTGACAACAGTCGTGTCACCTTTGAACAGAGCACAAAGTTATTGAGTCCTTGTGTCATCATAATTTTGGGTTTAGCATGGCCTTAGAAAGCTGATCTCGCTACATATTTTTCTCTACCGACTGGTTACTCTTCCAGTCCCTATAGAGAACATTACGGATGCCTCTTGCATCTAATTGTCACATCATTGAGTCTATGCTTCCAGATTCCACCATATGTATCATGCTCTTGCTCAAAGGAAGTATATCAACCTATGTCGGCCACTCCTAAGAAATATTGACTTTGCATGTCAGCCATACCCTCAGTTTGTCTCAGAATCACATGATACTTTGGTCTTATCATGCACCCTGGCCCTACTTTCATCATTGGTAGGTCACCTTGAACCCAACAGTCGACATTTCATCTTTGGTCATTGACTGGGTGGTTTCCCTTGTGTTCGACGATAAGACATCTATTCACACTTTGGGATTCGTGCAGTGTCTTGGATGCCATTAGCCTTATTGGTGGTTTCCTCGTCTTTGTCAATAATTTTCATCATTGGTTGTTATTCAAAGGGTCTTTTTCATGTACCGCTTGCATTTGGCATGTGCGAAAGACGCATAGGATCGTTGGTTTGTGAACATGTTCTTTGTCCGATATCCACCAAATCATGAAGCTCCTTCTTTTCTCCTCATGCTGACTGATGAGAGATGCCTCAATGCTCTCCTTTCAGCGGTTCTCTTTGCATCGACTTCAGTTCATTTATTCTGGATACGGGACCTAGAGTTTTATGAGTACCTTGAGGCTTGCAGTCATTAGTGGCAGGCTCTCTTGCCATTGACAGATGGAAATACACCAATGTCTCCTAATCAATGGATTTCTCAAGTGTTCGACACTGACTCCTTTATTCACACTTGTAGAAATGTACTCGGTGCCTTGATACCTACTTTCATTATTGGTAGGCTATCTCGCGTTTGTTAACAGTATAACTCAATGACTGGTAATCAAACGATGTCTCATGGTGTTCAACCTCAACTCATTTATTCACATGATGAAGACTTGCACCCTTGGTGGATAGTGTGGAAGACTTGAAGACATCACTATGTGGCCGCAACTTTCCTGAGTTGTTGCTTCTCTTTCATTGGACCAATACCTATTTGACTTCAGTGATCATGGGAGATCAGATTGTACTACACGGGATATAGATATCTTCAGGTTGATTTTGAGATTGGTTTCATTGGGCCTTGTTCATGACTATGACAACTTTTGTCATGTAACCGAATTTGTATTTTCCTATTCAAGGCCATGAACACTTGTTTGGTATATTTTCCACATGGATCTGCATTGTATTCTTGGCAGCCATGTATGCAAAGTCAGTGCATAATGTAATGAGCAATTGAGTTCATCCAGCTAGTTCTCTACCACTCCACTCCTAGGTTATTTATAATGTATTTCATCCATCGCAGATACTCCTCTGATCTCACACATTAGGGGGCATCTGTTATAGCAATATTTTCCTCACCATTTCTATCTTGCACAAAGGGCCTTTTTCCATTTCCCTATGCAGACTTATCATCCCTTTTTGATGAATCCAGAGCTAAAAATATACATTTTTCCACATATACGCTCCCTATCAGTTATACAAGATGCATATACGCTAGTTGCTCCACTACAACTCGCATATATCAGGATTTGTGCCAGAAAATACAAAATGAGGTCGGGTTTCCATGTCATGACAAGAGATCTCTGATCCTTGGCCTTCCATATACTGGAAACGTTCTGAATCGGCCCTTCAGTTGCATTCTGAAGGCTATAAGAGAACAATTTCGAGCTATGGAAAAGAGGAGAAAGCATTCAACTTTGAGAGTAATGTTACTCTAGAGAAATTACTTCATATTGAGTGTGCATCCCTTTGTCCGTCAAGTCTGAAAACAGTGTTCAGCCCCCAAGCTCTTTCCTTATTGTTGAGAGGACCTCATTGCCTCTTTCCTATGAGCTTGCCTTTGGTGGAGGATTGAAGTGGTGGAGACCCAGTTGGAAGGAACTTGGCTTCTTGGTTTTGAACCATGCTGACACAGAAGTCTGTAATGTTGTCACTTCTGTTGATCAATTATTAATAGAAATACTCATTTCCTGTCTGATTAGTATCTTGCAAATATATGATTATTATCCATGGGCGTGTTTGTAATGTTTATTAATGGATTATGCTATCTGTTGTGCTAACCCTTTTATATCATCACTACATACTTGCTCTGCTTGTTTCTTGAGAACTTCTTGCAGGTATAAAGCTTTGGGTCAAAGTTCTCAATGGTGGGACATCATCAAACGTTGAATCGAGGTAGGCCTCTTTCTTGTATTTCACATTAGTCTATATAGCATATGTTGGAATTGAGTTGATTTTTGTAGTCATACCTGTCTGTTGTGGTTTACCCTTGGCCATAAAGAGTTTTTCCCATGTAACAATGACGGTTAAGCATCCAACTCCTATATAATGAGGGAATTCTAAGGTTAGAGGGAAGAGAAAGGATTTCAGAGTGTCAAACCTTTGATCTTGTAAGAAGAATTCATCAGCGCATCATAATTTTGATCTTGAGACATTCATGAGAGGGATGGATAGGAGAGCTTGGAGGAACTATTGCAATGTCAACGATGGATTGTAAGTGCTTCACCATGTGTTTCTATTAATACATAAATTAGCCTATTCCCTTCATGATTTGTATCACTTGTTACATGCATGTTTATTGTGGTCAAGTCATCATAGATAAATCAATTGTCACCTAACAATATAGTGTAGAAGAAGGAGATTTCTCTTGTTCCTTTCAGATCCATTCTTGCGCCTAGGAGCTTGGTCAACAAGGTCAAAGGTTGGGGCATCGAGGACAACCATTGTAAAAATGTAACAGCCCTAGTAAAAATTAATTACCTAATAATGTTTTACTAGTGTGTAGTAAAAAATGGTCGCGAAGGGACTTCCATGGCTTAAACGGCCATAGTCCCTCTAAGAAGCTGGACGGAAACACGGTGCCACTGTATACTCCATTGTAGGGTGTGGACCCTAGTTATGATTAGGAGGGGTGGAGGCATTTCCCATTGTGTATCCTCCAAAACCTGAATTCATGGGAGGATGGTGTTAGCTCACGCTTCCCAAGATGTGGGATGATGACTGTCAGATGCCTGCTAAGGAAGTTTGGTCGAGATAGCGACACTTCTGCTTACGGGTTCTATTTGGAGTTAGGTCAATATAGTTGACGCTCCAAGATAGTCTAACCGAGGAAGGATAGGAATGGAGATGGAAGTAGGTTAGGTAGGAAGGATGAGTAGTAATAGTTGAGAAGGTATGGAGATCTGTCTTGTGGTGGAATTTAATGTTTTCCCTTAAAAAAAAGAAAAAGAAATGTGTATATATGAATATTCATAATTACGTAACTAAACCACAGTTGTCTAAATAAAAATTGTTGAACTGGATAATAGTAATTAAAGGATTTCTCAAACAATTGATTGGTTTGTTGTCTTTTATAAAAGACTAGTCTTGCTGANNNGATTGGATGCATACATAAATTACTAAAGGATGATAGTTTTGATTATTAGTACATGCACGAGACTTGTATGTACTAGCTACACATGCATTTCTTGTACATATACACTAGTATGTATGGGTTTTCTTGACTTACTTACTGATAATGTTGGCTAATTTTTATGAATATGTGAACTAGGTTTCTTTTCCTTTGTACCATAAGACACCTTAACTTCGGGACGAAGTTTCCTAAAGGGTTGGTGTATGTAACAACCCTAGTAAAAAATTATTAGGTAATTAATTAATCAATTCATTAATCAAATTATAAAAATTAATTAATTAATAAATATTTAATTAGTATCATTATACCAATCTTTGTTTAATTAATAACATGTTAGAAAAATTAATTACCTAATAAATTTTTACTAGGGTTGTTACAAAAAAGGTACATCAACCATCTCTTTCCTCTTATTTTGATTGTTAAAATCAGTTTAAATGGAAATTAGTTAGCATTTGTTTTCCTTTTGTCTTGGAATGAAGGAAACCCGATCCAAGGGGGAATTCACCGCAACATAAAATTGGTGACTCCACTAGGGAATGATTTTTCATAGGTTTCTATCCTTTTGAATCTTGTTTGTCCTTTTATCTTTTTTTATGCTGATGATTGTTATTTGAACTCTTCCTTATCTATGTTGAATTTGGGATTTTTTTTTGTTTTTCAAACACTTCCAGGCATCAACACTCCCCCATAATGGCCCTAGGGAGCATTGACCCCTATTCAACACTCTCCTTTCCATATTACAAGAGCGTTGATCTCCTTCCTGGGCCAGTTTTGAGCTCATTGTGCCTCTGTTTTTTCATATTTTTCTCTCAGATCTTTGCATTAGAGTCCTTTGAACTTGGTTATGACTTTGTTTAATTGAAAGAATTGTGATCACCAAATTTTCTTACCTCTTTTGAGCTTTAAAGTCCTTCAACATTATGGAATGAGCATGACTGAATTGGGATGTTTTAAAAGAGCTAGTCTTGCATCTTCTTTAGGATTTTAGAAGCATTTATTTCAAAAGGTTGTGGAAGTTGTTTTGTGTTGGTATTCATTTCTGACCTAAAACTGAATCTGAATATGGTGAAATCCGGATAAACCATCCAAAAGAATAGAAAACATCCTCAAACCAACTACTTTCTACAGAGAAAGCTCCATCGACATCAGTGGATAATGATATTTCAAGGAGGCTTGATTAATATTTGTCAAATCCACACATAAGTGAATCTGACCATTCTCCTTTCGAATTCAGGTAGAATGCGTGGTTATATGATGATATTTTCCTCGAGCAACTTCATCATCTCCTTTCGAGGTCTTGATCTTCAGATTGACTGGTGTTTTTAATGCCTGAAGCTTCTTGTGTCGCCTAGGATCAATTCAATGGTGTGTTCCATGACATCTCTTATGATGGTTTTCAATCCCTCATAGTCCCACCAAGAAATGCATAGTCATTGTATCTAGAGCATAGTTATTTGAACTCCTCTATTTCTAAGTCCTTTAGCTCCTTTCCTAGATTCATAGTTTTATAACCACCCTGTATTGCAAAGATCTAACTTGCAGACCTCCTTTCCTGGGTGGGTTGGTCGCATGGATGGAACATACTCTCTAAGGTTCTCAATGATTTCATGTTATGATTACTGGTTGATCACTTGCTCATCTAGAATATGGATTTTTCTTAGATCATCGTGTGCTCCATTGATCAATAAATTTTCTCCCTTTTCGCACCCACTGCTAAACTTTCCATATTTCCACATTATCAGGAAAATAGATAGGGATAGAAGAGAACTCTAACTTGTTTTTCTTCTACAGTTAGTAACCCTTGAGTGGGATAAAATCAAGCACCTTTATTGGCTAAGAAGTCCAACTGATTTTTATCTCTCTAGAGAGATTGAATATGAAAGGAATAAAAATATTCCAGTAGATCCCAGACTCTGTATAGGATTTCAGCCTTAAAATGCTTCATGCTACACAAGCATTTGACTTACCTAACAACCAACTCATATTCACCATCAATTAGAATGTTTTTCACTCCCATTTATCTTCCTTTCGAATCCCAAGGCAGGCATAAAGCCTCCCTCATATTCTGCCAAGTTGCATGTGCAATTGAAGGTAAATATGAAGATTCCCTTGCTTTGGGGAGATTGAATAAGACCACTCCAACACTGACCTCTCAAAAAGATAGATGTATCGGGCCCCGTTGAAGTACAAGGTCCATATTTGGTCAATGCTCTTATACTCTCCTTTGTTTAACACCGATGTTTCATTGGTATCGCCGATTACCACATATGTTCCTTGTTCAACCTCCTAGTAAGGCGTCCATAATTGATAACAATTGTCTATAAGGTTTCCTAGCATCATATGAATAGATTAATTGTATATCTCCTCCGTTCTTGGTTCCAGAATTAGCTCAAGATTGTTTTCTTCAACGAAATACACCCTGGCCTAGGAGGTTCTTAAAAAGGTTCGATATGGTATGATGGGTTCTTCCTATACATAAATAACTTCATCTTTATGAGGGACGGAATAGTCCATAGAAAGATATTCCTTGCTGGAAGCCAACTCCATTCTCTTAACAGCAGTGTGCCAAAGGCTTGAGATTAACCACTAAAACCTCTTCTACAACCACAAGCTCAAGATGCTCATATACAATTATTACCTTTTCTTCGATTGTTCCAACTATGTTGATCCTAGAACCATCCATCTGCACTGGTCCATCAAGGGCATGTACTCAATGTCCATGTTTTCATCTACTGCCTTCGGCATAATACAACATGAGTCTCTAATATATAAAGGGGTAAGAAGTACAACCTAAGAGTGATGTAGAATGGATAAGTAAGGCTTGGTAGGTCTAGGTGTCTCTATATTCTTCTTATTCTTTAGGTTTTTCCATCTCTTTAGAGTTCTAGGACACCTTTGTGATATTCTCATTATCCGAAATGTTGTGTTTTTTGTCGCTCTTCAGGGCTTGGAAGTTTTACGAATTATTTGAGTGAATCAAATTGATCAGGAGGGAATAAAGCATCAAGCATACTCATCCTAGAGGGAGTTTGATTGAATTCTTTGGTGTTCGAGAAATATCCTATGCAACATTCATTTTCCCTCTCCAAATCAATATTCTGAAGGAACAACTTTTATTTCATCCCTCGTGAGAGATGGGAAGGATAACTTGTCAACAAGTGTTGCCTTCTTCTGCTTGTTGGGTAGCAAGATGATGTTTCATCAGTCCTCTTGGTAGGAGGCTGAGATGTTTGTTATTGTTGTGCAGGTTGTGCAATTTCTTTCTCGCTCTCCATGATGGGGGACTTTTCAACTCTCCCAAGAATCATGGGAGCAGGGTCTTAGGTCTTCTTTCTTCATGTTCTCTCCTCTTCATGAATTGATCCGAATCCAATCCAGTGAGTGAACCAACCAGGGTGGGATAAAAGAAAGATATAAGGTACCTAGGTGGGTTTATTATTTCTTATTAGGAATTAGGTTAATATTATATCCCTTATCCTTCATGAGAGAGATAATTCATAATGTAAATAAAACCCAAGGCCCACTTACTTTCATTCTTTGTTATATTAGATTAGATAGTGAATGAAAAACACCCTCCCCCCACCAAGACATGAATTACTCCCCATTTTCCTATATCCATCAATCCCTCACTCAATCGATCAATCAATCTATTAGATGTAATAAAACTTGATTATATATGTGATTACATGATTTCATAATTGATTGAACCACCCTAACTTGACGTTTGTTAAACACCTCATTTCAAGTACTAAGGCAAGCGTAGTTACAGATATAATGAGATATATCTTTGTATACGATACTATTCAATCATGTTTTCAAATCCACATTTTACTTTCTTGTTGGTCAAGCTTGCTTGAGCATACTTTGTGAAATAAATGAATTCAATAACCCTTCAAAGAGTGGGTGAAATGAATCAATATATTCATTCTTATGTGTTTCATCAGGAGAGATACTTCGCCCTTGCAAGTGCTTAATTGACCTTTTCACTTAGCAAACAACTGGTAAATTCACTAGTTCAAACTTGGCCTTTAAGATGGTAGATTCTCCTATTTTAACATGGCCTTACTTGGATGGTCAATTAGACTCTATAAACCTTGCCTTATGTTTAGAAGTCTATGAGTATTTGGTGAGTAAGTAGTTCTTATGGTCCAGGGTGGAGCATCCTGCCTATGAATTATGGGTGCTAACTGCGTTGGGGAGCCGACTGGACGTTCGCAATTTGGGAAGACTCATCGACTCGCGTGTGTTTTTCATTAAATAAGATTACCGAGATGTTGTTCACTTATACATGAGAGCGAGTCATTCATCCTTTTGTGTGACTCATTGTTTCCCCATGTTATTGAACTCTGTTACTTAAATAAAGGGGAGTAATTGTTGATTAAGGTTGGTTGTCATTGATGTCAACCCTTGAAGAAAGCCCCGTGGCACAAAGGTTTGGGTAATGGACCCAAGATTGTTTGATGTAAATATGACTCATTATTGTTTTGACATGGTTTATAAGAAGTAAATATGGATGAACTCCAAAGTGTTCCCCTTATGGTGAAAGCCCTCACAGAAAGATGCCTTGTGGAGTAAGAGAACCCATGCTTAATTGTCAAATAATGAGATGAAGTACAATGAATTTGTCAGGGAAACTATCATATAAGGATGGTGATTTTCATGCCATTTCCGGTGGTATGTGGAACATCACATAAATCCTCACGGTTAGAGAGTTATGGCCATGAGAAGTTGGAGACCCCAGGTTTGGGTAATGGACCCAAGTTTGTTTGATGGGTAACTGTATGAGTTATGATATATTTTTAGATAATACTATTCTATATGTATAATACATGTCATTCCATTTCTAGTGGTATGTGGAACGTTTTATAACCCTATAATTTATAGGATCAACTGGTGACTAAAATTTTATCTCTTTAGTGTTTTTGGTTGTCAAATGATTTTCCATTCTGTAAATAATTTGAGAAAAAGAAAAGAAAAGAAAAAGAAAAGAAAAGAAAAGAAAAAGAATAAAAGAAGGCATTCAAGAATTCAATAGAGCCCTATGCAATAACAATGACTTGGTCCATACCTTTCAAGCATGGCCAAGTTCTTTTAAATTGATGTTGATAGGAGTAGTGAATAAGCTTGGCTAAACTATTTAATCTTAGCCAAGTGATTTAGGTTAGTTAGTGAATAAATCTGACCAAACTACCTAATCTTGGTCAGATAACCCTAGGATAGAGTAATTTCTTAGCCCAACAGTTTAATCTGGGCTAATTGTCATAGGTGATTAGGTTAGAGCATAGGGTAGTTTGTTTTATCTCAATAAAAAAAGCATGATGATCAATGTTGAACCATATATTTGAGGTTTAAAAGGTTTGATGTTTAACCCCTTGGTGATAAAAACATGGAGAAGCTTGGGAAAAACCCACGATATGCACTTATCCTAAGTCTTTCAGAGAAAATATGCCTTCGTGCTCACAGTTAAGCACAACGCATAGATGAACGGTAGGAGAGCAGGCACCCAGATCCATGATTGACAAGTCTTTCTGGACCC
>ML783274.1:95214-181313 GCA_009831015.1 Picea engelmannii | reverse complement strand
TATTGATGAGTCATAGTTGATGAGTAGTTGACACATGATTGGTACATACTTGGTACATGGTTGGATGCACTTGTTTATGGTACATGTTGATTACAGGTTGTTTGGTATAGGTTGGTGCATGGTTGATGCACTTGTTTATGGTATAGGTTGATTATAGGTTGAGGTACAGGTTGATGCATGATTGATGCATGGTTCAGATTTATTGGTACAGGTTTACAATGGTATATCTCACAGTGATAGTGTGATAGTGGTTCCATAATTCTACTTCTACTTCAGGGCGGTTGGACGAGGAAAGGACAGGTGGTTGTAGCCACCTTCCGGTTGTAGCCAGAGAACATAGGGGGTTGTAGCCTCTTTATGGTTGTAGCCAGAGAATTGGGGAGTTGGATCTTACTTAAGGTTGTAGCCTGAGAAACTAGGGGGTTGGAGCCTCCTTCCAGTTGCAGCTGGAAAACAAAGGAAGTTGGTGCTTTCAATGATTGTAATTCTTCAATACATATAAGAAAAAACATTCTATGGTTTTCTCCTAATTTGGGTTTCCACGTAAAACACTGGTGTACTATGTATGTGTATGATTGTTCATTTGTTCATTGCTTATTTACTGATCTGCAGTTATTGGATGATAATGATTCATTGATATAACACTTGGATTATATGGTTAAAAATGATTAAAATTCTCTATTATTGATTCACCCCCGCTCTCAGTAATCCAACAATTGGAATCAGAGCCGGTTCCTTAAGGAAACAGTTTAACCACTGGAAGGAGATCATGGATTATTCTGAGAATGGAATACCAATGTTTAATGGTCAGAATGGTTTTAAGTATGATATGTGGAGCATAAGGACAAAAGTATTTTTACAAGCACAGGGACATTATATTTGGTTATCAGTTGTTACATGATATGATAGTTCAAAAAGGGCAAAGACTGCAGCCAAGAAGGAATTGAGGAAAAATAACAAAATATCAATGGATTTCATCTGGGAAGGATTACCTAATCCGGTAAGAGAAAAGGTTGGTAAATGTTCATCAACAAAAGAAATTTGGAATAATTTACATGACATATATTCTTCACCCATCACAAATTCAGAAAATGTCAAAGAAGATGCAGATACAAATCAAGAAGAATTATGTTCACCATGTCAAGAAGATTCAAAAGATGAAGAACACATAATCACCAGAATCAAAGGACGAAAATGAATCAATGAAACAAACCTTAGAAGAAGAAGCAGAAGATGAAAAGGAAGTAGAAGAGGAAGATGAAGAGAATCCGACAGAAGAATAACAAAAAATTCAACAAGTTTCTCCAAAGACACCCAGTAAACAAGTACAGAAGAATCATCCTTCAGATCAGATTATCGGAAACAAAGATGTAGGAGTTGAGACTAGAAGAATAATTCATTCACCAGAACAAACAAACCTAGAACTCTTATCTACAATTGAACCAAACAGTTTTGAAGAAGCCAACAAAAATGAATTTTGGAATAAGGCCATGGATGAAGAATTGGATCAGATAAAGAAAAATTACACTTGGGAATTGGTTCCAAGACCAAAAAATAAGAATGTGATCGGCACAAAATGGATTTTCAGGAATAAATTGAATGAATATGGACATGTTACAAGGAACAAAGCTAGATTGGTATGTAAAGGGTATGCTCAGATTGAAGGAATCGACTTTGAAGAGACATTTGCCCTAGTTGCCAGAATGGAAGCAATCTATTTTCTTTTAGCTTATGCATGCTCCAAAAATGTTAAAGTATATCAGATGGATGTAAAATCATCTTTTTTGAATGGGGAACTTGAAGAAAAAGTCTACATTGAACAACCAGAAGGATTTCAGTTGTCAGAGAGCACAAATTATGTGTGTAAATTAAAGAAGGCCTTGCATGGTCTAAAATAGGCTCCTAGAGCATGGTACTCCAGACTGGATAAGTATCTATAACATGCAGGGTTCAGAAAAGGAAGTGCAGACAACAACCTCTACATCAAGATATGCAGAAAGAATTTGAAATGTCACTACTTGGAGAACTACCCTTCTTTCTGGGACTTCAGATACGTCAAAGAAACCAAGGAATTTTTATTTCTCAAACCAAGTATATCATAGAAATGCTAAAGAGGTTTGGAATGGAATATTGCAAACCAATTGTCACTCCCATGCAAACTAGTTGCAAGTTGAGCAAAGATGATGATTCAAAGTCTATAGATCAAAGACAATATAGGTCAATGATTGGAAGCCTATTGTATGTGACAACATCTAGACCAGATTTAATGCAAGTAGATGGATAGGTGGCATGATTTCAAGTAGCACCAAAGGAATCACATGTATTAGCAGTGAAGAGGATTTTCAGATATCTTAAAGGAACATAACAATTTGGGCTATGGTATCGAAAAGGAAAGGATCTATCACTAATTGCCTACACAGACGCAGATTGGGCAGGTTGTATCGATGACCAACGAAGCACCAATGAAGTAATGTTCTACTTGGGTGAGTGTTTAGTATCATGTCTGAGCAAGAAACAATCATCAATATCTCTATCTACAGCCGAGGCAGAGTATATTGCAACAACAACATGTTGTACATAGGTTCTTTGGATGAAACAAACTTTGACAGATATACAGGTTGAGTATGATGAGCCCATTCCAATATATTGTGATAATACAAGTGCCATCAGTATCTCAAAAAAACTGGTGATGCACTCCAAGACGAAGCACATTCCAATCAAGTATCACTTTCTACGTGAACAAGTTGCAGAAAAGAACATCAGAGTTGAGTATGTGGGCACAAAAGAACAAGTGACATACATATTTACAAAACCACTTCCACAGGAAGCCTTTGAATATCTTCGCCAAAGACTTGGGGTTATTTCTACTCCAAAATGAATGATTTTTGAATGTTTATCTTATATGTCTTATGTGTACACGAGGAAGCACCATAAGAGGACAGTTTAGTTAGGGGGAGCAGCCACGGATGGAAATATACCTTTTCCATTGATGACAAAGGGGGAGATATTTATCAGATGTAAAGGACAGAGGCATGGTTCTAGGGGGAGAAGATTTGCAGATTTATCATATGCAGAGGATAGAGGCATGGTTCTAGTGGGAGCATGAGTGATATTATTTCATTATTGCATCAGAGTGTTGCCATCAATACCAAAGGGGGAGATTGTTGATTAAGGTTGGTTGTCATTGATGTCAACCCTTGAAAAAAACCCTGTAGCACAAAGGTTTGGGTAATGGACCCAAGATTGTTTGATGCAAATATGACTCATTATTTTTTTGACATGGTTGATAAGAAGTAAATATGGATGAACTCCAAAGTGGTCCCCTTATGGTGAAAGCCCTCATGGGAAGATGCTTTGCGGAGTAAGAGAACCCATGCTTAATTATGGAATAATGAGATGAAGTACAATGAATTTGTTAGAGAAACTATACTATATGGATAGTTATTTTCATTCCATTTCCGGTGGTATGTGGAACGTCACATAACTCCTCATGGTTAGAGAGTTATGACCATGAGAAGTTGGAGACACCAGGTTTGGGTAATGGACCCAAGTTTTTTTGATGGGTAACGGTATGAGTTATGATATATTTTCAGATAATACTATTTTATATGGATAGTACATGTCATTCCATTTCTGGTGGTATGTGGAACGTCACATAACTCTTCACGGTTTGAGAGTTATGGCCTTACGAAGTTGGAGGACCCTCATATGTCATCTAGAAGCCCCAAAAGGTCAAAGTAGTCAAAGTGGTTTAAGAGATTTTAAAAGGTAAATAATAAAATGAATTAATGAGTGTATTATAATTCAAAGTGAATAAAAAATAAGTTATTTCAATAATAAATTTAATGGAGAAATTAGAAGTGGGTTAACCCTAAAATAAGGAAAGTGGGGCCAAGTGACCTCGAAGATGTTTTTAAGGAAGCTAATTGGAGAGTATAAATAAGAGGCAATGCTCTCTCATTTTAATCACACTTGAGAATATTGAATACCTTTAGGTGTTTGAGGTAACCAAATGATATCTAAGCCGAAATTCTAAGGAATGTGAAGAAAAGAAGGCCGAAATGCAAGGAAGGATAAATTCTTTTGATGGTGCTTTCTAAGGTATGTTATTTACAGGTCATCTCACCATTTTCGCTATAACTTTTTTTCTATAATGATTCAGATCATGAAATTTCTATTCCATTGAGAAAACATATCCAAGTATCTTTGATAGAAAATAAAGCTTGTGAGTCATTGTATTTTGGGATTTACACTCATTGGAAAATAGGATTTGTGGCTAGTCCTGAAACTAGTCAAAAATAGGTGTTCCGGGTAAAAACGTCATAACTTCTTCATAACAGATCAAAATTTAGTGAGACCAAATTTTTTGGTTAGGGTACAGTCTTTAGTATTCTTTGTAATAGTTTCACATCATTTAAAAAAATATTCCGTGCAGGGCACGCTCTACAAGGTCACTCTCTAGAATAAGCCAGAATTCAACAAGGTATGCCATTTTTGCTATAACTCCTTTTCTGAGAGGTTCCAAGTAGTGAAACTTGGAGGAATTGCATAAAACACACTGAGGAACATTGTGTATCAGTTTCAAATCTTTATACATTACAGGTACAAATTTATTATTACTTCAAGTTAGGGTTGTTTACTAATCCAAAACTAGGCATGTGAGACTAAAGAAAAGTTTGATGAAAATGATAGTCTCTTGTTGTTAAAGTTAAGGAAGGTTTGCAGGAATATGATCATATACACCAGGTATATTACAGAGCTACAAATCAGATTTGTATGATGAAATTGATGAGGGCTTTTGGTTGAGGTACATGTTGAGTACATGGTTGACACAAGTAGTTGATGAGTTGACACATACATGAGGTGTATAGTTGATGATGTTGGTACATATTGATGAGTCATAGTTGATGAGTAGTTGACACATGATTGGTACATACTTGGTACATAGTTGGATGCACTTGTTTATGATACAGGTTGATTACATGTTGGTGCATGGTTGATGCACTTGTTTATGGTACAGGTTGATTACAGGTTGAGGTACAGGTTGATACATGGTTGATGCATGGGTCAGATTTATTGGTACAGGTTTACAGTGGTATATCTCACATTGATAGTGTGACAGTGGTTCCATCATTCTAATTCTACCTCAGGGTGGTTGGACAGGGCAAGGACAGGTGGTTGTAGCCACCTTCCGGTTGTAGCCGGAGAACATAGGGGGTTGTAGCCTCCTTCTGGTTGTAGGCAGAGAATTGGGGAGTTGGATCTTCCTTCAGGTTGTAGCCTGAGAAACTAGGGGGTTGGATTCTCTTTCCAGTTGCAGCTAGAAAACAAAGGAAGTTGGTGATTCCAATGAATGTAATTCTTCAAGACATATAAGAAAAAGCATTCCGTGGTTTTCTCCCGATTTGGGTTTCCACGGAAAACACTGGTGTATTGTGTATGTGTATGATTGTTCATTTCTTATTTACTCTGCAATTATTGGATAATAATGATTCATTGATATAACACTTGGATTATATGGTTAAAAAGGATTAAAATTCTCTATTACTGATTCACCCCCCCTCTCAGTAATCCAACAATAATTTGTCTCATTTCCTTCCTAGTACCAGAAAATAAGCAATGCATTTGTTTCTCTTTTTATTCTTGGTATGTTCAGGGGAATTCCCTGTTCTGAGCCCAAAAATAGGGAAGGAATTCTATGTCCTTTCTCCACCCGATCCTCCACGATAAGAGAACCTCATTTAATTTCTTGTTGTTGAGGGGAAATCACTCATTTCTCCTGTTATTGAGTATCGAGGGAATTTTTCTTTTTCTTCTTTTTTATTTCGAAGATCTTGCCATTTCGATAATTTTTTAATTGATTAAGGGACGTTATTCAGTTAGAAATAAATTCATTAAGAAAGAGGTTATACTTGTTACTCAAACAATTTGTCAGCTAGAAGGGTGCAGATCGAGCTTCTAGTGTCATCGGTCGGGTGTGCCTAGCTTTAAGGGATTCTAGGGAATGGGTTTCTTATGGGTTTTTTGGCTCATATGGGCTATTAATATTCCCCTTCATCCATTCATGGTGATTTTCCAGGATGGAACCCCCGAAGCCATGGATCGAGAAGATTTCAGCCAAAGACACAGGGGCCCTGGAAGATTCATATGATTGTCCGAGGTTGCCTTATCAATCAAATCAGAGGTAGCCGAATCGGGTTGATCTAAGTTCTTGTGAACTTCCTGTTGATAAAAATCCTCAGGGAACCCAGTACTTTCGTCTGAAGATGCATAACCAATTGCATCATTGGTTGTTGGAGAGTCTGAACACTCCCCTCACTTAGTCACATTTTCCTATCCATTACCAGTCGAGCGAAGGATCTTTAAACCAAATTTGAGTCGTTTGTTTGACCTCCAAAAGGAGAAACTCGAGCTTCCCCTCCGTTGTTTTCCTCATTTTCCCTCTGGAGATGAAGAACGAATCAAAATGGACTGATACGACTCTGGATAAACTGATGGAAGAACGAACCAACTTTGGATCAAGGAAGAAGGACCCTCCTAAAAATGAAAATGGATATCTCGAGAAAAGAATCATTAGTAGTTGAGTGATTCAAGCAATCCCATAGGCATGGCATAGGAGGCATCATTCTTCCTCTCCTTACCAATTGAGAGACCAGCCCCGACCGACTCCCTTGGACTTAATATGTTCAACGAGCTCCCAGGAAGGGACCTGTAAGGTTACTCAATTATGGCAGGAGAGGGGGTTGATTTATTCAGTAGTACTCAGTGCTCGTCCCGAGCCAAGATAAATCTTGACATAACAATATGTCGAGTCGCCAGTTATCACTTAAGTGAAAGGATTTAAACTCTTCCTTATATTTTATGTCAACTCACCCTTTAGGAAAGGAAGGTTCTTATAAGATGTTTCAAGTAGCCTTTCAACCAACTCTAAAACATTAAAACTAATATTTTATATTCGACTCTAATCCTTGCAGGCCAATGGAATCGGAAAAATCCAGTTTATCGGTCAACAAAAACTTAGATTTTTGGTTGCCTTTTATTTCTTGTTGGAAGTGTCCTCCCATTGGTAACGAGTGAGTAGGACAAAAGAATTCGACTGGAGTAGTTGCGGAGCCATACCCATACCAAAGGGTTCCAATGAAAGATAAAAAGAACACAACAACAAGACCGATAGCCTGGATATGATAATTTCAATATCCCACCCCAATGTTTCTACAAAGGAGTGGAAAATGTTGGGGTGGACAAAGACTGATATGGAATAGACCTGCTATTAGAGACCCAAAATACTTGCATAGGGTGATAAGATATTCACCCCTCCAAGGATCAAATCCCTCAACTCCCCTAGTGGTCGTATTTTTCAGCCATATCGGTCGTTAGTTCTGGATTAGACACCCCCCAGATTCCTAGACTAACCCATAACATGACAAGGCTATGAATCCAAAACAAGCTACCAATTTTTTTACTCACAAAGGAAAAAAGAGAAAGAAAGGAATTTATTTCTTGGTCGTTGAGGGCCCCCAGAGTCTATATTAAGTACTTTTATCGCTTTCTCAACCAACCCCTCATCGACCTAGCTAAACCAAAGGAAAGGAAATCCAAATATCTTTGGAAAAAGAAGGTTTTACTACTCATCACATAATCTGTCTAGATCCCAAGAGACCCCAGATAGTTGCCAAAAAGCACAAGTCAGAAAACACAAGACTTCATTTATTGAAACAATGGGAACCACCTTCATAGCTCCAAAGGTATCATAACAAGCTCAAGACTCATAAATATAGGCTCTCCATGATCTTTCCCTAGTCATACATTCCACAAGAACAAGGCTCCAAAATCATGCAAGTTATTAGCTCCACTCTTCATGTCTTCTACTAGGGTAGAAACCCTAGTGTTGCAACAAGAGCCATAATAACCATCCTCGTCCCCAACTTCATGTTACTCTCTACCATTTGCAATGTACATTCATGGAAAAACATTTAGCATCACAAGAGAAAATTCAACATCACATGAGAGCAATCTCTCCAAGTACATCCAACACATCTCTCTCTCTCCTTGTCTTCTCCTCGGGGTTCCTCATGAACCTTAATGTCATGCTCCCAGGGTTTCGTGATGAAGCCTAGCGTCTTGCTCCATATAAGAATTCTCCAAGACAATACAAAGTATAGATTACAATGATGATAATGAATACAAGAGTTATTTCCTCCCCTCATAAACAAATTTTGGCATCATTCTTCTATTCATTTAAGCGGAAAATTGAAAAGTTGCATGATATTGAGTGCTTGTTTATATTAAGAAGATAATAAATCTTCTCCTTCTCATAGATAGGATTCATCGAAAAGAAATGTTTTCATTTCATTATTTTTTCATTCTCACACATCATTAGTTTCATCTCCGTAGACCTTTCTGAGTAAACAAAGCCATTAAAATAAACCAACACACTAATAAAATCAATTAGACATTTTATTATTTATAGCACACGTACAATAGTCTAAGGATAGGGCTTTGGATTAGGGTGAAGTGAGTTAATCATCCAAGGATACTAAAGAAGATTGTAGAACACTAAAGAGAGACAAAATCCAACTGTCGTATAGGCATAGCCGGGAACCCCCTCTAACACAGGGGCTAAACACGAGGTCACGTGCGAAACAACATTGGAGATTACCCCTCCAAATCTTCACTAATCGTAGTGGAAAGAGAGTATATTGGTGGTTTTTCTTGAGTGTTACTGGTTCATTTGGTCTCGGCGATTTGTTCATATTGAATATGTTAGAGGTCCTCATGATTATTACCAGTCCACTTGTCTTCAATCCTCTTGAAGAGCTTCGTACTTTGTTATGCTTCCCATACATTCAGTTCCGATTGTCGACTGTACCCCCCCGGAGGATGAATGCAATTTGGTAACCTTAGTAATCTTTCCTAAATATATGCATAGGTTACTATGGGTGGATTCCCATGGTACCTAGGGTAGACGTCGTATCAACAAGGGATGTTACGTGGAGGTTGGGGTAACTACTTCTGATATCTTCGTTGACGACTTGAAATCCCATCTTCAAAAGATCCTTTTATAGATTGTTTGTATGGTTGATTACCTACAGATATTTTTTAGGGGTTTTTTCTTTCAGAGTTTGCAATTGGCCTTAAGGATTGTTATTTTACTTTCACTGGGGTTGATCAAGGGCTTCGAAGATATCGTAGAATTCAAGGTTTGGATCCTAAAGTTCATGAAACTCAACACAACTCTTCTAACAAAGGAATGGTTGAAGAACAAACTTCTCAAATTTGGAGTGTAGCTCATAGGAGTGGCCAACATGCAAAAGAATCGGTCACAACCTTCATAGAATGTGTTGTACCTTTTGTAAACCCCCCTTTAACTGACCCACTTGGCCGACTACTTATTGAACAATTGTTCATGATATTTCTTGATGCTTATTCTTCTTGCCGTTTACTGATCAGTTCAGCTCGTGTAGTTGATCTTGCAAGAGCGCAAATCACTCTTACCGGTGCTTCTTCTTTACCGAGAACATTTGTCACCTAGTTTACTTCGACACAACCACATGTGCGTACACCTCTCTTCACACATGGGTTGGGTAATATTCCTTCTTCATTAATCCTAAATATTATACACACATGTTGAGTATGTGTTATATTCTTTGCACGAATAGTTGTAGTGTACGCTACATTGTGTCGGGCATACTGGGGGGTTTGAGGGGGTTCGCAGGGGGGGCGATATCCCCCCTACGCAGGGGTTCAAGGGAAGTGCCTTTGAGAATTCTTTTTTCCTCGAGAAACATGTTGCATTTTTCCTCGTTTTTCGTGTCACCTCGATTTTTGTGTTGCCTTGATTTTCGTGTCCATTGTTGGGTGATTTTTTGGCACATGGTTTTTGCCGATGGTTTTCTATTTCGAGTTAAGGAATTAGGGTTGTTGAATAATCCAGGTCATTCGGTTGGGGTTTTGGATGCCACTAGCTCTTATATGTATATTGTATTGTAGATAATGTATCACTATGAACGAATATAGAATATGTTGGTTTTCCCGGTTTGGGTTTCCAGGGGAAAAATATCTAGGTAATGTTTGTATTTTCCATTGTATATTTTCTGGTCTTTTAATGAAAATATGTTTGCAGTAAATATTGTACAAGGTTAAAATATACAACACCAAGTGCTTTACTTGGTTATCCCATCGGCCAGATGGCCAGCAATCAAATTTTTCATACAACCATAATTACACAAGCTGCTCAACCTATATCTCCAACTTTACAAATGGGGAGTTCTTCTATACCCTTGATTGGAGGTCAATCTTCAACTCGAGGGAAACATTTTGCTGGGGGGAAACCCTCAACTATGACATAAACCCCTATATGGGGGAAACAACAACAAGCCTGGGGGTGACCCACTCATGTATATCCTTCCATTCCCATTACTACTGGCATGTATCATGGACAACAATATCCAAGAGTTATGAATCCTTTATGGGGTCAACCTAATCTGGTGAGCATTCCTCAACAAGTAACTTTTCCCAATCAATTCGTGAACCCCATGATTCCAATACAATAACCCCCTCAAACACAGTATATGGGAGGTCCATCGAGCCAACCAAAATACATGGGGGAACCATCAGGTTAACCGCGGTACATGGAGGGACCATCAGGTCAATTAAAGTACATGGGGGGACCCTCAGGTCATCCATAATACATAAGAGGACCATCAAATCAACCACAATACATGGGAGTAGAATATGGCTTTTCCATCCCATCACAACCTGTATATGGTCATACTGGTGTTCCCATGCCACATGATTACTACCAATATCCATAGGTCAATCGACATATTCCATTCTTCAATACATTAGATATGCCTTATATGTCATGTTTGACCAATGATTCCATACTGGATTCCCCGTTTTGGCCTCCAATCCCTGCCAAACTACCTTTCGATATACCAAAATTTGATGAGAGACCTAGAGAAGACCCTAATAACCACATAATGACCTTCCATATTTGGTGTTCTTCAAACTCTTTGATGGATGATTCCATTCGTTTATGACTTTTCCAACGAACCCTCATAGGAGTGACAATGAAATGGTATATAGATCTTCCATGACATTCCTTTAGCGACTTCAACTCTTTAGTTGTGCCTTTTTTGACACATTTCCAGCTGTCGATTCGATACAAAACTGGTATAAATATTTTAACTTCACTTAAGAAATCCACCTCCACTCACATATCTGATCATATTCATGAATGGAGGTGGCGAAGATGGTTGATTAAAGTCGTTATTCCAGACCAACTCTTGGAAAATTGGTTTACCAAGTCACTTTTGTCGCTCATCGCTAGATATGTTTCCATGGGAGGTGTTGTCATTGAGGAGAAATCAATAAATCGTGCTCAATATTTGGACTTGGTATATTCCCAATCCAACACACTTGACGATCTGATCCCTCATTATCCTCATTTTTCGAATGATCTTTCAAGACCTGCTCTGAAATCCCATGTTGATGGCATGGGGGGTTCTGTTACCAATACCAAAATTTCTCCCTCTCCTACACAGACCTCCAAGGTGAATGTGGTCCATTCCACTTCATCTCAACAACCTAGAGGAAAGAAGAAAAACAAGGGTAAATCCAAGAAATATTCTAATGAGAAGGACAATACAAAAACTATTGATACCCAACCGAAAAGGAAATATAAGCTTCCATGGATGATTTATATGGAGGATAACTACATGAAAGACTTCCCTCAACGTGAGGAAGACACTAAATTTCTGAAGGGTACCTCCCAACCTGCATTATTAACTGGCCCTTTCCCAACTTAGGAACAACAAATGGTTGCACAAAATCCTTCCCCTTCTCAAGGGGGAAACACGAATCATCCCCACCATGGGGATGCTTCCTCAAGCGTCGCTCAGGTATTTATGTGTAAAGAGATGGTTATTTTAACCACCAGAGTTAAGACTTATACCACTCCTCCAGAAAGTCATGCCAATGGAGGTGCTACCGATAAGACTTCCACTTCCACTTCTCCTCCATCCTCTACCCCTCTTCAAATCTAGAGGCATGTTGCTGAATCGGTGTTGCGCCTACCCAAGGGAACAATTCAAAAGTCAATTTTCAATCCAAATTCCTACGCTGCTCAAAGCTAAAACATTGTTGAATATTTGGTGCAAGCACCTTGTACTATGTCAATGCTTGAAGTTCTACAAAACTATCCAAGTCAATGTAGAACCCTTGTCAGCCATTGGAGCTGTGGATCCAGAGGCATCAAATATGATTATGTTTAATCTAGAATATTTTAAACCGATTATCTCCCATCACCTGACATTCTAAATTCACACTATGGTTCATGGGAAGAATATCCACCGCATTGTTTTGGATGAAGTAGCCTCCACTTGTGTCATGTATTTATCTTGTTGGAGAGCCATTGGTTCTCCTGAACTTAACTAGTCTCCCTGATCTGAAATGTCCTTGTATGTTTATTAATCTTTTAATACATAAAAAACATCTACTTGACATTCAAAATGAAATTTTTTCTTGACTGTATGCAAATTACATGTGAAAAGATTATCTAACCAAATCCACTTTAATGATAAAATGACTTGCAAATAATTGAGCTTGAAATGGACAACAATAATGAAATCACATACACAAGTGGAATAACGGAGTTCACCTAATTTGGGTGAACTCTCCATGTCTGTTTCCAATCGATACCTTCTATATCAATTCTCAAATGCTTGTGTTTTACAATGAACTTTTTACATGCTGCTCAAATGTAGAAATGGAGTGCACCGTTGGATTCCTTGCAAAACAATCGTGCAAAATGAGTATAAAGTTCTCAAAATTCCGTCAATGTACCTATCATCCTGCTTTATAGTGTATCCTCTAAAATTAGGTACCCTTGGGCACCACTTCTGAGACTACCTCTTCATTAATGTGTGTAGAATCCTCGATCCACGCACCCATTAAATAGGGTGTGACCTGTAACCAATTTTCTGAATTTTATGGCAGGATTTAAATGCAAATTGGTTGGTTTGTTTAAACAAACCATATATATAGCTTTTTGGTTAAGTCATGGAGTTTATATGTGGTAAGTTGAGGGTTCAAACCCCACCAACCACCATATATTCGTGCGATTTTGTTGGTGTATGGTTATACATTGTTATAACCATATTATATATGGTTATATTCGTTGAAAATTCCATGGACATATCATGGTTATATGGTGTACAATGAACCAAAGGCTAGGGTCGAGGAATTAGGCCCTCGACCCTTTTTCCTCCCATTCAAATTATAATACAAATTTAAATAATTTTTGCAATGTATAGTGTGAAGTAACACTATAGTGGTGCGGTGGTAGTCGAGGCTTTGTAGAGATTATGGAGGTCGCGGTTTTGACCCTCGTCAAATATATAATTTTGATTAACACTAACCATTATTGGCTAATGGGAGGTCACCACATGGTGTCCTTTCATTGGCTCATCCTTGCCACATGTCATCATATGACATTTCCACCTAGATTGCACGAATGTTGAGTCACCTGCCAACTCATCTGCTCACTCAAAGTATGGTTGACCCACGTGGAACCTTGGGGTTTGGCCATGTCATATGTACGGTCGTGCCACGTGTCACCTTTGCAGTGGTGACATGTGTCACCCTTTTACCCCTTTGAATTTGACTTTGACCTGGTTGACCAAAACTTTGACCACTCATAACTTTTGCATACGAACTCCGTTTGAGGTGAAATTTTCATCGTTAGAAATGATGATGATCTCTACGCATTGATGGTGTTTTCAAGAGAATTTGGGACGGTCAAATATTGAGCATTTATAAACCATTCTAGACCTTTGTGAATGTTTTGGATCCTCTTGGACCTCTATGAGAATTCTCGGATCCTCCTGGACCTCTATGAGCATTCTCAGATCCTTCTGGACCTCTATGAGAATTCTCGAATCTTCCTAGATCATTCCTCCCCATTGGAACACTTTTGGACCACCAAATTTTTTGATTACTCAACAACTAAGTGAGGGTAGAGTTCCCTCACCCTTCCGATCTCCATCCATTTTGTTTTACTTGGATTTACCCCTTTAAGAACAACTCGAATATATTCCACATCACCTCGTTATGATGTCTTGATTCTTCTGTCGATAATGACATATTCTGATATATCATATAAATATTCAGAAGAAAAATTATCAACTACTAGAACCTGAATACTTTCATCTTTATCCATAATCATAGGAGGTTCATAAACCTTCAAATTCTCAACATTTACCATTGAACACATTTGCATGTTTTGATGTTTTGGTAGCCACGAGAGGAAAGTTCCATCCTAGATGACCTTTCTTAGATGTGAAGAAGATTCCTGAAGCAAGAGAACCTTTGAATAGATGTGGAAATACCCCAGAAGAGAAGTCGATCCAGAAGAATAAAGAACAATGAAGAGACAGCTTTCCAGACAAGAAGTCGGCCCAGAAGAATAAAGATCAGTGAAGAGACACCTTTCCAGACAAGAAGTCGGCCCAGTTAAGAAGACAAGAAGACTATAAATATGAGTTGCCTTGGCTCATTTATTAACTCACTCACACTCTCTCATTTACACAAAATAAAGGCGCAAGTCTGGAGAAGGTGACACAATAGCTGTAGTGGTGAAGATTCTTCTTGTTCAGTCTTGTTGGTATCTCTCTCTTGTGTGCTACTCTTGGTAGAGGTGTGATACCTTGGTATTGTGTTGCTACTGTAGTTGTGGCGGTATTTGTGGTTGTACTTGGAGCTAGCCTTTGTGCTAGGGTTTATTTGTTGGTTCATGATTGGACTTTCTTTGTGAACATAATCTATCTAAGAAAGGTTGCTGGATTTTTTGCCCCATTTGGGGTTTTCCTAGGATAATTCCCTTTTGTTATTTTGTCTCTCATTTATGCTGCTATTGCACATTTTATGATATATCTGTTAATGTTAAAGAAGTAAAAGAACATTACTTCTCTATAAATAAATAACATCTAATAGGTTATGGTCCCACCACGCTTTTGCTACACAGTAAACCTTTTCAAGATAGTTGAGAATTAGTTCCAAATGCATTGGGACTTGTATTTACATATAGCAGTGCACCCTACCCTATGCAACCCCTACAACCCTCAGTTTGTAGTTTGGTGAAGTTTGAAAATCAATTTTTTTCAGAGCTAGGGTTTCTACCAACAAAAATGTCAACCAGCATGAGAGTTGAAGATAGATTGGATGGAGCAGATAACTTCAGATCCTGGAAGAAAAAAGTTCTTCTCATTCTAGAAGAGAATGATCTATCAGATTACGTCAAGAAATAACTTTCAAAAGCTGAAGATGAAGAAGCCATAGAAAAGTTCAGAAAGAATGAGGTCAAGGCCAAGAGGATCTTGAGAGACTCAATAAAGGATAATCTGATACCTAATGTATCAGAACTGAAGACACCAAAGGAAATGCTTAATGACCTAACCATAATTTATGAAAGTAATAATACTAGTCGAAATCTTACTCTGAGGAATCATATCAGAAACATGACAATGAACAAATTAGAAATAGTAGCCAACTATTTTATGATAATCTCGCAGATAAAGGACCAGTTAGTAGCCATTGGGGATCCATTAGATGACACTAAACTCATGAATACTACACTAAATGGATTTCCCTCCTCTTTGGATCCATTTGTTCAAGGAATTTGTGCTAGAAGAAAATTTCCCAAGTTCAACAAGATATGGGAAGATTGCACCCAAGAGGAATCGAGGTTGATATCCAAATCACATAAGAAAAATGATGTTGAAAATCAAGAACTTTCTACCCAAGTGAAGAAGAGTAAGGAAAGAGAATAAGGTAGTCCAAAGAATTCTAAGAGACCACTTTACAAGAAGGATGCATAAAAGATCATATGCTACAACTGCAAGGAGATGAGACATTATGTCGCACAATGTCCTCTTAAATATGAAAAGGGAAAGAAGAAGCATCATGCACATGCAAAATATACTAAATAATTGAAGTCAAAGGATGAATATTATGTTTTCTAGCCAATAGTGATTCCAAGCACATGACCATGGAGAAGGAAAAACAATAGAAGACAACTCAAGTGGGACAACAACAACTAGACTCCAGGTTTGCATATCAGGTTTGATATTTTATTTAGAATTCTATTATTGCTATTTCTATCAAATGTTTAGTAACACTTGAATATTGATACAATTACCATTTAGTAAATTATCATTGTTTAGTATTAATGATGAAATTGTTTGCAAGATGAAATTAATATCCTCTAGGAGATGTTCTTGGTTACTAACCTTGATCCAGGCAGGTTATATTGTAAATTTCATGGAGGTTACCATGGAAATGTTGTTGTTCTTGTCTCTTGTTCTGGGAAGGTCACAGGTGATAGCTCTGAGAGGGAGATATAATGACGGTTTTAGGAGGAAACCGAATAGATGGTCTTTAGCCGATACATGTAGCAGACTATCTAGACATAGAGATGTGTACATGAATGTACACATCCATGTAACGAAGAAGATGAAGTCAGAACCTTATGGAAGAAGGGTACCTTTGTAAAATATAGAGTATCTCATATGGAGATTGATTGTGAGGAGAAAAGGCTCCAAATATGACCATGCATATTCCTCTAGTTTAGTTGATCACTCTTCAGATCAACGGGAAGAGTCAGTAGAGCCAGAAAGGCCTACCCAGAAATGTTGCAGTTACTAGGAAGAGACTAGCATGGTCTCGTGATACTTTGCAAGATGCAAAGGGGATGTAGATATATGGCATTGATGAGCCATATCATGAGGAGGAGAAGATGGCTCCACCACTGATGAGGTAGGTGGACCCACCAAGCACCATCTCAAAAGGAGCTAGAGTTCAGAGGGAGTCAACCCTCGGGATCCAGTAGGGAGGAGAGACCTCCCATTATAATTCATATGAGATCATACTTCAGAGGAAGTCAGTAGATGCAGATGAAGAAGGTGGCTTCAAAGATTATATAGACTCAGAGGGAGTCAAGCTTCAGAGGGAGCATGCAGACTCAGAGTGAACCTGATCTCAGAGAGATTCATTTGAATCAGAGGAAGACCAAATCATTCAGAGGAAATTCCCCCTCAGATTCAGGAGGGAGAGAGAAATGTCTTCCACGACTAACAGTTGGGTTCCATGAGTTGAGGAGGCTAGACAGTAGCTTCAGAGGCTTCTAGGAGATGTGAGAAATCATAGGAGTATTCCCTTTTTTCAGTAGACTTTGCTACAGTGACAGAGGAGGAAACTAGTAAGAAGGAATGGGATATGGATTTTTCCTTTGTTCCAAAAGACTACACAAGTCTTGCAGCTAGGTGGTATTGATCATTGATTCAAAACCTTCCACTTTTGAGGAAGATACTAAGTAGAAAGTGTGGAAGGATCCCATGATGGAAGAGTACCAGTCCATCATGAAGAATGATTTGTGGGAAAAGGTTCCAAGACCAAAAGGGAAGTTAGTGGTGACTTCCAAGTGGATCTACAACATCCAACATGTTGCAGATGACAACATAGAGAAGTACAAAGTGATATTTGTGGATAGAGGCTTCTCCCATAAAGAGGGAGAAGACTATGATGAGACATTTTCTCCTGTAGCAAAGTACACTTCCATTAGATCGATTATTTCCATTGCTTCCACGATGGGATGGAAACTACACCAGGCGGATTTCAAGATTTCTTTCTTGAATGATGTAATTGAGGAAGAAGTGTACATAGAGCAGCCACAAGGGTTTGTGATTCATGGGAAGGAGTCCCATGTGTGAAAACTGAATAAGGCTTTGTATGAGCTAAAGAAGGCACCCAAGGCATGGTATGTTAGGATAGATGGCTATCCGATGAGCTTGGGATTTACCAAGAGTGATGTGGATCCCAACCTTTACTATAAGGTTGATAATGGTTACTCGCTGATCTTGGCTCTATATGTGGATGACCTATTTCTGATAGGATATGAGAAGCTCATATTTGGGTGCAAGAAGGAGCTCGCTATAGAGTTTGAGATGAAGGATCTATGTTTGATGCATTGCTTCTTGGGATTGGAGGTGTGGTAGAGATCAGATGAGATATTCCTTAGCCAAGAAAAATATACTATTGATATTCTGTAGAGATTCGGGATGATGCACTGCAAGTCCATGGCCACACCTATGACGATAAATCTGAAGCTTCTAAGTGATTCATCTTTAGATTTGGTAGATCCCGCAATGTACAAAAAACTAATTGGATCCTTGATGTACCTAATTAACACCAGATAGGACATATGTTTCACATTGAATACCTTGAGTCAATACATGGTTGAACCTAGACATGTAAATTGGATGGAAACAAAACATATGTTGAGGTACCTACATTGTACGATTGGATATGGATTGAGATATGTCTCGGGTGGATATGTGAAGCTATATAGATATATATACTCTGATTGGGAAGGGAGTGCAATGGATCAGAAAAGTACTTCTGGATGTTGCTTCAGTATGGTATCATGCATGATCTCATGGTTGAGTAGGAAGCAGACATCAATGGAACTCAATACAATAGAGGAAGAGTATATCGCAGCTAGCATGGCAAGTCGTGAAGTAGCCTAGCTTCGGAAGTTTCTTGTAGGGATATTTGATCTAGAGTTGGAGCCAACTTTGATACATTGTGATAGTCAAAGTTGCATGAATCTTATTGAGAATCCTGTCTTTCATGACAAGTCTAAGAACATAGAGATCAAATATCATTACATCTAAGACATGGTGCAAAGAGGAGTTGTAGAGATCCAATACATATCCACGGATGAGCAGATAACAAACATTCTCATCAAACCTTTGTCTAGAGTGAAGTATGAGTACTTCAGGAACATGCTTGGCATGATGAAGAATGTCTACCCTCGTTGAGAGGAAGATGTTTTTTTTCTTCTCATGCCGGCTAACCCCTCTGGCCAAGGGTTCCCTAGATCAATCATGTGAGGTGACTGAGAGGGTAATACACTGTCGGACTTGATGAGAGAAGAAGCATCACACACATAGTCATGAGAACTATGGGAGTATCTTCATGCTACTGGATGAGACTATAACTATGGTTGATGACATGGTAGTAGATGTGTGCTACTAGTTGATTTTTTCATAGTTATAGAGACATCGACTATGACTATGGTTGATGGCATGATAGTAGCTGTGTGCTACTAGTTGATTATTTCATAGTCATATTGATGACTATGGCTGATGGCATGTTAGTAGTTGTGTGCTACTAGTTGATTGTCATGGAGACTACTAGATCACATTGGGAGTAGTTGTGTGCTACATGATAGTAGATACCGTGACAGATGATTTGAGCTATCGATGGCATTGTAGTAGTTGTGTGATACTTGATTGCAGAGACTATGACAGATGATTCGAGCTACCGATGTAATTGTAGTAGTTGTGTGCTACTAGTTGACTGCAGAGTATTCAGTGTAATACTAGATGAAGACATCGTGGAAAGATACCTCCCTATCTAAGAGGGAGTGTTGATGTTTTAGTATATGTGGGAGGAAAATTCCCTCCTACATGAACTTTCTTAGATGCAAAGAATATTATGGAAGCAAGAGAACCATTGAATAGATGTGGTAATACCCCAGAAGATAAGTTGAACTAGAAGAATAAAGAACAGTAAAGAGACACCCTTCCAGATGAGAAGTCGACCTAGTTAAGAGGAAAAAAATACTATAAATAGGAGGTGCCTTGGCTCATTTGTTAACTCACTCACACTCTCTCATCTACATAGAATCAAGGTGCAAGTCTGTAGAAGGTGACGCAACATATGCAAGTCTTGTTTAGTATTTTTGGTATCTATCTCTTGTGTGCTATTCTTGGTATAGGTGTGCTACCTTGGTATTGTGATATTGATGTAGATGTGGTGGTATTTTTGGTTGTACTTGGAGCTAAACTTTGTGCTAGGGTTTATATGTTGGTTCATGATTGGACTTGCTTTGTGAACACAATCTATTTAAGAAAGGTTGTTCGTTTTTTCCCCCCATTTAGGGTTTTCCCAGGATCATTATCTTTTGTTCTTTTGTCTCTCATTTATGTTGTTATTGCTCATTTCATGATATATCTGTTAATGTTAAAGAATTAAAATAACACTACTTCTCTATAAGTAAATAAAATCTAACAACATGTAGGATGGTAGATCTAAATGAAATACATTAGTACTAATATTTTCCAAGATCTTGAATGGACCATATCAGATTGGTCTTAAATTTTTACCTTCACCTTTCATTCTATCAGTTAACCATACTTGATCACCAGCTTCAAACTGATGTTCAACCAGATGTTTATCATGCCTTTCCTTATATTTGTCTTGGCTCTTTTCCAATTGTTCCTGTACTACTTGATGTACCTGTTGAATCTTTTGAATGAACCTTTTAGCTTTATTCGTATCATACTGTCCATCTTCTCCAAAAACAAATTCCATAAATGATTTAGGAATGTACCCCAATCATACTTCGAAAGGAGTTTTCTGACTAGATGAATGCATGGCATGATTATAGCCATGATGTAGATAAGGTATATGTTCATCCTATAACTTAGGATTCTTACTGCAGTATCCTCAAAGTAGATGTACCGCTATTATGTTTACCACCTTTGTCTATCCATCTGTCCGTGGATGGAAATTTGTGCTCTTCTTCAACTTAGTGTCCATTAGCTCCCATAAATGAAACCAAAAATTTCCCAAAAATCGAGAGTCTCGATTTGATATAATAGATGTAGGATGTCCAAAATGAACCCATACATTAGATAAGAACATATGTGTTGTCTGTTCAGCTGTGACCTATTTCTTGCATGGCATCAAAATACACATAGTGTTGAATCTATCCACCATCACACACACACACACACACACACACACACACACACACACACACACACACACACACACACACACACACACACACACACACATATATATAATCTTGACCTATCCTAGACATCAACAAACCCCCTACAAAGTCCATGGAGATAATTTCCCATGGATGAGAAGGTACTGGAAGTGGCGTATATAACCCTATCTTTCTGTTGTTAGGCTTACTTGTGGCACACATGACACACCCTTTGATATACTTGGAAACTGTTTCACTCATTGGAGGCCAATAAAACTACCTCTATAACTGTGCAACTATCTTAACAATCCCGAAATGACCAGAGATGACATATGTATGAGCTTCTCTAATTACATTCACTCTTTCATCTCTGGGTATACATAGTTTTCAAAGATGATATAAAAAAATGTCATGCATATAGTAATTTTATTGCTGATTTTCGTGAGTTAATGCATCATATACTTCCTTAAAATCATCATCCTTAGCATATTGTTAAACATAACTTTCATGTGCTAAAGGATTATACTTTAGTATTGTGGATGAATTAATTACTGGTCTTGACAAAATATATGCAACCCTTTTATGAATACCCTTCTTATACTTGATTACCAAATGAAACTGTTCTAGAAAACACATCCACTTGAAGTGTCATGACTATTGTAATTTTTTCTATGAATGCAAATATTGTAATGGTTTATGATCAATATGAATTATTATCTCATTTCCCATTAAGTAATGCTTCCATTTTTTTACACTTTGTACCAACGCATACAATTCCTTATCATATGTTTGATAGTTAATCACAACTTGATTGAAAGTCTCAAAATGATAACATATAGGTTTACCCTGTGGCATCAAGACTACACCCATGGCATATCCACTTGCATCGGTTTGAATCTCAAATGGTTGGTTCATATCCTGAAGTACCAAAACTTGTGCAATGCTTATCTTTTCCTTCAATGTCTCGAAGTATTTATGCTGCTTGCATCCCCATTGAAAGACTTTCTTAACACTTGTTAATGCATGTAGAGTTGTTTCTATGTATGATAAATTAGCAATAAATTTTCTCCAGTACTGTACTGCTCCTAAGAACATCTTGACTTCGGTGGAATTAGTTGGCTTGGGCCATTTTACAATGACTTCTACCTTTCCGGGATCTATATTTAGCTAAACATTCCCTACAATGTATCCCAAATATACCACAATTTTTTTTCCAAATTCACATTTAGATAACTTGATACACAACTTATCCTTATTCAAGAGTTCAAATACAGTCTTGACATGCTTTATATGATCTTCCCATCTTCGACTAAAGATCAATATGTCATCTAAATAGACGATAAAAAAATCATCTATGTAGGGTATGAACTCATCATTCATTACTCTCATAAATGTGGCTGGTGCATTACATAACCCAAAAGGCATAATGAACCATTTGAATAAGCCTTGCTTAGTCTTGAAAGTAGTTTTCCATATGTCACCTTCTGCAATTCTGATTTGATGGTAACCACTTCTCAATTCCATCTTAGTTAAATACACAATATTATTTAACTGATCTAATAAATCATCAATTCTGGGAAGAGGATAAGGGTTCTTTATCGTAATCTTTTTTAGGGCTAAAAAATAAATACACACCCTCCACGTGCCATATTTCTTTAGAACTAATACAATAGGAGATCCACATGGAGGGGAGCTTGGTCTGATGATTCTTTTATCGAGCAACTCATGAACTTGCTTCTTTATTTCTGCATTCTCGATTACTAATGACCTGTACATTCTAATGTTTGGAAGAGGAGCATCCTACTACAAATATATTTCATATTCAACCTCCCTCTTAGGAGGCAACCCTGTAGGTTCCTAAAATAACTCATCATAATTAGATATGATGTTGATCAACTTTATGATTTGGATCACAACCTGATAAAGCATCTGTTATATATTCTTTTTTCTTTTTCACTATCATGATAACAAAATATTGACTTCAACTCACAAGTCTCTTCATTTTCCCTATTCTAACTAAAGAAACATTAGTTTTGATGTGATGAGCTCTGACAAGATATTCAACCCCATCCTTGAAAATATGATATTTGTTCTCTTCTCAATAGAATGAATCCTTCCTGTCAAATAGATATGGACTACCAAAGACAATGCCACAAATTTCAAGAGGCACAACATATAACTCAACCTCATCAAAGAACTTAGTTGTTATTGAAAATTTAATATTACACTGCTTTGTTACCTGCAACTTAGCATCATCACACACCCAACCTAATGGATATGGATTTTTATGAGGTGTCGTCTTTAAACCCAACTTCTTAACAATTGCTTCAGATATTAGATTAACTTTAGATCCACTATCAAATAAAGTATCTACCTTGATATGCTTGACTATAACTCTGACATGAAAAATATCACTTCTCTTCTTTTGATCAATATCACTTTCTACTTTGGCAGATTGAAATGGAGAATTTGAATTGATAGATAATATACCTTTGCTTCCTATGGCCATGCTCTTAGATTCATCTCTGGAATATGACCCTAGATCTTGATGAGCCGATGCAATAGTCTTGTGCTTCCCTTTTTCCTTGAATTTATTTAGTCATGATTCTGGATGTAGCTTCCAACACTATGATTCCTCATGTCCCTTTCTCTTACAGTGGGAACATGTAGGTATTCCCTCATCTTGCTTCACTGTGGATGATTTTGTACTCTTCCATTTATCTTTTGGTTTCTTCTCGAACTTGACTGGCTTATATATTTACTCTCACTCTTACCCTTACTAGCCTCTAGATGTGTAGCTTGTACTGACACCTTATCAATGTTAGTAGGGATAAAAATTAATATAGTATGACAAAGATATGAGTGCATGACACCAATATATTTCAGAAGAGTTTTATGAGTATACAATGGAATCCCTAATGATAATGCCTTCTTCCTGTGTATATGCATGAATATTTTGGCCTTTACCCTATCTTAGATGTTGCCATTCGATCATTTTCATTTGCGTATGTGCTAGTGGATAAAATTGTTTCCTTATAGCCTTAGTAAACTTATCCTAGGAAGATATTAATTTACCCTTTTGAACAAGATCAACTTGCATCTTAGTCTCTCACCACATTAAGGGAGTTCCACTTAGTCGAAGATTAGCTAACTATATCTTTGTAGCCTCGTTCATAATCCTTTGAACCTTGCAATATGCCTTTATTTTCTTGATCCAATTGTCCAATTTCTCATCATTCAATTCTCCATCATAGGTTCGCAATTCGAACTTGACATCCAATTTTAATCATGGAAAAATATGGTCAGACTTATTAGAGTACTTATTTCGATTAGAAGAATGTTTACTTGCTTCAGGAGAAAAATATGATGAGGATGAGAATGGTGAAGGGGGCTCTAAAGGTCCACCACCTTCACCTCCTCCTTCTCCTTTTACTGAAGATTCTCTGCTTACAGGCTTTTGAATTCTTTGTTCTAACTCATCTATTATTTCTTTCGATGATTGAAGCATAACTATGATCTCTTGATGACTCATGTGTTGATCTTCTTCTTCTCCTTTTTCAGAAGCCATCTTATGTCTTCGAAATATCTTTCCAATTTCAGACTTATAACTTGCAATTTTTCCTTTACAAAGTTTCAGTTTGGCTCTTGTAAGCATTCACTTGCAAACACTTTTCAAACCTGGATCAGATACCAACTTGATCTTAAATATCCTTAGATGCTTATTAATATTTTAATACATAAGAAACATCTACTTGACATTCAAAATGAAATGATGACTTGACTATATACAAATTACATGTGAAAACTTATCTAACCAAATCCACTTTAATGATAAAATGAGTTGCAAATAATTGAGCTTGAAATGAACAACAATAAAAAAATCAAATACACAAGTGAGATAACAGAGTTCATCCGATTTGGGATACCTCTCCGAGTCTGCTTCCAATAGAGACCTTATGTATTAATGCCCAAATTCTTGTGTTTTACAATGAACTTTTTACATGTTTCCCAAATGTTGAAACAGAGTCCACCGTTGGATTCCTTCCGAAAAATCGTACAAAATGAGTATAAAGTTCTCGAAATTCCATTAAGGTATCTCTCAGCCAGCTTTGTGGTGTAGTTTCAAAACTTAGGTACCCTCAGGCATGAATTACAAGACTACCTCTACATTAATGTGTGTACAATCCTCGGTCTATGTGCCCATTAAATAGTGCACTACCTTTAACCAATTTTTTGAGTTTTGTGGCAGGATTTAAATGAAAAGTGGTTGGTTTGTTTAAACAAACCATATACATAGCTTGTTGGTTAAGTCATGGAGTTTATATATGGTAAGTCGGGGGTTTGAGCCCCACCAACCACCATATATTTGTGCGCTTTTGTTGGTGTATGGTTATACATTGCTATAACCATATTATATATGGTTATACCCGTTGGAAATTTTGTGGAAATAACATTCTTATATGGTGTACAATGAACCAAAGGCTAGGTTCGAGGGATTAGGCCCTTGGCCCTTTTGCCACCCATTCAAATTCTAATACAAATTTAGTGGTGCGATGGTAGTAGAGGCTTTATAGAGATTACAGAGGTCGCGAGTTCGACCCCTATCAACTCCATATTTTGATTAAAACTAACAATTATTGGCCAATGGGAGGTCTCCATGTGGCAGCCTCTCATTGGCTCATCCCTGCCATATGTCATCATATGACTTGTCCACCTGTATTTCACAGATGTTGAGTCATCTCCCAACTCATATGCTTAGTCAACATATGGTCAACCCACATGGCACCTTGGGGTGTGGCCATATCATCTGTACGGTTTTTCCACATGTCACCTTTGCATTTGTGACACGTGTCACCCTTTTACCCCTTTGACTTTGAATTTGACCTAGTTGATTATAACTTTGACCACTCATAACATTTTCATATGAACTTCGTTTGAGACAAAATTTGCACCATTGGAAAGATGGTGATGAGCTCTACGATTGATGACATTTTAGAGAGAATTTGGGATGGTCAAATTTTGAGCATTGTTTAACCATTTTGTAGCTCTATGGACATTTTGGATCCTCCTAGACCTCTATGAGAATTCTCGGATCTTCCTGGACCACTCCCAATACACTTAAATCATTTTATGGATGTGGTTTCCAACCTTACGGACTCTTGCAATATTTTGTTGTGGAATTAAAGAGAAAAACAGTTTCTATCGACATTGAAGTGGTTGATGCACCCATGGATTATAATTTGTTTCTTGGTCGCAGTTGGTTCTATGTGATGATTGTCGTCACTTATTTAGTCTTTCACATTTTTCAATTTCCCCATTAAGGGAAAATTGTGACTGTTGACCAACTTGATTATTGCACACCAGATCTGAATAATTTTGTAGAGAATAATATCCCTTTACTAGGACAATCCAATCTTAAGTATGAAAGTGTGGGGGTAGGTCTCCTCAAGGATTCCTCACTCATGCGACTTTTTCCCTTACCTCCCCCTGATCCCCCACATGAGGTTGCCATGTTAAACATGATTAGACATATTGTGAAATGATCCTTTGGATCATTTGATCCTTGGGTAGTGCCTAGCTCATCTGCCACTAAAACACTAGGTGACAACATGTCACTTATTCTAGTAGAGTCTCTTCTTCCACAAGATCCGATATCTAAACCTTCCCTTCCTCCACCTATCTCAAATGATCATTTTTCTTCCTCCCTCTCTGGTGAACATATTCCTATTAGTAACCAAGAGTCTAAGTAGAAGAAGAGTTGGAAAACACACCGAAGATTTGGGTGCATGTCTCGAGCCTTTGGACATCATACTGAAGTTAAATTTCCAACTTCTTATGAAGATGTTGGGGGAAAAGTACCAACCTATAAACACCACATTGGGAAAAAATGCGCCAATAGGTATAGATCAACGTACTAACCTTTGGACATCATGTTGGGAAGAGGCCCATTCATGGGTATTACGTGAGCATAGTTTCATTCTCTATTTCAATCTTATTAAAAAATGAAGTAGACTATGAGCATACTTCGTCGTTCTTTAAGCTCGTTAAACCACAAAGATTTTTCTTTCGAGTGGTATTTTACCCCTTTTTCGGCCTCATAAGACTAAATACGAAAAATGTATACTCTAGTCAATCATGACTAGAAGAGTTCTCCCTTGCATTTTTTTACACTTTTTCGAGCTTGGGGGACTAAACTTACGAAAAAGAACACCCTTGGAGTCATCTTTAATATCTTTTCAAACTCTCTAAACATGAAAAGACCGTCTAGTTTTCCTTCTTTGGACTCGTAAAACATGCATTGAAGGACCCATATGGGACTGAACCCCTCCTTCTTAAGGTTCGTTAAATTGTTAGAAAAATAGGATCGTGGATCATGTTGGGCCTTGGAACTGTCATATTTTTATATCTTCTTTCGCCTAATTTTTATCCCTTATTCCTCAACCATAACCTGCGTTAATGCTTATTAATCCATTTTCATAATTATATGCGATATTTAGATCCAAGGTATTTTCCATTTACATTTTTTTAGTATTTGACATGAATTATGGTTAAACATTAGAGAAATATCATATTTGCATTTTTCTTGGAATTAATATGAAAAGGCGATGTGTTAGACATGTTGTTGTGCAGGATGTGATATTGAAGTATTTCGGTTCCCATTGTTGCAACTCAATTGCTGCAGTTTCCATGCTATTGTTGCAACTCCCATGCAATTGCTACAAATCCTTATAGAAGTTGTTGCAACTCTGAGCATTGTTGTTGCAACTCTGAATAGTGTCGCAACTCTCGTGCTACAACTCTAGAACATTCTTGCAACTCCGATCACTTTTTCTGCAACTCTGAGAACTGACTTTGAACAGTGCCGCAACTCCCGTGTTACAACTCTGAACAGTGCCACAACTCCCGTGCTCCAACTCTGAACTGTGTTGCAACTCCCAATGCTACAAGTTTGAACACTGCTGCTGCAACTCTAAAAAGTATCACAACTCCCATGATGCAAATCTTAACAGTGCCACAACTCCCATGCTGTAACTTTGAACAGTTCCACAACTCCCTTGCTGCAACTCCTGGTTGTTTTTACTATAGTTCCTTGCTACTCCTATGTCATCACTGTTTTTACTCCTATAACTAAATGTCTACGAAGTGGGTCCTTGAGATTTTTTGTATGAGGAATTGTTAAGTCAATATAAGTCTATCCTAAAAATATCTCAACAACCCAGATCGTCCTTTTTGAGAAATCAAGTTTTCACGATTTGTTGCAACTTGTTGCTACTCCCATGCTGCAACTTTGAATAGTGTTGCAACTCTGAACAATGCCACAACTTATCCAAGGAACCTTGAGCTACTGGAACTGTAAGCCAACACTATAAACATTGAGTCCTTGTAACCGTGAGCCATGATGTCACATATTTTTCATTTATGGATTTATGCAACAATAATATTAGTCCAAAAAAATCAAATATATGGAGATAATTTTGCAATTCCAAGACAAAATATTGGTTTGAGTGGTTGGCCAAGAATGTTGGAATTCTTGGGCAAAAGATCTTGGAGTTATTTATTCATTGCTAATTGTTAGCAAAATATATTGGAATACTTGGGCAAAATATCTTGGAGTTATTTATTATTTGCTAATTATTAGCAAAAGATCTTGAAAGTTATTTATTATTTGCTAATTGTTAGCAAAAGATCTTGAAAGTTATTTATTAATTGCTAATTGTTAGCAAGGATCATGGAAACTATTCATTATTTATGAAATTATTGTAACCACTATGGATTTATTAAATTAATAAGTGGATTTATTTAGATATTTGTTATTTCTAGTTTCCATTGAATTTATGTATAAAAGAGAGCACTCTCTCCATTATTCGGGGGGGACTCTTAGATCATTGTCCAAATGATGATGGAGTAATTCATTATTAATTTATTTATTCTCATTTCATAATTTTTGTAGCATGTCCTGGATCCCCCACCGGGGGGCTCCATTAATTGTCTTTGGCCCCCCCTAGACTCCCCTAACAACAATAGTGGGGGGGGCAATCCCACCCACACCCCCCCGCCAATAAATGGGATCCAAGAATGGTCGAAACAAACCTATGAATCAGGAAGATAATCATGCTCCACAACCAACATAAACATATGATGAGGGACTCATCAAAGATGAGCTATACTAAGCATCTATTATCATCCTCAAGCTCATTAAAAAACACAGAGGTACTCACCAATCATGGTGGGGGAAAAATTGCAGGAAGTGGGTCAAGTTTTTTGGAAAGGATTATGGCAGTTGTTTTTTGTCACCTGAACATGGAACTTGTTTGTGTCTCATCTTACAGTTGGGTAATCTTCTTGTATTTGAGTCATACCAATCCATGAGTCCTTATACTCCTTCATCTCACCCAAAGAGTGCCTCGGTGATCGTCACACTATGTTTTGGTCTATCTCTCAATCGAGTCAATGTTGCCAAGTCATTTTTCATGCCTCACAATGTTCAAGGGAAGTTTCACTTCAATCCAACCATTTTGCAAGTATTACCATCTTTCATCCTTGTTTCAGTCCATACTCATTTAATCCACCATCATACATCACTTTCTAGTGTTAGTTTTGCGTCGATGATGGGGGATACATCATGGCCCTCCTTTGACGAGTCTATTCCTGTCAACTTCAACACATTATCCAAGAATTAGACTTAGAAACTAGTTAGTACCTTGGGACCTACATGCCTCAATGGCAAGCCTCATCACTTTCAACAATAGGTTTCCATCATTGGCCTTTGATTGAATGATTCCATGAGTGTTTGATTTCAACTCATTTGTTCACATTCGCTGGAATGTACTAGGGTACCTTGGGATTCATTGTCATCATTGGTGATTTCATTCGCACTTGTTAACGATATACATCAATGACAGGTAATCAAGTGGTTTCTTCGATCTTGCCATCTTATAAGGATATGAATATTTCAAAGGTAGTCAACATAACTAGTGGTGGGATTAGTATTATCATGTTTGACTGCCTTGTTAGTTCTTCAAAAATATCCTCTAATGTAGGTTGATTTTCGAGCTCTTCAAGTCCCCCCCATAATCATTTATCATACCATAATTTAGTAAAATTCAACCCAATTTGGATATGTACTGTCAAAAGTAGGGCCCTTATGATATTCTTTGGTACTCTTCATCTATGATAGGTGGACTTTAGAGATTTTACCCATGCCCAAAACATGTATTAGGGAGTCAATATCTCTATTTTTTCCTTCCATATTATAGAGAAGAACTAGAAGTTCCACATATTTGGTGTGATTGGAAGGGTGAATGCTGACTCCATGATTGGTCTTACTTGGGACATAGCGACCTAATCAAGAGAGATGAGTACCTTATGCCTTTGTTGGATTCTTGACACTCATAACAGTTTGTCCTAATGATATCAACCACACACTTTTCCTAGTTGAAATATATTCCACACTTGATTATATGACCGGTAGCCTTCAACATATTTATCTTAACATCCGGATGCTTGACTAGAACTAGTCAAACATGGGGAAACTATAATGCACATCCATTTAACGTGGTGTACTAGGACTTGACTAATGACTAGCCCATTTGAATTCTTGGCAGTGGTTCCTCCTATGAATTTTTTATCCATGTTTCCAAGTCATCGGTATGAGGTACAACCTATCCTTTGCTTGGTAGATAATTAATCATGTATATTAGACCATTTGTGATTGTTATAGTCTGGTTGAGACAAAATGTTCTATTATGATAATGACTAATTATGAATTTTTCACTTCTTCTTTCCAATTGTTAAAGCTTGCAAATGGAGGTGCACTCAAATATGACATAATCCTTGTTGTGGAGGTATGGATCCACATTGTATCTCTGGTGGCCATAACCTTAGTCAATGCTTTCATGGATCCCTAGTGTATTGGTTGACGACCATGATTTGAGTTAGTTTTGTATTCCGAGCATAGGTATTCCTTCCTCGGGGATGATATATATATACTGTTTGATGTTTTTTTTCATCTTTTTCCAGGCTCTCCTATTCCAACACACTCACATACATGCTTTTGTAAAGTGTTTTGGCCATCAATTTCTCTTTTGATCTCACACTTTAGGGGGCATCTGTTACACACCTAGTTGTCACACTTAAGTGAGTGAGTGTTTATCATGATCCCTAGACATGTTGGGGGAGAAATTTATCATATGAAGGTCAAAATACTATGTGCACATGTATTATTCCTTTTTATTGAAAAAGGAAATTAATTTAGTGTGAAAATCCACCTCACATCTAGTTTCCGAATCTTAAGGAGAATTTGAGAGTCGCATGGATGGTTGAGATATTTTCTCAACTTAATATCCTAATTTGATGGATCTTGAGAGATATTTTCTCCCTAAAAATATTGAATATCCCATTTTAGTGGATCTAGTGATTGATATTCTCCATGGTGGTTAAGCCTCCAACTCCTATATAATGATGGCATTCTAAGGTTAGAGGGGAGAGAAAGGATTTCAGAGTGTGAAACCTTTGATCTTGTAAGGATAATTCATCAGAGCATCATAGTTATGATCTTGAGACATTCAGGAGAGGGATGGATAGGAGATCTTGGAGGAACTGATACAATGTCAATGGGGATTGTAAGTTCTTCACCATGTCTTTCTATTAATACATAACTTGGCATATTCCCTTCATGATTTGTATCACTTGTTACATGCATGTCTATTGTTGAAAGTCATCATAGATAGATCTATTGTCACCTAAAAATATAGTGTAGAAGAAGGAGATTTCTCTTGTTCCTTTCAGATTTGTTCTTGCGCCTAGGAGATTGGTCAACAAGGTCAAAGGTTGGAGCATCAAGGACAACCATCGTAAAAAGGTACACCACCCATCTCTTTCCTCTTATTCTGATTGTTAAAATAAGTCTAAAGGGAAATTAATTACCATTTGTTTTCCTTCTTCCTTGGATCGAATGAAACCCGATCCAAGGGGGATTTCACCTGTCCACAGGGGGAATTCACCACAACACTTATCCAAGTCAATTTGCATATATTTCTCGACTATGATTTTATTTTTAATGCATAAATAAATATTATTTTTTCTTGGTTGATGGATTTTGTGTATTAGGGATCATTGCTTGATTTGAGCACTTGTTTTCTCTTACAAGACCGCTCCATGGTGGTTTTTCCTTTTCTATCACCCTCTCTAGTAAGTACTTGTTAGGAACTTGCTCTAGTTTTTTCTTTAGTTGGGGTTCATCAAAGTTAGGTTGATCAACTCCTTGAAGAAGGGATTGCAAGTATTCTTCAACTGATTTACTATTTGAATCAAATTTTGTTGGCATTTTTTGTTTTCTTCTCTTTTGACCAGTTGATTTCTTCCATGTGGGGCTTCATCAATGACTACACTTGTATTAGAAAGGACATGGTATATGTTTTTGTCTCCTTTTCTTCTTCGATCTTTCTTTCTTACAAGGATATGGATATTTCAAAGGTATTTAGCCTAGCTATTGGTGGGATTAGTATTATCATGTTTGACTTCCTTGTTAGTTCTTCAAAAATTTCCTCTACTGTAGGTTGATTGTCGATCTCTTCAATTCCCCCCCATACTCATTTAGCATACCATAATTTAGTAAAATTCAACCCAATTTGGATTTGTACTGTCAAAAGCAGGGCCCTTATGATATTCTTTGGTAGTACCAAGGATGATTTTAAATATGGAAATTTATTTTAAAATGTAGAAACCTTGGCGAATCTTACAAATCCTTCATATGCCAACTATAAATGATTGGTGATATTTTTGTAAAAATATTCAAATTTCTAAGGATTTTATATAATTTTTATAAAATTCTGGCGATTTTTAAGGTAAAATAATTTTATCCTATAGAATTTGGGCGAATCATTTTTAAAATAGCGAATCTCGTTTTTGGAAAAACCATGGAAAAATAACCCATGAGAAAAATTTAGCCCCTAAAATAATCCATGTTTGGTACTCTCCATCTATGATAGCTGGACTTTAGAGATTTACTCATGCCCGAAACATGTATTAGGGAGTCAATATATCTATTTTTCCCTTCCATATTATAGAGAAGAACTAAAAGTTCCACATAGTTGGTGTGATTGGTAGGGTGAATGTTGACTCCCTGATTGGTCTTACTTGGGACATAACGACCTAAATCAACAGAGATGAGTACCTTATGCATTTGTTGGATTCTTGACACTCATAACATTTTTTCCTAAGGATATCAACCACACACTTATCCTAGTTGAAATATATTCCACACTTGATTATATGACTGGTAGCCTCCAACATATTTATCTTAACATCCAGATGCTCGACTAGAACTAGTCAAACATGCGGAAACTATAATGCACATCCATTTAACGTGTTGTACTAGGACTTGAATAATGACTAGCCCATTTGAATTGTTGGCAGTGGTTCCTCCTATGAATTTTTGATCCATGTTTCCAAATCATTGGTATGAGGGACAACCTCTCCTTTGCTTGGTAGATAAGTTATCGTGTATATTAGACCATCTGTGATTGTTATAGTATGGTTGAGCCAAAATTTTCTATTATGATAATGACTAGTTATGAATTTTTCCACTTCTTCTTTCCAATTGTTAAAGCTTGCAAATGGAGGTGCACTTAAATATGACATGATCCTTGTTTTTCTAGCATGAGTGTTTCATCCCTCCATTTTCCATCAACCACAACCCATTTCCTGAAATTGAGCCAATGCTTCTCCTAGCTGATCTCTTCCATTCTTGCTTGCCAAATTGTGTTCACTCTTGCTTCCAAATATGATGCTAGTTTCTTACCAAACCTCTTTTTGGTCTTGGGTTCGACCATTTTTTAATTTGGTTCTTTGAAATGTGGGATTTCTCCTCTCTTATTTTGTGGCATGTTTCCTCCTTTTTCTAGGTTTTTGTTGATGCCCCGACTGGTTTTTGGTTCAGCTAGTGCACTAGGGATTTGTAAAATTGGGCTAGGGTTCCCTTAGGCTTGTATGTTCTAGCGTGTACCAACCTATTTTCTCACAGGACTGTAATTATACTCAAACTTTATATGTTTATATGATGAGGCATGTAATCATGCTTTGATTTAATTAAAACACCAAACTGTTGACTGAGAGGGAACAAACTTGATAAGTATTGACCATGATACACCATAGGAAATTGACGAGATAGAGGGACTAATGGAATGGAGATGAGATGCTTCATTGCAGAGAGAAAGAATCTTGCAAAGAAAGCCAATTCATTCTTGCAAACATTATAAATTCACCTACCACCATACCAAAATTTATGAGACCACTTGACCATTGAAAGAAGTCACAAATTGGTGGGTGGAGAATTAATGAAGGTGGTAGTTGGGCCATTACAAGAGGTAATGTTCAATTGAATAGTTAACAGGGAAGGTACCACAAAACCACCTTCTTCAAAATAGGACAAAAGACTATAGGTTTCGTCTACAGGAATTCATGGAGACTGGTGGAGCAGGAGGAAGAATGAAGAAAAGGACACACACACACAAATCAAGGATGGAGGAATGCAATAAGATCCAAAGAGAGGAAGAAGAGAATAGAGAATGCACACCATAGTGGTATGCAAGAGAGGGAGTACATCACTATCAGAGACAAAGTAGAGAAGAACACATTAGAGGATGTAGGAACATATGTGTTTATTGAGAAAGGAAAGATTAGCTTTCTGTAGGAAAACAAGAAGCGTGTCTGAGTTGTTGATGATCACCCTGAATAGAGAAGACACGGATTCCCCAGCTGGAGCAATAGGGGGGATGCATCTTTTTATTCTTACTGAACAGAAACCAACACTGATAAGGGAAGGTTTTCGAGGGACTGCTAAGCAGAGAAGGGACTCCCTTATGTAGAGGAAATATATTCGAAAAACCACCTGATAAACCTGTAGAGACCCGAAGCTCAATGGGAGGTGGTAACTTCTACTATGTCAGTGGAGGAAGGAGATTAACCTTCCTAGATCATCATAGCCTCAGAACCCCATTGAGTCAATTTCCTTCCTGGTATCTATTAATATTATGGTAGCTTCGGGAGGTATGAACCTCTATTGTGACCTATGATGAGATTAGAATATTCCGGAAGGAAGCAAAGAAATGAAGGAAACCCTAGACAAGTTGTCGGGTGCAGAAATATATTTAAAATGAATTTATTAGTATCCAGAAGGAGAAGTCGACCCCAGTAAAACTACCTAGTCTAATATAAATACAGGGCACCAATTCTCATTTTTCATATCTCAGCAGTTGTAGTTTCTAGTTCTGCGCAGTGCAGTTGCCAGTTATGTGCAGTGCAGTGGCAGTTCTTGTGCGCAAGTCTCTGAGAAGGTGTGCACTAGCCTCTGGGTGGGATTATCCTATCATCTTGGTTTCCATTCTTGCTTGGTGCATTAACCTCTCTTGGCTATTGGATTGCTACCGGGATTCTCTTCTATGTCAAGGTCAAGGTGCTCGAAGGGTGGCTTCGACCTATGATTGGGTGATGAGGGTATCGTCAATGGTGAAACGAGCACAATCTTTTATATTCTAAAAAGTTATGGGCCCACACCTCCTTCATTCAGTCTAAACGCTGGAAGGAAGAACAACTTCTAGGATAATGAGCTTGTTGAGGAACTGTCGCTAGGGTTACTAGCAGGAGCAGCTTCCAGAACACTACAGCTAGGGTTACTAGCAGAAGCAGTTGCAGAAACCCTAAATCTCAGATCTAGCACCTTGTGATGGAGCATCTTGCTCAAGGAGAAGATATTCATATGTTCCCTAGTTCAACACACCTTTTGGCTCTCTCAAAATACAGAAATGATGAAGTTGAATTTTTGGATCAAGGCATGACCAATTACCAGTCAACCGAAGAAATGAGCAAAACGATCAGTCTCTTACACTACTCAGCACTCACTGGAACAATTGAAGATGATATGTGGATAATAAATAGTGGTGCTTCTAGACACATGATGGGAGATCAAGCCAGACTCTCAAATCTAAATAAGAAGAAGAAATCATACAAAGTGTAGCTTGGAGATAAAAGCACTTACCCAATCGAAGGATTTGGACAAACCTCCGTCAAGTTGACATCAGGTAACCATGTTCACTTAAGCAATGTTTTATATGTACCTGGTTTAGAAAAGAATCTTGTATAGATATCATGTCTAGAATACAAAGGAAACATAATAGCCTTCATGGATGGAAAGGTGTTATCATGGCATAAGAACTCCAACATAGAGAATTCTAGGGTTATTGGAAGTCGTGAAGGAAATTTGTATAGACTACTAGAACAAAATGAAGAAGTTCTCGTACATGATGAAGTCAACCCTAATGATCTTTGGCATAGAAGGTACGCTCATATCAATTATCAAGCATTAAATTTTCTCAGAAGAATGGTTGAAGGAATACCAGAATTGAAATCTACACATGAAGGAATCTGCAAGGGATGTGCCCTTGGGAAGAATATCAAGAAACCATTCCCAAGAAGTAACAACAGATCTAAGGAGATCCTAGATCTAATACACTCATATGTTTGCGGTCCAATGCCAGTCAAATATCTAGGAGGATCTCTTTAATACATAATCTTCATAGATGACTATTCAAGAAAGACGTAGCTATACCTGCTGAAGACAAAAGACGAAGTATTCAGCAAGTTCCAGGAATTCAAAGCAGAAATAGAAAACATCACGAACAAGAAGATCAAAACATTAAGAACATATAATGGAGGAGATTACACCTCGAAGGAGTTCATTGCATTCTGCAAATCGACAAGGATTAGGAGGGAGCTGATTGTTCCTCATAATCCTCAACAAAATGGTGTAGCAGAAAGAAAGAATAGATCTATCGAAGAAACCATAAAAACCTTATTGAATGATCAAGTTCTATCCATGTTTCTATGGGGAGAAGCAGAAATGACGACAATATATGTGCAGAACAGAAGTCCTCATCGTATATTGAAGGACATGACACCAAAAGAAGCCTTCTCAGGTAAGAAACCTAACGTGGAAAACCTAAGAATATTTGGATGTCCAGTTTACTCTCATATTCCCAAGGACAAAAGGAATAAACTAGAACCCTCAGGAAAGAAGAGGATATTCCTGGGATACAATGATTTGTCCAAGGCCTATAGAATATATATTCCAGAACAACACAAGATCAAAGTTAGCAGAGATGTAACGTTCAATGAAAAGATGGCCTTCAGGAAATCCATCGAAGAAATTATAGAAGAAGAAGAGCTTGCAGAACCTAATGAAGAAAACACAGAAAACGAAAATGACAAAAAGGATCAACCTGGTCATCCTATGGAGCCATGTGAAAACATTGATTCTGATATCCTACCAAAGACCAAGAAATGACCAGCTTGGCTTGAATCTACATTACAAGATGCAGAAAGACTCAAGGTTCCAGAAGGAACATCCAGGAAGAGTAAAAGACCGAAAAGATTCTCAAGTTATGCAACATACATGATGAAGCTTCTAGATGAAGAACCTACCACATTTGAAGAAGCAGTTCAAAAGGGACAATGGAAAGAAGCTATGATAGAAGAACATCAATCCATTCTAAAAAATGAGGTATGGGAAATTGTACCTATACCTAAAGAAAAATCAGTGGTAACCTCAAAATGGGTATACAAGATTAAACATGCAGCAGATGGAAGCATGGATAAATACAAGGTAAGATTCGTGGCCAGAGGGTTATCCTAGAAGGAGGGAGAATATTATGACAAATCCTTTGCTCTAGTGGCCAGGTATACCTCCATCAGAGCTATCATATCTCTTGTCGCTTCCATGGGATGGAATCTACATCAGATGGACGTAAAGATAGCTTTCCTCAATGGAGCTATTGAAGAAGAAGTGTACATTGAACAACCTCAAGGATTCAAGGTACATTTCAAAGACACTCACATTTGCAGATTGAAGAAATATCTATATGGACTCAAGAAAGCTCCAAGGGCTTGGTACGCTAGAATGGACAACTATCTAACAAGACTTGTCTTCTATAAGAGTCATGCAGATCCAAACCTTTATTATAAAGTCGTGGATAATGCACATGTGATTCTACTATTATATGTTGACGATCTATTCATAACAGGTGAAGAATTTCTCATTATCCAGTGCAAGAAGGAATTAGCTTCTGAATTTGATATGAAGGATCTAAGTCTCATGCACTATTACTTGGGACTAGAAGTATGACAGAAGCGTGGTGAAGTAGTCCTTGGACAAGGAAAGTATGCAATAAAGATCCTTCAGAAGTTTGGAATGATGGACAGTAAACCCATGGACACTCCTATGAATGCGGATATAAGAAAAGTGAAAGTCCCAGATTCCAATCCAATAGATCCATCTTTATATCAACAGCTAATTGGATCATTGATGTATTTGCTAAATACTCGACCAGATATTTGATTTGCTGTAAATACATTAAGTCAGTTCCAATTAGAACCTAGACAAGAGAATTGGATAGCTGCAAAGCATGTCCTAAGATATATTCATGGGACAATAAACTATGGCTTGAGATATACCACATCCAGTGATATCCAACTCCATGAATTCATAGACTTTGATTGGGAAGGAAGTGTCAAAGACAGAAAGAGCACTTTTGGTATGTGTTTCAGCTTGGGCTCTACTATGATATCTTGGGGTAGTAGGAAACAGAAGTCTGTCGCACTCAGCACAACAGAGGCAGAGTATATGGCAGCATGTGAAGCATGCACAAAAGCAGTATGGCTGAGGAAGTTAATCTCCGATTTATTTGATCAGATTCCATAATCGACCATAATATATTGTGATAATCAAAGTTGTATAAGATTATCAGAACATATAGTGTTTCATGAAAGGTCGAAACACATTGATATCAAATACTACTTTATTCGAGATAAAGTCCAGGAAGGAGAGGTAAAGCTCGAGTATATCCCCATTGATGAGAAGACAACAGACATCCTGACAAAACCTCTATCCAGAATTAAGTTTGCATATTTTCGAGAGAAGATGGGGATCGTGGAAATAACTCCCTTAGATGAAAGGGAAGACTATCCAAGTTAGGAGGGAGCACTGAAAATATTATTTATCTTTGTAATTGAAAAATAGTCCAGATTGGACAGATTCTTTCCTATTCAGAAAGTGGATTGAGATTTCTGACGGATAATGACTTCCCATTGTGGTTAACATGGGAAGTAGTCTAATTGTTGATGTATCATAGACAACGACTTCCCATTGTGGTTAACATGGGGAGTGGTCTAGGGCAGTCTCTCTTCTTGAGGGTTACTCAAGAAGACTGGCCCGCCTTGTCGGAAAATGATTTCTCATTGTGGTTAACATGAGGAATGGTCCATTTTGGAGGTTGATATAGGACAGTCTTTTCCTCTTATGGTTAATAGAGGAAATGGTTCGGACAATCATTCCTTAGTGTTATACATTCTCTCCAAGGTGCACTTTGATTAGTGTAGGAGGAATGGCCCAGGGTGGGGAATGGTCCAGGCTCAACAATCAGGAACAAACATTCCTTAGGGTTTATACATTCTCTCCAGGGTGCACTTTGATTAGTGTAGGAGGAATGGCCCATGGTGGGGAATGGTCCAGATATTCATTAGGGTTTATACATTCTTTCCAGGGTGCACTTTGATTAGTGTAGGAAGAATGGCCCAGGGTGAGGAATGGTCCAGGATTAGAAATCATAAACAATAATTCTTCCTTGTTTGAGAAGAATAGGGTAGATAGCCCATTGTTGATGTTATATATTGAGGGAATATATTCTTTCAGATCTCACAGATGTGAGTGAAAGATTGGCCCAGATGTTTCAGTTTATTCTTAACAATATTTTCTGTGCAGGTTGGCATCAAATGATTGTTATAGAGATTGCATGTCTCCAAACAGTAGAGATATACTACTGTGGTGGATTTGTTCCATTGTTTGTGACTATGTGTCAAGGTTTGAGTAGTTGCGTACTACCTTGAATAAACACAGGTGTGTTCTATCAATTGATATTGTACCAGTTGTCATAGGAGATTATCCAATTGGATAATAATGACGGTGCTCGTGTTGCTACCAGTTGAATGGTCTGTTGTGCTCAAGACCATACCTCCCTAGCTAGGAGGGAGTGTTAATATTATGGTAGCTTCAGGAGGTATGAACCTCTATTGTGACCTATGACAAGATTAGAATATTCTGGAAGGAAGCAAAGAAATGAAGGAAACCCTAGACAAGTTTTCGGCTGTAGAAATATATTTAAAATGAATTTATTAGTACATAGAAGGAGAAGTCGGCCCCAGTAAAACTACCTAGTCTACTATAAATATAGGGCGCCAGTTCTCATTTTTCATATCTCAGCAGTTGCAGTTTCCATTTCTGCGCAATGCAATTGCCAGTTCTGTGCAGTGCAGTGGCAGTTCGTATGCACAAGTCTCTGGGAAGGTGTGCACTAGCCTCTGGGTGGGATTATCTTATCAACTTGGTTTCCATTCTTGATTGGTGCATTAGCCTCTCTTGGCTATTGGATTTCTACCAGGATTCTCTTCTATGTCAAGGTCAAGGTGCTCAGAGAGTGGCTTCGGCCTATGGTTGGGTGACGAGGGTATCGTCAATTGTAAAATGAGCATAATCTTCTATATTCTAATAGTATCATGGCATGGCATGGGGGTGGCATGTTGTAGGAAGTGACTCTACAAAAAGGCCTATGGTTGGGAGGAAAGACATCCTTTATTAGTTAGTCGGATTGGATCATTTCCTTAAAAGATAAGTGATTCTCTATACTAAAGTTGACTTTGGCTGACATACATGAATGTTTATGAATGGAATACTTGTATGAGTGTGTGTATATGTCTGAATCTAAGAGGAAGTCTGTATACTTAACTTATGATTTTAAATGCTATAAGATGAGATATGTTGCAATGATAATTATTGTTGTGCTAAAATCGTACAAACAATTAAGTGTGATCTGTTAGCTGTTCGAACTCCCCATATTTCCTATGTGGGAACCTATAAGTTGTGTGAGTTTTTTTACCTTAAGTTGACAGTTTGCAATGGCCATCAAATTTGTTTTGAATCTTCAATTGGTCATGAGTAAAGTCCTACAGAACTCGAAAAGTGGCTAAGTCGTTGAAACAGGCTGCCATAGCTACTTAAGAACCCTGTGTTAGTCAGCAGAGAATAACAGTCATCGATATGAAGAGATTAGGACCGTTAATTAATGGGATGTTTGTAGTTAAATTGCTGGAGATAACTCACGAGCATTGTGGGGAAGACTCCGACAAAGGACTCCAAAAGAGTCGTTCAAGGCAAGGCCTTCAAAAGAAAACCTCGTGTACTGTGTGAATAACCTCGAAAGAGATGCTTTGAATTTGTGCAAGTGTGGGTTGTAGATATAGAATGAAGCGAGATAAACCTCAGTCGTTGATCGTAGTGAGTCTCAGTTAGTAAGTCACGAGGGAAGAGAGAGTGAGAGCTGAATGGGAGAATCCATGTGAAGACGTGTGTTAGTTATCAGTTAGTAAACTGGTTGAGTGTGAGTCTAGTTGGCTCAGAGTTGACTGTTTCTCAGAGTATGACTCCGAAGGATTTAGAGTACTCCTTCGAGGCACTGAAGAGTGACTCCGATGGAGGGAAGACCTCAATCGTAGCTTGAGAGGCTTTGTTTTGCATCTACATTACCCATCAAGGAGAAGGAATATTCCTCTATTCCTTGGGTTAAGAGAATCAAAACTACTCAAGCCATTCGAACTTTGCATGGACGGTATTGAGAAGGAATATTTCATGATACCTTGGGTTTAGAGCAGAAAAAATGCTCAAGTCATTCAAACTCCGAGTGGACAGTATCAAGACGGAATATTCTATGATATATTGAGTTCAGAGTAGTGAAATTTCTCAAGTCGTTCGAGCTCTGAATGGATTGTATCAACATTGAATATTCCTCGATACCAAATTCATCAGAGGTGGATGTAAAGCACGTCAAGGAAAATTTCTAGAGTTGATGATTGTAGGTTTACATGGATAGAGTTCCACCATGGTAGGCTAGGATTTTGACACATTGGGGCCAAGTTGTTGCCACATCATATGGCACGGGGAGCGAGGTGTCACATGATAGTGAGAGAGCGTTCATCTATGTAAACGTGAGAGATTCAGAAGGTCATAACTTTCATTCTAGAGCTCTGATTTGAGCAAGATCATCGTCGTTAGAAATATCTTGACGAGAAAAATATGATGGAGACACGAAAGAGAGGATTTAATATAGATTGGAAGAAGTGAAATTTTAACACCCTGCCTCTAAAAGGGTTACTTAGGGGTTGGGTGTGTCACAGAGTGGTATCAGAGTGCGAGTTAAAACTCTAGTCTTGAATGGGTCACCAATACGACTTAACATTGTTTAAGAAGGAATTTGTGTTGTCTCGAATGTATTATTCAAAAATACTAACATGAAATGATAATGGTAATTGTTGTTTCAACATGTAGGATGAGTTGAAAATTTCATGGAAGTGAATGGTGCAATGCAGTATGGATGACATAGCTCACCTCAAAGATGAAGATTTGGATGGTCGAATATATAGCGAGACACCTCCTGATTTGATGGCCACTGTGAGAAGTCTAAAGGAAGACATTGAGAGGATTATGTGATCCCATGCCGAACAAGCCGAGTTGAACATAGTTCTACTGTAGAGTCTGTTGGCGACGGAAGTCACTCCTGGATTGCGGCAGGAGAAGAGCCCGACGCCCATCAGTTTATGTCACGATTTGTGTATGAAAGGGGTGATCGAATGGAAGTAAACTCGGACGATATTGTTTCAACTCTGAAGCTAGGCCAGACATGCATGGGCAAGTGAGGTCTTAGACACACTCTAGACAGTGAGTTGTAGTAAGGGTGAGTAGGGTGAAGACTTGTATCAGAGAGATGCGAAGGTCTGTTGTCAACATCAGGTTTCTAACAGACTGTAGAAGAATGCATTTAAATGCGATATCTTCTTACATTCAAATGCAGAAAACCAGAGAATACAATAGTGCCACAATAAATCCTTTATCATAACACAACTGCAATAATTCATGTGAATCAGTCAATCATGAACTCCCTCAATATGAGATGAAAACTAGATGGAATAAGGAAACTGTCTTTCATTAAACAACAAATCTTACACACATATGCATAACTAGAGAACTAGAGTGTCTATTAACACATTACAATCGGGAGCTTTGCTCTACCATCGATAACTTGAAAAATATCAAAACTAAGTATATATACTCCTAAGAATTTTCCCAACTGAGTCCTACTGGACTTTCGAGACGAGGAGTCCCTTCAATCAAATCTGGCCTGCACTTCTCTGTCATACGCCACCTTAATTCTGCATGGCTCGCGCCAGGGGGTAGCTGAGCCCTTAAATGTTGAATTAGCGTGTGCAGGCTTCCCTGGCGAATCGAGGACTCGGCGTGGGTTCCATGAAAAGAACCAGTACAGAATACCATCTCGGGCAGACTTTCGACCAGGACACCCATACTTTGCAATTAATGAGTGAGGGGAGGTTTCAACCACCCTCTTTCTTCTTCATTCATTCCCAACAGATACTGGGATTTAGATCACGTCGAATTGGGGTCTGGAGAACACAGTGCCCCCCTTCTGAAGCTCAATTCGGTGCTTTTGGCCTCCCTTTTGTACAAAACTTTCTACTTTCCCGAGTGACCACGGGCCGTGACCTTACGCCTATTTTCCAGGGTGCTTTTGGTGTCTCGGGGCTCGTGGATAGGAAGGAGCAGTCTTCTTTCTTCGAAATCATGACGGGCGAAATGTCGGGAGGTCCTAACAGTCTCCACGTGTCACCCCACTGATCTAACGATTCTGAATTGATTCGACAATACTGTTGGCCTGGGTCTGAGATGTCTTCGATGCTTCGCGCTTCGGGGATATGGGAGAGTTGTTCCTTACGCTTTGAAATCATGATGGGAGAAATGTCGGGAGGACCTAATCGCACACCACGTGTTCATCCAGGATGAACAACTAAGATCGTTGTCGGCGCTTTGGGGCCCATCTCATCAAATGATAAACATTAGCACCCCTCCTTTAGGCCTGCTCCTCTGTGACCAGGCACCAAAACCATGGGCTTAATCTTGGGCGCTTTCGTCGTTTCAGGATTCGAGGTTTCGAAAGCTGAAATGACGAGGTGCGCTTGCCCCTCGATCTCCCGAATTTCGACGTGACACAGATGTGCGCCGCACGTCCTTCAGATGAACGACCCAAATAGTATTCACTATTATAAAGGGGGCTTCCCCCGTTTTATAGGCTCGCTTGATGTGACCTGGTGCTAGGACCATGGGCTTGGCTCCAAAGATGCTTTCGGCATTTCATCGATCGACGATTTCAGCTGTAAAGAATGGGAGGCTCCTTGTCTTCCAAAACACTGATCCCCAATACGCTGACTGACTTCCACCTGTCCCAATTGGATCAGACGACCCAGATTTTCCTTGAACTATGGGCACTACCCTTCATGCTAAATCCTGGGCAACTTGGTAGCCCCGAAATCCCGATGCACGTCGATCAGTTTTGTAGGTGGATCTTGGCTGCTGACATCAAAACTTCACCCACTCGCTTGACTTGTGATCGGAAAAGAGATTCTCCCACGTTGCGCTAGGGCGCTTCCCGTACAACCTACAGACCTGGGTATTTTTTGAGCCCAAGACAAACAATGTCGCTAACATTAGGCTCCATGGGGGATAGAGTCATCCCTGTGATGCTCTAAGAACTCATTCTGCAGTTTCAGTGCCTTGATATTGGGCTATGGAGTCATTTACTAAGCCGAAAATATACAAATAGAAAATGAAAAAACAACTAAAGGACAATATTTACAAACAAAGGAGCCGCCTAAGGCTCAAACAAAACATTTCTTCAGAAAATGCCCATTTACTAGGCTATTGAAAACCTCTTCACCCTCCAGATCTTACAACTGGTATGTGTTGTTTGAGAAAACCTCAGAGATTTTAAAGGGGCCGATCCAGAGGGCATCAAACTTTTTGTGTTTTCCTTTATCATGTCTGGGTGCATCTCACTTAAGTACCAATCCCCGATCTCGAACTCCTTCTTCCTAACCTTCCTGTCAAAAGCTCATTTGACCCTTTGTTGATGACTATAAGTTGTGTCCCTCACCTGTTCCCTGATCTGTTGTACTTCTACTATCTGATGAATCCTTCTGATCATATGATCTGTCTCTCCTTCATAATCTTGAAAGAACTTTTCCATAGGTAAGGCAAGCTGAGTGGGAAAAACCGCCTCTTCTCCGTAAACCAGCTGAAAAGGCGAGGTGCCCAGGGATTTCTTCGTTGTCACTCTATCAACCCATAAAGCAAATTTCAACTTCGAATCCCAGGCCCTTTTGTTGTCCTCCAATAGTATTTTGATGATCCTTATCAGGCCCTTGTTGGAGGACTCTTCTAAACCATTGCCCTGGGGATAGTAGGGGGTGGAGTGAATTAGCGAGATATGGAACTACTCAAAAAACTTAATGAGAGGTTCGACTTTGAAAGAAGCAGCATTATCAGTGACGATCATGCTGGGACAACCAAATCTGGCTATGATATCCTCCAGGAAGCTGATAATTACTTTGTGGGATGTACTTTTGGTGGGGGTAGCTTCTATCCAGTTGGTGAAATAATATGTTGCAGTGAGGATCCATTTGTGTTGGCCACTTGAGGGAGGATGATTTTCCCCGATAAAGTCTAGCCCCCACTATTGAAAAGGTGCTGAATCTATCACAGGCTTCAGTGGTAGTGGCCCAAGCTGCTATTTCCCTGAGAACTTTTGGCATTTGATGCAGGCCCCGATTTCTCTGCTGACATCAACAAATAAAGTGGGCCAATAATACCCAGCCCCGAGGATTTTGTGAGCTATGGTCTTCCAGAAATGATGCCCCCCACAAAGGCCTCTGTGGAAATCAAACATAACTTTCTGGGCTTTTGGTGGGTTCAAACATCTCAGCAACACTCCTAGGGGGTCTCTCCAGTATAAGACTTGCCCAATGACACAATATCTGACTTCCTTGAGCTTTAAATCTCTTGCCTTACTTTTACACATTCCATCCGGGGGCTTCAACTCCTGCAGAAAGTACAAAATGTCACAATACCAGGCACACTCTGCCAGCAATATGCCTTCCTGAGAGCGTTGACTGGGCAACTCAGCTTGCTGAATTCCAGAGTAGGTATTGATGACACTAACACCCAAGGCTTCGTAATTAGATTCAGCCAGTAGCTTGGCTAAACCTTTCCCCTTAACCAACTTGATGGGCTTTATTTCCAAGTCAAATTCCAAGATTCTAGCGATCCATCTACCTCTTCTCCCATCTATATCGGGTTTCACGAGGATGTCTTTCACAGAAGCCGAAGGAACGTATGTGGTTAAATTTGAGTGCAAGACATAGATTCTGAAAGCTTTGAGAGATTTCACTAAGGCATAGGCCTGTTTTTCCATGATTTCATACCTGATCTTTACATCTCTTAATGCCTTGTTGAAGAAGGCAATGGGTTGTTCCATCCCTTCCTTATTTTTCTGCAATAAGACCGCTACTACTGTATCAAAAGAAGCAAAAGACAAAATTAGGAACTCTTTGGAATAGTCAGGACTGATCAGCACAGGTGCCTCAGTCAATGCCCTTTTTATTTGGATAAAATATTCCCTGGGTTCAGCGGTCCATTTCACTTCATTTCCCTTCCTGAGCATGGCTGTGATGTGTTTCACCAACTCAGCAAAATTTGAGACGAATCTCCTCAAGAAATTAATCTTCCCCAAAAAGGCCTGAACTTCCTTCTTGGATCTAGGAAGTGACAGTGTTTGAATTGCCTCCACTTTGCTGGGATCAATCCTCACTCCTTTCGCTGATACTATATGGCCTAACAGCTTACCCTCCATCATAGCAAATAAGGATTTCTTGGGATTTAGGAGAGACCAAACCTCCGACACTTTAAGAAAAGTTTCCTTAAGTGATGGTGGTGCTCTTTGTCTGACTTGGAGAAGACTGTGATGTCATCTAGATAGATTACCACAAACTGGTCCTTCTCCCCGATGAAGGCTATGTCCATGGCTCGCTGAAATGTTTCTCCTGCATTCATCAATCCAAAAGGCATTTGGGCATACATGAATGTGCCCCAAGGAGTGGTGAAGGTTGTCTTTTCCTTGTCCTCAGGCATGACCGATATCTGATTATAGCCAGAAAACCCATCGGTCATGGATATCCTGGATGCACCAGTTACCCTCTGCAGTATGTGCTCCATCTCAGGTAGGGGGTAATTGTCTTTCTTTGAGCTCCTGTTCAGGTTCCTAAAATCGACACAAAGCCTGATTTCTCCACTTTTCTTCCTCACCGGAACCAAATTGGCCACCCATTTGGAATATATCAAGGGGATTATAATCTGGGCCTCTAGAAACTTCTTCATTTCTTTCTCCATGACAGGCAGCAACATGGGATTTATCTATCTTAGCTTCTGCCTAACTGGCCTAGCTTCTTCCTTCAATGGGATCTTGTGTTCAATGATGGATATGTCATATGTCTTAAGGTCCTCATATGACTATGCAAACACATCAGCAAACTCTCTCAACAACTCAGTATATTCGTCCCTCTGTTCTCTGGTCAAACTGCTTGATAATTTGACAAACCTAGGCTTCTCCTGTGTGCCAATGTTGCATTCGGTTGCATCAACATCTTCATTTGAAACCTTACCCTTTACGGCCACGTCATTTCCATCGAACTGTCTTTCTAAAGGGATTAGTCCCCTCGGAATGTGATTGCTAGGTAGCTGAATAATTTGGTGATTAGCAATTTTATTTAAAAACACCTTAGGGTGAGGGTCACCTTCCGGGTTGGGATCCTGATCAATGTGCAATGCAGAAAATTCATCAACAGATTGGAGAAATTTTTCGATTTCCAGGTCATCTTCAAATACCTTCCAATGCTTGACGTTATCTGGTATAGAGGGCCTATATCTTATTTCAACATCATATTTGATGATAGGCGGCAGAGGAACTTTGAGCAAACTAGCTGAGACAACTAAAGAATCGGCTGAAGTATTCTCCCCCCTCGGAATGAAAGAAATGTTAAAGGCCAAGAAGAAATTGTCAATCAGGTCCCATACCTCATTTCTGTAATTCCTGAGCCGAGGATTATTAGCACGATAAGCATTTCTGAATTGCTGGATAATCAAACTTAGCATCTCCAAATATTGTTATTTCTTTAATTCCCATTTCCTTTGCGGCCCTCATACCCAGAACAAGAGCTTCATACTCCGCCACATTGTTGGTGGTTTCGAATTCCAGCTTGTATGACAGGGATATGGCCTCTTGACAAGGTGATATGAAAACCACCCCAGCACCAGCGCCTTCGCTAGAAGAAGCTCCATCGAAAAACATCTTCCACATGGAGGAGGTTGGAGGGGGAATCGGATAATCAAGACTAGGATTCTTTCTGACTTGGAAAGGGTCTTCAGGAGCATCAGTGAGATCCAATAAGCCAGACCCCAAGTCGGTGTCAAGTGAAAAGATGGGGTGATTGGTGGGATTTGCTTCGTCACTAACAATGTAGGCCAACTGAGCTTCTCTATATAACCTCCTTTGTTCCCCTTTGAATACTGGAATGGTGGCATACGTGAGATCCATCTGTAATGTTACCCTAAGATTTTTAATCCAAGATCTAGACAACAACATGCCAAATTTGGGGGGAACGTCAGCTACCACAATATCCATGACCACACTCTTCATGGGAAGCTGAAACAAATAAACCACCAGGTCTTTGATGACTCCTAGACATTGCACTCTTATTGAATCGAAAGAGTACAAATCATGATAAGTTTTTATCACCTCCAGTCCCAATTCTTCCATTACTATTTTGGGCATAAGGTTATGGGAAGCCCCTGAATCCATGAGGCAGTTATGTAGCACTTTATCATGTATATTCAGGGATGTGTAGAATGGAGGGGATGAATCATCTCTATCTTCTACCATGGGATCTAGGATGACAGCTGGTTTCTCATCTTGAAGGTTCACTGAGTCAGAGGGAGGCTGGGGGGACTTAGATTGTAGCAACTTAAAGAGATACCTTTTGAAATCTTCATTTTTAACGAGTTCATATAGGGGTACAGGAATTCTAATCTTCTAAATCTCATGCTCAAAATTGAAGGAGGGGATAGGATTAGGAGCTTCCCTTACCTCATTGATAGGCTCCTTGGTTGCTGGCGAAGCACTCTGAGTTTTGATTTTCTTTAGTAGTGGTTGTTGTGGATTCAGTAGGCCTATCTGCTGTGAGGGGCTGGTCTTGGCTGTCAAAGTCTCCTTCTTTCTTTCTTGACCTGAGATTGTATCTGTTAGAGGTATGACCGACCCTTTCTTCCTTACCTAACTCATGGATTTGGATGTTCATCAGGGATTTTTCATATGCAGACTGAGTCAAATGGGGAAAAGGAGGAGCTTCTGCAACACAATGAATTTCGAGGTCGAACTCGTCTGTCTCCTCCGCTCCCTCATGAGTAACTAGGTTATTTCGGATAGGGGTTTGAATCCTTTGATCTTCTTTGTCTCTTTCCCTTTGTTCCCTTGGGAAGGCCCGTGTTCCATTGTTATCAGGTCTTCTAAAACCTCTACCATCAGAATTCTATGGATTTCTGTACATGGGCTTCCCTTCTAACTCCCACCTTTCCATTCTAGCAGAAAGTGACTTTAGTATTCTAGTTGTCTCATTTGTCTGAAGGGGCAGGGGAGAGGAGTTGGATGAGGAAGCTTCAGGCCTCTGCCTGGATATGTTTCTACCAGTAGTGTTCCTAAGTCGGTCAACAACCAATATATTATATTCTACCTCCACGACTGCATCTTGCATATGGGCCAAAGTAGTGGCTCTTCTTTCCCTCAACAGGAGGCAGAAATCGGGATCAAAGGCGCTAGCATAAGTGATCTTTGCAGAAGCTTCAGAGGGTTTTATCTCAGCAGGGATTTTGTTGTACGTTTTATTAGATCTCTTAGAGAAGTCGGAGACAGACTCTCCTTCCTTTCTCTTCAAAGACCCAAACTTTGTCATGTAATACATGAAGTATTTTTTATCTCCCCACTGTCTCAAAAAGGCATTATATAAAGCTTTGATCCCATCAATAGATCCAGGAGGCAGGGCCTTGAAACATTTTCTAGCCTCGCCTTGAAGGCTATGGACAAAAATCCTCATCCATAAGTCTGCATGCATGATGACATTATCAACTTTGAAACAGTAAAAGGCTTCTAGGTGTTCTTCTGCAGTTATGTCCCCCTCACCTGTAAAATTGGGCAGTTGCTTGAGGTAAACATCTACTGGAAGGGCGTTGAGAGGTTGCGGTAGCACGAGGGGAGCATACCTAGCGGCTATAATGGCCTCCATTGTGGTCATGGGGAGATTTACTCCTGCCATAGGGATATTGTGTGGAGGAGAACTCGGAGGAGAAGGAGCACGGGAAGGAAATACAGGGGGTGAGCTTCTAAGGGGAGTGGGGAACAATAGGGGATTTAGGGAGAAGGCTAGCAAGCTTAAATCGACGGATGTTTCTCTTCGCATAGAAGCAACAACAATAACAAGAGGAGGAGCGGTAAAGCTAGGACTGGGGATATCCTCTGTGGTCCTGGGTCTACACCAAGGTACAACTTCAGGAGAAATGGGAGTGAAAAGGAATTCTTCCTCTAATCCCAGACCAGGGGGGGAAACCTCAACAAGAACACTCCTGAAATTTAGGAAACGGGAAACTTCAGAAAGCAGTCTGCTAGGAGAATGAGGAGGAGAAAATAGAGTTCTTACAGAAGGAGATGGAAGATTACCTGGTTCGACGACGATAGCTTTTCCTTCAGAGGCCTTTCCTTTTCTGAGGACCACCTCCTGATCAGTTTCAAGTGTAGCTAGAGGCAGCTGTGTATGGGACCGCGTGTGTCTGCCTCTGAAAGCCACAATTGACACGGCAGGATCGCCACAATGGAGTCGCCAGGTGCACAGTAGCAATCTTCAAGGGCTCTAATGCCTAATGCACCTTCATAATCAGAATCTCAATGTCGTTCAATCCCAGGGAAGATTTTCAACGTCGTCCCCAGCAACGGCACCAGAAATGTTGGCGACGAAAGTCACTCCTGGATTGTGGCAGGAGCAGAGCCCGACACCCATCAGTTTATGTCACGATTTGTGTATGAAAGGGGTGATCGAATGAAAGTAAACTCGGACGGTATTGTTTCAACTTCGAAACTAGGCCAGGCATGCATGGGCAAGTGAGGTCTTAGACACACTCTAGACAGTGAGTTGTATTAAGGGTGAGTAGGGTGAAGACTTGTATCAGAGAGATGCAAAGGTCTGTTGTCAACATCAGGTTTCTAACAGACTATAGAAGAATGCATTTAAACGCGAGATCTTCTTACATTCAAACGCAGAAAACCAGAGAATACAATAGAGCCACAATAAATCCTTTATCATAACACAACTGCAATAATTCATGTGAATCAGTCAATCATGAACTCCCTCAATATGAGATGAAAACTAGATGGAATAAGGAAACTGTCTTTCATTAAACAAGAAATCTTACACACATATGCATAACCAGAGAACTAGAGTGTCTGTTAAAACATTACAATCGGGAGATTTTCTCTACCATCAATAACTTGAAAAATATCAAAACTAAGTATATAAACTCCCAAGCATTTTCCCAACAGAGGCCTACTGGACTTTCAGGATGAGGAGTCTCTTCAATCAAATCTGGCCTGCACTTCTCTGTCATACGCCACCTTAATTCTGCATGGCTCACGCCAGGGGATAGTTGAGCCCTTAAATGTTGAATTAGCATGCACAGGCTTCCCTGGCGAATCGAGGACTCAGTGTGGGTTCCATGAAAAGAACCAGTACAGAAGACCATCTCGGGCAGGCTTTCGGCTGGGACACCCATACTTTGCAATTAATGAGTGAGGTGAGGTTTCAACCACCCTCTTTCTTCTTCATTCATTCCTAGCAGGTACCGGGATTTAGATCACGTCGAATCGGGGTCTGGAGAACACAGTGCCCCCCTTCTGAAGCTCAATTCGATGCTTTTGGCCTCCCTTTTGTACAACACTTTCTACTTTCTCGAGTGACCACGTGCTGTGACCTTGCACCTATTTTCCAGGGTGCTTTCGACATCTCGGGGCTCATGGATAGGAAGGAGCAATCTTCTTTCTTCGAAATTGCGATGGGCGAAATGTCGGGAGGTCCTAACGGTCAGCACGCGTAACCCCACTGATTTGATGGTTCTGAAATGATTCGACAATACTGCGGGCCTAGGTCCGAGACGTCTTCAATGCTTCACGCTTCGTGGATATGGGAGAGTTGTTCCTTACGCTTTGAAATCGCGATGGGCGAAATGTCAGGAGGACATAATCGCACACCATGTGTTCATCTAGTATGAATGGCTAAGATCGCTCTCGTCACTTTGGGGCCCATCTCGTCAAATGATAAACATTAGCACCCCTCCTTTAGGCCTGCTCCTCTGTGACCAAGCACCAAAACCATGGGCTTAATCTTGGGCGCTTTCGGTGTTTCGGGATTCGAGGTTTCGAAAGGTGAAATGATGAGGTGTGCTTACCCCTCGATCTCTCGAATGTCGACGTGACACGGATGTGCGCCACGCGTCCTTCAAATGAACGGCCCAGATAGTATTCGCTATTATAAAGGGGGCTTCCCCCGTTTTATAGGCTCGCTTGATGTGACCTGGTGCTAGGACCGTGGGCTTGGCTCCAAAGGTGCTTTCGGCGTTTTGTCGATTAGCGATTTCAGCTGTAAAGAATGGGAGGCTCCTTGTCTTTCGAAACACCGATCCCCGATATACCGACTGACTTCCACCTGTCCCAATTGGATCGGATGACCCAGATTTTCCTTGAACTATGGGTGCTACCCTTCGTGCTAAATCCTAGGCAACTTGGCAGCACCGAAATCCCGATGCACGTCGATCAGTTTTGTAGGTGGATCTCGGCTGCTGACATCAAAACTTCACCTGCTCGCTTGACTTGTGATCGGAAAAGAGATTCTCCCGCGTTGCGTTGGGGCGCTTCCCGTGTAACCTGTAGACCTGGGTAGTTTTTGAGCCCAAGACAAACAATGTCGCTAACAGAGTCTATCTGAAATCTAAAAACATATGAAACAAGGTCCTAGCAATGTAGTGTTGCAATGGTCGGAGAGGTTGAAAACCCCTTCGGATGTCCAAAAGAACATACTATATCATAACAATGTGGAGAAGGGGTTTTTAAAAAGAAAGCACTGGAGTAATTAGAGAGGTGAATCAAGTGAAGGTGTTTCCATGGAGTCCTCTAGTCGGAAAACTATCTCAGCAGAATCGTCTAGAAGTGATATGGAATACAACATTTCTAAGAAGAGAAAGAGAAATAAATCTCAATTTTTTTTTACTAAAGAGTTCAAGAAAGATAAGCCACCTACCTTTGGTGGAGAAATAAAGAAAACAGAGGAATTCAAAGCATGTCTATTCAGTTTGACAAAGTACTTTTGAGTACATAATTATTCATACAATAACAAGGAAATAATTGTAGTGTTTAACCTAAATGGAGGAGCTTCCATTTGATGGGAAGACCTCAAGGAAATAAAAAGGATAGAGGAAATAAAATTAACCTGGAAATAGTTTGATTGATACTTTTGCAAAGCTTACCTTTCTGAAGAGTATTATGATGTAAAAATAAAGGAATTATATGAGCTTAAGATGAGACAACTTACCTTGGATTTGTATGCAAAATGATTTATGGATTTGTTGAGGTATCTTCCCTATCATAAGGATGAGAAGGTGAGAATCCAATGTTTTCTTAGTGGGATACCACAATCCTACTAAGATAAAATTGAGTTCGACATACCCAATATGTTTGAAGACACCATTTGGAAGGTCAAATGTTGTTACGATGAGTCTAAGCACAAGAATGGATATTTCAAGGATTGGAAAGGAAAGGACAACCATGGATTCTAGAAGATGGGATTCAATCCTTTTGCTGGGAAGAATACCAGGAAGGACGCATAGTTTATTCAACCAAGAAGGAGTGTGCATCAACAAAATTTCCCTTCTCAAAGTAGGAATAATCTAGTAGAACAAGAAAGGGAAAGAGCAGAGGAGCCCAAGAAATGCCTTACAATGTTGGGGATGTGGAGAGACACATCTATTAAGAGATTTCCCCCACATGAAACATGATAGTAGAAGAGTGTATAAAATGTAGGAGGTATTCATAGTCAATGATATAGCCAGAAGCATACCAAAAATCTATGCAGTGGTAGAAAATCGGCAAGCAGACCACCAAACTTTTGTGGTGGATTTGGAAGGTATTCTTACTAAACAACCAGTCTCTATTTTAATTTACTCAGGATATAATCTTATTTATGTTTCGCCTCAAGTGAATAGATGATTTTAGGGGATAAATTTCGCCAATGGGCTAATTTTCCATGTTTTTTTCCCAAAAACTGATTCACCAATTTCCACTTTTTCTAAAAATGATTCGCCCAAATTCCACATAATAAAATTATTTTACCTTAAAATCGCCAAAATTTTATAGAAACTATATAAAATCCTTATAAATTTGGATATTTTTACAAAAATATAGCCAAACATTTCACATTTTGCATATTACGGAGTAGTAAGATTAGCCCACATTTCTACATTTTAATATAAATTTCCATCCTTAAAATCATCCTTGCTCGAGTGATTGAGGCATGTCCCTTACAGAGAAAGAAGCACCCCAAAGTGTGGTTAGTTCAGTTGGCCACTAGAACAAAGAGGAAAGTGCCAGAAGTAGTTGCAACTTGCCCAACTGAGTTGGAGGGATTTCAGACCCATGTGGTTCTGAATATCCTACCCCTTAGTTATTATGATGTGTTTTGGGGCATGGATTGGTTAGCTTCCCACAAAGAGAAATTAAACTGTTATAATAAAATCTTAGAATCTGAATATAAGGAAAGCAATACAAGAATTTCTATGAGACATCCATAAGCCAGTTTCTATGTGACACATATCAGTGTTACAGCTCAAGAAGTGTAGCATAAAAGAGTGTCCCATGTATTATATACAAGTATTAAACTTGACCGGAGAGAAGAAGATTAACATCGAAGATCATCTAATGCTACGAGAGTTCATGGATGTGTTTCTAGAGGAAGTTCCTCGATTTCCTCCAAAAAGAGAACTTAAATTTTCAATTAATCTCATTCCTGGAGAAATCTCAGCATCAAGAGTGCCTTACAAGATGAGTACTTCAGAGTTGGTGGAACTGAAGATGCAGTTGAAAGAAATGATGGAAAAGGGTTAGATCAGACTGAGTGTGTCTCTGTGGGGAGAACCATCCCTGTTTGTGCAGAAGAAATATGGTACCTTGAGACTATGCATCGATTATAGGTAGCTAAACAAGATGACCATCAAGAACAAATATCCTTTTCCTAGAATAGATTATCTCTTTGATCATCTCGGAGGGGCTACAATTTTCTCAAAAATAGATCTGAGGTCGAGATATCATTAAGTTATAATCAAAGATGAGGACATCCACAAGACAGCCTTTATAACAAGGTATGAGCACTATGAGTTTGTAGTGGTGCCATTTGGGCTTACAAATGCACCGGCTACATTCATGTGTTTGATGAATAATGTGCTCAACTCTCATAAAGTTGGCTTAGGTTGATGGAAAATTGGTCTGGACTGTTGGTTGTCATTTATGTCAACCCTTGAAGAGTGATATTGTAGATTGATGTCAACCCTTGGAGAAATCCGGTAGCGAATTCTGGTAGGACAAAGGCATGGGTAAGGGAACCAAGTTTGTTTAAGGTATAAAGGCATGATGATCAATGAATTTATAGGTAAGTCTATTCTATATGGATAGTATATGTCATGCCATTTTCAGTGATATGTGAAATGTCACATAACTCCTCACGGTTAGAGAGTTATGGCCATATGAAGTTGGAGAACCCTCATGAGTTATCTAGAAGACCCTAGAAGGCCAAAGAAATCAATTATTCTAGAAACTTCTATAAGAAGTGTACTAGTCAAATTGATGGTAACAAGGAGTTAATCATGGGTATAGTTGTTGCATTAAGAAAATAATTAAAAATAAATTAGTTGCAACAAGAAGTTGTGAGTTTGTTAATTATGGTAAAGTAGTTGTGATGAGAAGATTGAATAGTCAAAGTGGTCGACCAAGAAATAAATTAAATAATAAAGTGGTTGCAACAACAAGAAGTTAGTTAAGGGCAAAGAAGTTGTGAATTGACTAATTATAGAAAAGTTAGTTGCAACAAGAAGTTGTAAGTAAAGATAAATTAGTTAAATAATAAAGCAGTCAAAGTGGTTGCAAAGAGAAATTATTTAAATAATAAAGTGGTTGCAATAAGAAGTTGTGAGTTTACCATTTATGGATAAGTCAAAGTGGTTGCAAAAGAAATTAATTAAATAATAAAGTTAGTTGTAACTAGAAATGGAGAATTTACTATTTGTAGCAAAGCAAGTTAGAAGTGGACAAGTGGTTAGAAGTGGGTTAGACTTAAAAGAAGGAAAGTGGGTTAAGTTGGTTAGAGGGTAACCCCTTTAGGAAGATAGATGGAAGTATAAATAAGAGAGAAAGGCTCTCCCATTAACACCTATTGAATATCTATTTTGTGAAAGATTATTTGGGCAGGTATTATTGATAGAGAAAAAATGCGGCAGGAAAAGTGCAGCAGAAAAATTGTGGCATGAAAAGTGCGACAGGAAAAGTGCGGCAGAAAAATTGCGGCAGGAAAATCGTGGTAGAAAAAACCACAGCAGAAAAAGTGTGGCGGAAAAATCGCGGCAGCAGAATCATGACAGCAAAACACTACAAGAAGAAAAACGTATGGTTTTCATATGTGTAGTGTTGAATCTATGAACCTGGTTGAGGGTTTTGCTTGTAAATCTGTTGGATGCCCTCTTGGAAGTTTAGGGCTTGTTGTAGAGTTGATCTGAGGTAGATCTATTGAAGTTTAGTATTGGTTCATGTTTGAGGGTTTTTGGTTGAGGTATGTTGCTGAAGTTATTGGTACAGATAGAGGTTGTATAAGAGTGAGGTTGTGGCACATGGTTGATGTGAGGATTTATGGTATTTGATTTATGAAGAGTGTGGTGCATTTCTAGAGGTATCTTATTGGTTATCTTGGTGTATGTTATTGGTATATGGTAGATGTATATGATTGGGTACATGGATGAGATACATACTTGAAGTACATGGTGATCTTGATACATCTTGTTGAGACATAGTTTGGTTTGTTGGTGATACATGATTGGTACATGTTGTTGGTTATATTTGTATAGTGTCGATGTAGATGGTTGTTGTACATTATTGATGTGCATTGTTGGCACATGGTTTGAATGATATTCTTGTGATTTTGGGTATGAGATCTATGTTATCAGATCTAATATATTAAGGAGAGTATTGGTACATGTTGTTGGTGTATTTAGTTTTGTTGGTACAGGCAAGGCACAGGTACAAATTGGTTACAGGACAATGGCGTAGGTTGATTACAGTTCAGTGGCACAGATTGGTATAGGTTTACAATAGTATATCTCACAACGACAGTGTAACAGTGATTCCATAATTCTACTTATATTTCAAGGCGGTTGGATGGGGCAAGGATAGGTGGTTGTAGCCACCTTTGGGTTGTATCCAGAGAACATATGGGGTTGTATCCTCCTTCTGGTTGTAGTCATAGAATTGGGGAGTTGGAGCTTCCCTCATGTTGTAGCCTGAGAAACTAGGGGATCGGAGCCTCCTTCCAGTTGTAGCTAGAGAATTGGAAGTTGGTGCTTCCTTGAATGTGATTCTTGACATATAAGAAAATCATTCCATGGTTTTCTCCTGCATTGGGTTTCCACGTAAATATTGGTGTATTGTGCATTGTGTGGATGTGTTTGTTATTGTTTATTATGCATTGATGAAAGTTAATGATTATGATACAGTAATCCAACAATTGGTATCAGAGAAGGTTCCTTCAAGAAATAGTTTAACCACTGGAAGGAGATCATGGATTATTATGAGAATGGATTACCATTTTTTAATGTTCAGAATGGTTTAAAGTATGAGATATGGAGCGTAAGGATGAAAGTATTTTTAAAGCCATAGGGGTATGATATTTGGAAATGAGTTGTTACTGGATATGATAGTTCAAAAAGGAAAAGGACTACAACAAAGAAGGAACTGAAACGAAATAACAAAATTGCAATGGATTTCATTTTGGAAGGACTATATGATTCAGTAAAAGAAAAAGTGGGTACATGTCCATCAGCTAAAGAACTTTGGGATAAGTTACATAATATCTATTCTTCACCCATCACAAATTCAAAGAATTTCAAAGAAGATGTAGGTACATATCAAGAAGAAAGATGTTCATCATGTCAAATAGATTCAGAAGATGAAGAGTACATAATCAACATAAGTATGTTGTTTTTCTTTAATTGTGAAAAACGCAGACATCTTGAAATGGAATTCCATGAAGGAAATGAGACAAAAAAAACTAATTGAAATAGAATACAATTATGAAGAAAAACCTATCATTGCTTTAGATGAACCAAGAAAAGAAAGAGAAGAAAATAAGTCACTCAAGAAAAAATTGATGAAACAAAAGAAAAGTGTTCACATTTTTTAAGAAACCCAACATGTCATCAAGAACTTAAGAACTCAGCTAGAAGAAGCCAGAAAGATCGAAGAAAATCTTGAAGATCAAAACCAATATTTGGAAGACAACATAGAAGCACATAAGGAAAAAGCGGAAATGAGAGAGAAGATATTGACATATCATCTTAAGGAAAGAACTAATGATCTAAACTAGCTTGAAGCAGAGTTTGGTCAAGAAGACAAAGGACTTAAAGAAGAAATAATCACATTAAAAATCCATCTTCAAGAAGCAAAGAGAACAGAAGAAGTCATGAAGTCTCAGATAATGAAGAAAGAAGAAGAGGTTAAGAAGCTCGAAGAAGAAGTTGTCACATTGAGAAGTAAAATCGTCAATATCAGCAAGAACGTTGAAGAGACAGAAATATCTGCATCAGTTGTAGAGAATGAAGGGAAGCACTCTAGGTTGCTAGAAAAGAATAATGAAGAAAATAACAAGAGTTATGCAGAAGTACTCAAAGGAAGGAATCATGGTCAACCAAAATCTAAGAAAATTAATAAATATACATCTTCAAGAAGAACATCCATGTTCAAGACACAAAGAAGCTTTACTCGTGATCATGATCAATCAAGGCAGGAATTCAAAAGGACTACACCACAAAGAAGATCATTCACTCCCATGTATGTAAATTTATTTTATGGTCATTTTTTTTATTGTACTAACTTTGGACATAAGGTTGAAGATTGCAGGGATTATAAAAGAAATGTTCAAGCAAGAAATGTTTATGTGGCCCTACGTAACATTGAATGTTACAAATTTCATAACTATGGACACATAGCTTGTGATTGTAGAAGTGTGATTGATATATTCATGAAAGAGAACACTAATATCAAATATAAGAAAGTATGGATAACAAAACAGGAAGAATAGGTGAACAAAGACCAGGTCCCAGAGATCGCAAGATTGCCAATAAAATGAGATGAAGACAAATCTAGAAAAAAAAAGGAAGATGTTAGATACATAAAGGTTTGGAAAAGAAAAGAAGGAAAGGTAAATAAGGAACATGTTTAAGAGATTGTACTTTTGGGTATTGTAGTGAAACATGAATACACAAACAGAAAGAAATAAGTCAGAGTTCAGAGAGATGATAAATCTACCGATGAAGATGATGATGACTCTGCATCAGAGCAGTAATTTTTCTGATCCATCTGACTTAGAGACTCCCAGGTAATATGAATATTAGATAAGGGGAGTCTATGTGGTAGTTGAGACATACCAGAGAACCATCCTTTGAGCATCTTGCATACTTTGAGTAGACAGATTTAGAGCAGTCAGTTAGTAGAAGTACAGTATGATAGATTGATTAGTTGCAGTAGTGAAGATTTCATGATAGTACAGTGACAGATGGGTCATCATTATGGACAATTGTGTAGTAGAGTCTTGGAAAGTATGGAAAGAGATGGATTCGTAAGAACACTTATCATGTTTGGACAGATATATGACAGTGGACGAGAGCATGGATTCATAGATTGGTTCAGAGAGTGGTTTAGAGACAAATGAACATTATCATAATGGATGATAATTACACAGTAATATTTGAATTCTTATTCTTGAATTATTTTCATACATTTCAGTTGATTACACAAGGGAGCACCAATGGGCAATAGCTCCAAAAGGCAGCAGGTACATGAAGACTTATATTTTTCTACACAACATCTTGCAGAGAAGTCAAGAGAAATAAACATAACCGAAAATATAGGTAGAAATATCATTGAGAGAAGTTGTCAGACAGAGAGGTAAGAATAGAGGTATGATTCCAGGGGAATAGATTCATCAGATGTAGTATAGAGAGTTAGATGCTTGGAGAGAGAGCACATAGGCATGTTTCCAAGGGGAGTGATTTTCATAAGGGAAGAATCAATGATATGACTTTGTTGTTGCATCAAAGTGATACCCTTTGTCAAAGGGGGAGATATTATTCATATGAAGGGATAGAGAGTAATTAAAGGCTTAGAAACACAAAGAAAGATCAAAGACATTTAGATAGGGGGAGCATCCCCAAGGAAATCTCAGTCAAGGCGAGTAGCCCCAAAGGGAGATACCCTTTGCTATTGATGTCAAAGGGGGAGATATAGAAACATTTATGATGAGTATAAGAATGAATGTTATCATGACTAAGTGTTGTCATCAATGCTGGTGTTGCCATCAATGCCAAAGGGGGAGATTGTAAGACAGTTGGCTTAGGTTGATGGACAGTTGGTTTGGACTGTTGGTTTTCATTGATCTCAACCCTTGGAGAGTGATATTGTAGATTGATGTCAACCCTTAGTGATTGATGTCAACCCTTGGAGAACTTTGGTAGATAATTTCGGTAGCACAAAGGCATAAGTAAGGGACCTGAGTCTGTTTGAGGTATAAAGGCATGAAGATCAATGAATTTACAGGTAATACTATTCTAGATGGATAATATATGTTATGTTATATCCGGTGATATGTGGAACGTCACTTAACTCCTCACGGTTAGAGAGTTATGACCATATTAAGTTGGAGAACCCTCAAGAGTTATATAGAATCCCCTAGAAGGTCAAAGAAGTCAATTATTCTAGAAGCTCCTAGAAGAAGTGTACTAGTCAACTTGATGGTAACTAGGAGTTAATCATGGGTATAGTTGTTGCATTAAGAAAATAATTAAAAATAAATTAGTTGCAACAAGAAGTTGTGAGTTTGGTAATTATGGTAAAGTAGTTGTAATGAGAATATTGAATAGTCAAAGTGGTTGACAAAGAAATAAATTAAATAATAAAGTGGTTGCAACAACAAGAAGCTAGTTAAGGGAAAAAAAGTTATGAATTGAGTAATTATAGAAAAGTTAGTTGCAACAAGAAGTTGAGTAAAGATAAATTATTTAAATAATAAAGTAGTCAAAGTGGTTGCAAAGATAAATTATTTAAATACTAAAGTAGTCAAAGTGGTTGCAAAGAGAAATTATTTAAATAATAAAGTGGTTGCAACAAAAAGTGGTGAGGTTACTATTTATGGATAAGTCAAAGTGGTTGCAAAAGAAATTAATTAAATAATAAAGTTAGTTGAAACTAGAAATGGAGAATTTACTATTTGTAGCAAAGTGAGTTAGAAGTGGACAAGTGGTTAGAAGTGGGTTATCCCTAAAAGAAGGAAAGTGGGTTAAGTTGGTTAGAAGGTAACCCCTCGAGGAAGATACATGGAAGTATAAATAAGAGAGAAAGACTCTCCCATTAGCACCTATTGAATATCATTGAATATCTATTTTGTGAAAGATTATTTGGGCAGGTATTATTGATAGAGAAAAAGTGCGCCATAAAAAGTGCAGTAGAAAAATCGCGGTAGGAAAAGTGCGGTAGAAAAAGTGCAGCAGGAAAAGTGCGGCAGAAAATCACAGCAGGAAAAGTATGGTAGAAAAATCACGGCAGAAAAAGTGCGGCAAAAAAATTGCAGCAACAAAAGTGCGGCAGAAAAATCATGACAGGAAAACCACGACAAAAAAATTGCGGCAAAAAAATTGCATCAGCATATTTGCGGCAACAAAACCGCGGCAGGAGAACGCTACAAGAAGAAAAAGGTATGGTTTTCATATGTGTAGTGTTGAATCTATGAATCTGGTTGAGGGTTTGCCTTGTAAATATTTTGGATGCCCTCTTGAAAGTTTAGGGCTTGTTTTAGAGTTGATCTGAGGCAGATCTACTGAAGTTTAGTGTTGGTTCATGTTTGAGGGTTTTTGGTTGAGGTATGTTGTTGAAGTTATTGGTACATATAGAGGCTATATAACAGGGAGGTTGTGGCACATGGTTGATGTGAGGATTTATGGTATTTGATTTATGGAGAGTGTGGTGCATTGCTAGAGGTATCTTGTTGGTTATCTTGGTGTATGTTATTGGTGTATGGTAGAGGTATATGATTGGGTACATGGATGAGATACATACTTGAAGTACATGGTGATCTTGATACATCTTGTTGAGGCATAGTTTGTCTTGTTTTTGATACATGATTGGTACATGTTGTTGGTTATCTTTGTACAGTGTTGATGTACATGGTTGTTGTACATGATTGATGTGCATTGTTGGCACATGGTTTGAGTGATATTCTTGTGATTTTAGGTATGAGATCTATGTTATGAGATATGATATATTAAGGAGAGTATTGGTACATGTTGTTGGTGTATTTAGTTTTTTAGGTACAGGAAAGGCACGGGTACAGGTTGGTTACAAGATAATGGCACGGGTATAGGTTGGTTACAGGACAGTGGCACAGGTTGATTATAGGTCAGTGGCACAGATTGGTATAGGTTTACAACAGTATATCTCATAATGACAGTGTGACAGTGGTTTTTTCATTCTACTTATATTTCAGAGTGGTTGGACGGGGCAAGGATAGGTGGTTGTAGCCGGAGAACATAGGGGGTTGTAGCCAAAGAATTGGGGAGTTGGAGCTTCCCTCAAGTTGTAGCCTGAGAAACTAGGGGGTTGGAGCCTCCTTCCAATTGTATCTGGAGAATTGGAAGTTGGTGCTTCCTTGAATGTAATTCTTGACATATAAGAAAATAATTCTGTGGTTTTCTCCCGCATTGGGTTTCCACGTAAATATTGGTGTATTGTGCATTGTGTGGATGTGTTTTTTATTGTTTATTATGAAATGATGAATGTTAATGCTTATGATACAGTAAGATATTGATGATGAACAAATGAACATGGTTGAATAAGTAAAATAATATACTTTGTGGTTTAAAGGATTAATAATTGGTATAATTGCTCATTACTGATTCACCTACCCCTCTCAATAATCCAACATCAACAAGTATTTAAACAAGTTTGTCTTAGTATTTGGGGACAAAATATTGGTGTATTCCAAGAATCGAGAGGAGCATGAAGAACATCTTAGAATGGTGTTGCAAGTGTTAAGAGAACACTAGTTGTATGTTGAATTCATCAAGTGAGATTTCTTTGAACAAGAAATTCAATATCTAGGCCATGTAATCTCGGCCGAAGGAGTGGCAGTAGACCTCAAAGATTAAGGAAATCATGGATTGGATTGCCCCTAAAAATGTGACAGAAGTTAGATCCTTCATGGGATTGGTTGGTTATTACCGGAGGTTCATCAAGGGATTCTCCAAGGTCGCAAACACTATTACCTCATTACAAAGGAAAGGGAAGACATTTGTGTGGTTGCCTGAATGCGAAGATAGCTCCTAGCAGTTGTTGAACAACACCCCCATTTTAAAAATTGCAAACCCATAAAAAGACTGCCTAGTTTGCATAGACACTTGCAAAGAGGGACTCAGTGGAGTTCTCCTGCAAGAAGGAAAAGTGGTTTGTTATGAATCATGAAAGTTGAATGAATATGAGAAGAAATATGTTACCCATGATTTATAACTTGCAGCAATCATACATGAACTGAAAAATGTGGAGGCATTACCTGCTCGAGAGGAGATTTACCCTCATGACTGACCATTGTGGTCTAAAGTATTTATTTGACCAGTCAAGGTTGAATGTTAGACAGGCTAGGTGGATGGCATTGATCAGTAAGTTCGACTTTGAAATCAAACATATAAATGGAAAGGAGAAAAAATTAGCCGACATGCTCAGCCGAAGTGTTCAGACCATACACTTAGAAGCATCAAGTGTGGGAGAGTCCGACATTCAGCAGAGGATTAATACCCTCTTGCAGGAAGATGAGTTCTTCAAACAAGTTAAGGAAATGTTGCAGCAAGAACCTAAGGAAAAGAGGTACAAAGGATATCAGGTAAGGGATGATGACTTGTTGTTGTACAACAATACAGTTGTATGTGCCTAGTTCAACAGATCTAAGGAAATTGATTATGGATGAGTTCCATAAGAGGCCATACGTATGCTAGCCTGGTTACAAGAAAATGATGAAAACAATTAGGAAACTGTATCATTTTCCTGGGATTAAGTAAGACATTGCTCATTACATTGCAAAATGTTTATAGTACCAATAGGTGAAAGTCAAGCATCGACACCCTACTAGACTATTGCAACCTATACAAATACTAGAATGGAAATGGGAAGTGATTTACATGGAATTTGTCACGGGTTTACCAAAGACAGTCAAACAACATGATGTAATCATGGTTGTAGTGGATAAGTTGAGAAAGGAAGCTCATTATATTCCCATAAAGTCTAATTTTAAAGAGATAGACATTGCAAATGTCTTCATGAAAGAGATATTTAATTTGCATGGTCTGCCTAAAACTATCATCTCAGACAGAGATTCTAAGTTCAACTCAAATTTCTAGAGAATCTTATTTGGAGGCTTAGAAATGTAGTTAGCGTTTAGTATGAATTACCACCCTCAAACAAATGGTCAGACCAAAAGGGTGAACAAAGTTCTAGAAGATATGTTACGAATGCATGTAATGCATCAACCTAAGAAGTGGGAAGAATACCTACCTTTGTTAGAATTCACATACAACAATGGTTATCAAGAATAATTGAAGATCAGTCCATTCAAGGGTCTGTATGGAAGAAAATGTAGAATCCCGATTAATTGGGATAGTTCAGTGGATAAAATTACACTTGGACCTGAAATGGAGCAAGACATGGTTAAGATGAGACAGAACCTGAAAATTTCTCAGGATAGATAGAAGAGCTACGCCGATAGCAAGAGAACCCCCAGAGAGTTCAAATTAGGAGATCATGTATATCTCCAGGTGGAACCCAAGAGAAGTTCCTTTAAAATGGGGATGCGTGCTAAATTAGATCCTTGATACTGCAGACCATTTTAAATGTTTAAGAGAATAGGACTAGTGCCATACGGACTTGCTTTACCACCTACTATTAGAGCACATAATGTATTTCATGTATCTTTGTTAAATAATTTTTTCCATGATGTTAATCATGTTCTTTGTTGGACTCTAATACATGTGGAACCAGAGGGTGAATTCCAGCTATAACCATAATGCATACTGGACAGGAAAGAAACAATGCTCCGGAACCGAGGCATCGTGCAGGTCAAGGTGCAATGGAACCACTTTGGAGTAGATGATGCTACATGGGAGTTGGAAGATTCCATGAGATTGGCATACCCATTTTTGTTTAATGTATAATTGTATATACATGGTGTTTTGAACATCGAGGATAATGTTTTATTTAAGGGGGAGGGAAATGAAACACTCTGTTTTCTCCCAGGACTGTAATTATGCCCAAACTTCATATGCTTATATGATGAGGCATGTAATCACATTTTCATTTAATAAAAACACCAAAATACTGACTAAGAGGGAACAACCTTGATAAGTATTGGCCATGATACACCACAAGAAATTGACAAGACATAGGGAATGATGGAATGGAGTTGAGATGCTTCAGTGCAGAGAGAAGGAAGCTTGCACATGAAGTTGGTTCATGCTTGCAAACATAATAACTTCAGCTACCACCATACCAGAATTTATGATACCACTTGACCATTAAAATAAATCACAGAGTGGTGGGTGGATAATTAATGACGGTGGAATTTGGGCCATTACAAGGGGTGATGGTCGATCGAACAATTGACAAGGAAGGTAACATGAAACCACCTTCTTCAAACTGGGATGGAAGACTACAGGTTTTGTCTGCAGGAAGTCACGAAGACCCGTGGAGTAGGAGGAAGACTAAAGAAAAGGAGGACACACACACATAGATCAAGCATGGAGGAATGAAGCAAGAGGCAAAGACAAGAAGAAGAGAATAAAGAATGCACACCAGAGTGGTATTTGGGAGAGTGGGTACATCGCTACTTGAGATAGAGAAGAGAAGAACACATCAAAGCATGGAGGCTCATATGTGTTGATTGAGAAAAAAAAGATTATCTTTCTGGAGGAAGACATGAATCTTGTCTGAGTTGTTGATGATCACCCTGGAGAAAGAAGGCCTGGATTCCCAAACTGGATAAAGAGAAGGAATGTAGCTTGGTGCTTACTGGATAGAAATAGACACAGGTAAGGGTAGGTCGCCAAGGGACTGTTGAGCAGAGAAGGGACTCCCTTGTGCAGAGGAAATTTAGTTGAGAAACCACACGATGAACATGCAGAGACCAGAAGCTCAGTGGAAGGTGGCAACTTATGATGTGCCAGTGGAGGAAGGAGAGTAACCTTCCTGGATCATCATATCCTTGAAACCCCATTGAGTCAATTTCCTTGGTGGTATCATGGCCTGGCATGGGGGTGGTGTGCTATAGGAAGTGACTCTACAACAAGGCCTATGGTTGAAAGGAAATGAATCCTCTCTCAGTCAGTCGGATTGGATCATTTCCTTAATAGATAAGTGATTCTTTGTACTAAAACTGACAATGATTTACATATATGAATGTTTATGAATGGAATCCTTATATGAGTGTGTATATGTCTGAATCTAAGAGGAAGTATGTATACTTAACTTGTAATTTTAAATGCTATAAGATGAGATATGTTCCAATGATCATTATTTTTCTGCTAAAATCGTACAAACGATTAAGTGTGATATTTTAGCTGTTCAAACTCCCCATATTTCCCGTGTGTGAACTAGTAAGTTGTGTGAAGTTTTTTACCTTAAGTTTGTAGGTTGAAATGGCCACAGAATTGGTTTTGAATATTCAATGGTCAAGAGTGAAGTCCTACATAATTCGAAAAGTGGCTAAGTCCTTGAAACGAGCTTCCATAACTCTTTAAGAACCCTGTGTTAGTAAAAAAGAACAACAATTGTCGATCTGAAGAGATCATGAGCATTAATTAATGGGTTTTTTGGAGTTAAAGTGTCAGAGATAACTCACGGGCATTATGGGGAAGACTCTAATGAGGTACTCTGAAAGATTCATTTAAAGTGAAGCCTTTGGAAGGAAACCTCATGTACTTTGAGAATAATCCTGAAATAGATGCTCCAAAGTTGAGTAACTGTGGGTTGTGGATCTAGAATCAGGTGAGATAAACCTTAGTTGTTGATTGTAGTGAGTCCCACTTAGTAAGTCATGAGGGAAGAGAGAGAGAGAGGTAACTGGGAGCGTTCGTGTGAAGACACGTGTCAGTTACGAGTTAGTTGACTAGTTGAGTGCGAGTCTAGTTGGCTCAGAGTTGATTGTTTCTCATAGTATGACTCCAAAGGATTCAGAGTACTCCTCTGAGGCACTGAAGAGAGACACTGATGGAGGGTACATCTCAATCATAGGTAGATAGGTTGTGTTGTGCATCTATGCCGCTTATCGAGGGGAAGGAGTATTCCTCGATGCCTTGAGTTCGGAGCAGTGAAACTACTCAATCGATTTGAACTTTGCATGGATGGTATAGAGAAGGAATAATCTACGATACCTTGGGTTCAGAGAAACAAAAATTATCAAGTGATTCGAACTCCAGGTGGAAAGTATCGAGAAGGAATATTCTATGATATATTAGGTACAAAGTAGTGAAACTTCTCAAACCATTATAGATTTGAATGGATGGTATCAAGAGTGAATATTCCTCGATAATAGATTCGTCGGAGGTCGATGTAAAACATGTTGGGAAAAGTACAATAGTTGACGACTGTGATTTTACATGGATAGAGTTCCACCGTGGTAGGCTAGGGTTGTGCCACGTCGGAGACAAGTTGCCACCATGTCAGATGGCATGGGAAGAGAGGTGTCACGTGATAGTGAGAGAGTGGTCGCCTATGTAAACCCAAGAGATTCAGAAGGTCATAACTTTCATTCTAGAGCTATGATTTGAGCAAGATCATCATCGTTGGAAATCTCTTGACGAGCATAATACGATGGAGCCATGAAAGAGAGGATTTAAGACAATTTGGGAGAAGTGAAATTTTAATGCCCCACCTCTAAAAGGGCTACTTAGTGGTTGGGTGTGTCAAATAACACTTGAGAAATTTTGAGGGAATAACTTTGGTAGTTATTATAGAGCTCTCATAGGTCATATTTATATATAATTTGAGTGGGTTTTTATGTTGATCACTCATGTGGTTGTCATTTTGATGATGTTCTTCATTAATGTCATGCATTAAGTGTTGGATTTGTGGTCATAGTCAATTTTTCATGTCATCGACTACCTTGAGGTTGGTTCTTTTATGTCATTCGACTTTCATACAGTCAACTGATTTTTCTTTTCAAAATTTTTCTATCTCCATCATCCATTAACCTATACACTTCTTGTTGACCATTGCATTCATATTTCTCTATTCTTCCTTGTCTGGGACCTACAATTGTCTTGGATTGTTTCTTTATTTGTCTTCCTTTTTCTTCTCCTTATATCACTCTAGTGGGTGTTCCACTTGTTGACTTCATTCCTTGTTTCCTACATCCTCTTTTATCATTTGTTCCTAGTTGATAGAAATGAACTGTGGATTAATATTCTTTTTACTGGCCCGGGTCATTTTGAGCATTGAACACACCCTCAAAATTTTAGAAAATTTTGGGTACCACTCTTTATTTTGATTGGGTTCATTGTTGCTTCCATTAGTTTGCATGGCTAGTCAGATTACTGATATCAGTAGTAATATATCTCAAATAACATATAGATTCAAAACATCCCACATGCATGACTAGTCTTCTTCAAGGTAGCCCCCGCAAATAAGGTAATCCCACTAGTAGTAATTCACTTCACACTGAGGAGGATACTGACTTTCATCCAAAGATACCCTATGTGATTCCTCACGAAGAAATTAATGCACTCAGAAGGATTACCAGAGCTTATTCTCGACAAATCAGAGCATTTCCATTAGCTCCATTCCTCCCTCATAGAGAAAACCACAAGACTAGTTGTCGACACCCTAGACCACACTTTTGTTCACACATTTGAGGATCTGGTATATTTCGGCTTAACTGAAATTGATCATCCACTCAATTTTATTCTTGAAACATCGATTACTACCCCACCAGCAAGTACCCACTCTGAACCTGATAATTTTGAGTATGAATAAGTAGGTTCCAATTTGGAGGCCTTGGACAATGAATCAAACCACATGGGGGATAGCAATGAAAACATTCCAAAGGGTAATGATAAGCCTACAAACAACCAGCCATGGTTAGCTAGGGATGCCTTGGCTATACTAGGATGGTTTCATAACTTACGTAGGTACCCAGAGAAGCTTCTACCCAAGTTTGACCCTGAAATCTATGGACTACCTGAAGACCACATTAAGAAATTCATACTTGCAATAAGGTTGATGAATGTGCAGCACGAAGATGTGGTGTGCAGAAATTTCGCATAAAATTTTGAGAACTCAACCTCGACGTGGTATTTTAACCTTCCAGTTGGTTCCATAACCAACTAGACAAAATTCTAGAAGGATTTCATAGATTAATTTGTTGAAGATACAATTATAGGAGCCTTAATGGCAGAACTCTTTGTTGCAACCATGGGACCCAAGGAAAAAGTCAAATATTTTAATCAGAGGTTTACAATAATCCTTAATAAATTTGAACCATATGTCAAGAGCTACAAATCAAGGTATATGCAAATTCCCTACTAGCCTATATATCTATGTTCATTAGAGGAGATGTTAAACCTACTCTGGCTGAGAATTTTGAAGAGGAAAAAATCATTGAGTTCTGGATGAAGGGATGTAAAGAAACTCAGATCTCCTTAGCAGAGAAGGAAACCCAACAACTACCCAGAAGAGGAATTTTGTTGTAATCTCCCCATTATAATCCCCAGTTAAACTTATGCTTATGTAGATATAATATGTGGCTACGACCAAGTAATGTAATATGTGAATTGTATTTCCTTGTTTTATTAATAAAATGTGATGTCATCTACTGAGGGGACATGGATGAGAGATGGAGAATGAATTAATCCACAAGAGGGGGAAGTGTCTATGGTAATGGCCAATATGGGACCAAGGGGGAAATACCCATGTATATTAGCTCAACACATTTTCCTGAATTTTCTATTGTGTATGAACCTTCCAATTTTTGATTGAGTGTTCCCAAAGCCAATCACTGAATGTATGTAAGAGGGTGGGTGTGAGTGGTCACATCCCAAATTTATTGGGCACATGGGGATTGAGTACAATTAGCTTGGGGGAAGAGTGTGAGTCAATAAATGCAAGCCAAAGGGAGGGAATTCGTATGGGTTGGGACATCAATTTTTACACAATAAGTTTGTGTGCATGAAGAAAGGAGAGAGAAAGAAGAGGGAGTTGGAATTTGATGCATCCATGGAGAATGGATTTTAGAGAAAGATGGAGCGTATTGGAGCATAATTGGAGATGGAAATTGAAGACCCAAGTTGTCAGGACTGAAGAGTGAACTCCTATGTGATTTGCACTAAAACAACAAGTGGTTGTTGTTGGTTTGCTAGTAGTTTTCCTATCAGTAAGTTCCCTGAGTTCCCAACTGAGATATTCCTAGCCACCTATTGCATAGAGACCATAATAAATGAATGGGATGGATGAGAGAATGATATCAATGAAGGGGTGCATTCCTTGGGTTGAAAAGTTCAAGAGGAAGAGAGCTGGTGGAAAATCGGGATAACTGTAGGAGAATATTAGTTGGGTTGTGAGTTTTATGAGTTGTGAGTGGACTGTGAGAGACCACCCTCTTTTGTGGATTTCTAGCCTCAACTTGGAGGTGACTGGCTGTTGAGATTTGGAACAATCAGTATATGGTTGGGTGGAACATCCGTCCCAACCAGTTGGTTTCACAAATGTTCTTATAAGATAAGTGTTGTATCTTGTTGTTGTGCAAATTTATGTGTTTTTGTTGTGCCTAAACACTATATAAATGAGGATGATTTATATGTTGTTGTAGGGAGCTATTTAGCTGCATTTCATGTTGATTATTATCATGTTATAGATGTATATATTATATGCTTATAGACAGTAGCCAAATCTAATTCAATTTGTGGTTGAAAGATAAAAAAAATCAATTAATTGTAAATGAATTTAATTAGTTAGAAGAAATTTTGTTTTTTGTGAGCATTTTGCACCGTAATGTCCTCCGGTTGGATTAGGGGACGTTACATTATGGTATCAGAGATTCTGGTTCAAAAATTGGGCTTGGATGGGCTCAAACCAAAGAGAATTGGTGAAATTTGTTGTTATGGATATTGTCTGTGACAGAGTTGGGGAAAAACAAAGGATTTAGAGAGAAATCCCAAGATTTGTGGGAAAAAATTGAGTTTGAGTGAATCTAGGTAGTTTAAGAAGGTTAATGGAGTAGAGAAATGAATTTGCAGAACAAAATTCAACCTGGAATGGTCAAAATTCGAGTTTTAATGGCCTTCTGTGGAGTTACAGGAAATTTGGCGAATCGACGACCGAGATGTCTTTGATCTCGACGGCCAAGATTCGTTGTGATAAATTTAAAATTTTGTAATGTTTCAGTCATTTTGAAGGTTGATACAATCAATGACCAGGATTCATTTTGGGGGTTTGTAAAATGAATGAGGTCAACTTTCTAGACCAATTGGAGAAATGTTGAAAATTTGCTAAGTGTTAAAGTTTACCAAGAGAAATCGTCAATGGTCGATGGTTGGGTCGGATGAAATGGTGAAGATTTTAGTTCATCCATAATTCATCTCTAACTGTCGATGTTTGATGGTTGGTGTCAGTTGAATCCAGGGAATTTTTTTCAATCACCGATGGTCGATGGGTTGCTAGTCAAGCATCGGCTGATTCAATGGAAGGTTTCAAATTGGGCAAGAGAAATCATTGATGGTCGATAAGATGGTGGTCGGGCGTCGGTCAATTCAACGAGTTTTTCAAGTCATCTAAGAGAATTATCCAATGACCGATGGAGGAAAAAAAAGGGGTGATGGTGTTTCAATCCACATCATCAACCATGTGTCATGCCATGTCAGCAGTTTCCACGAAATCTAACAGAAGTGGATGATGGTCGATGGTCAGGTCGACTGATTTGGGAAGGTGTATCCAATAGTCATTGGGGATCGACGATCATCGATGGGAAGGTTTTTGGGAATCAACAGATTCAGTGAAGATTTTTCATTTGCCAACAAATATCATTGATGATCGATTTAAGAGTTGCGCACAAATCGATTGTCAGGGAAATGGATAGACGACCGATGGTCGGATCGATAGTTTTGGAAAAATAAATTGCGCACCCAAAGGAGGATTCTAATCGTCGATGTTCGATAGAGGGAGATCAACGATTTCTCTTTCTCTCCATTTTAGATCAACGGGTAATATTTAAAGGGTTTTTAACACAGTAAAACAATCAATTTTCTGCGAAATTTTGTGGCTTTTGAAGGTCATTAACTTGTGTTATAACCCTAAAATGCACCACATAGGCTTACCTGGCATCAAGCCAACTCATGTCTCTTCCTTGCCAAAGCCATGCTGAATAAAACCTTGAAAAACCACTTAAAATAAGCAACCCGTGCCCTAACCTAACACTGGGCGCGTTGGACCGCTTGTTGTCCTTCTACTCCACGCGGTGGACCACGGGCTAGCCCACTACAGCCCGTGTTTACCTAACAAAGAAAAAAATCAGGAAAGTTTCCGCCGGGATGAAAAGCTTTGGGTCAGTTAACTGGAACTCCCAGCCATGCATGGCCGAGAGTTCGTCTAAAACCCTAGCTCCTTCTAGCCTATAAAAGAAGGGGTAGGGGTACTATTCAAAGGAGGAAAAATCATAGCAAAGAAACTCTGCCCAATTGCCGAATCTATTTTGTCCCAACCCTTTAGCCTTTCCTCAAGCTTTAGGAGAATTCAAGAAAAGCAGTTGGAGGACAAAGAAGAGGAGAAGCCCAGGATCAGGATCGAGGAACGGTGGCCGGTCTCAAAAATCATTGTAAGTTGGTTCATATTGAGATCAATAAAAATATACTTTTCCCATCCCAAATACATGAGTCTTATATGTTTTATGTGATTTGTGTTTAATCTCTAACCCCCTAGTAGAACAATAGCATGCATGCATAGTTTTGTCTTGATTGCAGGATCGCTTTGTGGAAGGAGCAGCAGCAGCAAGGAGATAAAGCTCAATGGAGGAGCTACACCAACCATCGATAAAAAGGTTAGTTAGTTATTCCCTTGTTTTCTTAAGGAAAAGGGTTTTAGATTCAGGGTAGAAGGTTAAAGGTAGCTTATGAAGGGTCATGATCTGCGTACAATTTTAAATCCCTAGCTTGTTAGTCCGTAGGGTAGAATACCCCACAACAGAATTGGTGACTCCACTGGGGAGATTTTACTCTTAGGGTTTCCGGATTTCATTAAAGGTTTTTGGGTAGTTCAAAGAAGTTTTTTCTCTGTTTCTTTGTTTATTTTTTTGTCTGTTAGGTCAATGCTAGCAGGGAACCTGGTTATCAATACCAGTTTTCATTGACTGACGCTTGACATTTATTCTCAGGACACACAGAGGTACCCGCGGCCTGCAGAAGCCCTGCCTGCGGGTAACCCACGCCCTAACCTTCTACAGCCCGCATGTAAACGCCTGCTGTAGTGGTTTCAGTAGCGTGTAGAGCCCAGGAAGCTTAAGAGGCAGTCTCCTCTTCCCTGTCAGAAGTTTACCTTCTCAGGGGGCTTTCTGGATCCTGTCTGGGTCTTGATTGGTTTACTGTTTTGCTTTGAGTCTGCCTTATTGTTTTGGTTGTTCTTTGCATTTGTTTTCTTTTTTGCAAATTTTCCTTTTCTGTCGAACTGGAAGCATCCAAGCCTTTAGGAGACCCTGGTTGTCAATACCAGAGGCCTCTTTCAGGTCTGGGCTGCCTGTGTTTGATTTTTTCTTAGATTTTATACTCACCTGCGGGCTGCTTCAGTTCTAAGCACGGGTATCCACGTGTTGTTATAGCTCAGACCGCGGTTGAACGTGTGTTGTCTAGGTGACAGTCGTGGGCCTCTCTGGTTGCTTCCAGCCTGGGTGGGGCAGTCATCCCCTCCTGTGGTGAAAAGTTATCCTTTCGGGGTTGGGAGTCTAGAGCTGCACAGTCAGCAGGTTAGGACATCTCATCCTTATCCTGTGTTTGTTAGTTGATGTTTTGATAGAAAAGACATAAGAGAAAAAATATATGTTTTATGGTTTTTAGGCAAGTGTTAGAATCGGTTTTGTTTGGATTGTTTTTTTTTTGCATTTTTGTGCTCTGATTCAGTTTGCGATCTGCGCTTTAAGCCAGAGTTTTCTTTTCATTCTCTTGGTTTTGTTCTTGTCAACATTTTTCTTTGTTGTATTAGTTTATAACGAAATAAAAAACAATTTCTTGTTTCATTTTCTTCTTGGTTTGAAGATTGTGTTGTTGCATCAGTAGCTAGGAAAGAAGTCTTGTTGCATAAGTTTTTTGCAGTGCATTTTAAGTATAAGTAGCTCACAGATCTGAGCGAAAGTTCTTCATATTTACTGCATGAAATCTTAGTAAATTTGAAAAAGAAAAGAAGTCTTTCATTGAAAAGTTGTTGGTTTTGCATTTTAGTAAAAGTTTTTGTTTTCACGCATTTTGTTCATTTTGCTTTGAGTCTTTTTACACACCATCAGTTTCACTTTCATACCTTGTGAATTTAAAAAAAATCCCATTAAAAACAACGCTAACTGAAAGCAATTAGACTTTTCTGTTTGTAGGGTGCATACACTAGCTCAGGAATAGGGCCTTGGAATAGGTTGGAGAGTAAATTCTCCAAGGCCACCCAAACTAAACATTGGAGTCTGTCAATAGGGAGTGTAGAAGTCCAGTTATGGAAAGTTATTCAGGACCCCCCTCTAACACAGGGGCTAAAAATGAGGTCGCGTAAGGAAAGGTAGCGGAGATAACCCCTCCAAAGCTGGACCGAGCGTTGTGGAGAACACATATCGAGAATTTGTTAAGGGATTCCGTCGTTTGAATTTTCCACGGAGCTTCGTGGGTCTCAAATCCATTCGAGGTCTTCAGTTGTCTTTCGGACCATTTGCTATCGATACCCTTGACAGGTTTCAGGCTTGATACCCTGCTCATTTTGGTCTACCCGACTGCCGACTGTACCCGCCTGATAGCTGTTCACGTGCTGGAAAACTAGTTGCCAATCTTTTCTAGGGACATACACAGGTGACTGCAAGGGTATACGACGGTACCTAGGATGGACATCGGACCAACGCTTTGCAGAGTATACCCGGAGGGTGCTTCCGTATTCGAGTTGCACTTGCACCGGTAAGTTGCTCTAGTGTTGGTTGTTGTAACTATTCTTCCAACTAGTTTACTGATTGCTTGATTTATCTGCTAGGGGATTTCTTTTAGTGTGTTTATTTTTTGTTGATTTATCTGCTAGGGGAAGGCTTCTGGGCCTGTCGCCGGTTATACTGGAGCCACCCCCGCCACCATTGAGGCAGAAGCTAGACCATCAAGGGTCTTTCGAAGCAACCGGGGCTTTTGATCCCGAACAACCCCCCGAGGAATCGTCCGCCAATATTGGATTGGTTGAAACCTCAAAAACTGATACTTGGCCAGAAATTATTGTGCCAATTCAATTTTACGAACGTCTGTCAGTGCCTAACCCAGTGATGGAACCAAACTCTGTTACTTCAACTGGGATTTCTTCCATTCCCATCACTGTTGCTACCACAGGAGAAGCTTCTCCTAACTTGCCTTTGTCGGCGGTCTGGGCCACCATGGTATTGGCCGCAACTACGTCGCACAGTGGACCGACCCCATCTATCACGACGGCCACACCTCTTTACACACCTAGTGTGACAGGCGATCCATTTTCATACGGTATGCCTAGTTCAGGTACTAGTCCTGCACTCACTTCATCCACTTTCCAGACTTTGGGTCTGGGGGCAGGGAGCTCTAACGCTCCTCTGCAAGGTCAACTTGGGGGCATTCCTGTCCCTTTCAATGATTTTCCTTATGTTGGAGGTCATATTCCTCCTTCGTCCCCTTCTCTCGGTGGATCGCATCAGCAGTCCGCCGGGCAGCCTGCACACACAAGTCCTTTTGGAGCCGGGAGTCAAGGAACACCTGCGCAAACTCAGCTGGTAGGTTCGTCACCGTTTGTTTGGAACGGGACGTTTGGTAATAACACTTTCACCTCCGCTGCTTTCCCATCTGGGGGCACACCTATTTTTGGACAGTTTACGTCGGCACAGGGTACTATTCCTGCGCTGGGGGCACATATACCAGAACCTTGGAATTCAGCACAAGGATCCGTTCCATCCTCTGGAATGTCATTCTGGGGTAATTCTTTCCACATCCATTGGAACCCTGGATAGAATTCTATGCCTCTTCCATTCGGACCGGCATGGGGTAATCCGTCCAAAAGTCCATCAAACATGATGAATGCCCAACATCCTATGTCCTTCATGGGGAATCAGCCAATGATGTCTCCTCAGATGCAAAACCCTTACGCTGGTCCAGGCCATGGTTTCTACCAGAACACGGGCCAGCAGCCAAACTTTTCCTGGAAACCTGGTGCCAGTCAAACTCCAGGACCCTTTTATCCTAGCTATCAGCAACAACCTAAAATACCATTCTTGGTGATGTTACACTTGCCAGATTTGACACGGTTGTTGAATGATCCTATCTGTCACGATCTGCGTTGGCCTCCTATGCCGATGAAGTTGCCTTCGGACATCCCAAAGATCGAGGCCAAGCCTAACGAAGATCCAGGTGATCACGTGACCACTTTCCACTTGTGGTGCTCATCTAACTCACCGAAAGATGACTCCATCAAGTTGCGATTGTTTCAACGCACTCTTATTGGGAGTGCCGCGAAATGGTAGATAGAGCTTGATCGTTCATGATATTCTTATTTTGGCGAACTGGCGATGGCCTTCCTCAACCATTTCCAATTACCTGTGAGATACGACGCCGGCACAGAGTTGCTAGCCAATTTCAAATAGACATCAACGAACCATATCTTGGATCATATTCGAGAATGGCGACGCCGAAAGAGTCTTATCAAGGTACCCGTCCCACCAGCATTTCTGCTAGAGTGGTTCCTTAAGTCTTTAGTTCCGCAGTTATCCAAAGACGTCGCAACTTCAGGGGTTTTCTCTGAGGAAGATGCCATCATGAGGGCTCAACAGTTTGAGCTTATCTATTCTCAGTCTGGTTTACTGTACAACATCCTACCGGATGCACCACGGTCAACACTAGATAAAACCAGACAGAGAGCTGGACCACATGCCGATGGTATCATTGGTTCGACACAAACCAAGCCCGTTGAGCAATTGACAAAACAATTGCAGCAGTTATCTATACAACACTCAGCGGCCAGCCAGACTACTTCTTTGGCTGCTCCTCCTACTCAAACGTCAAAAGTACACTCCGTACAGACAACTAACCCAAAGGCCAACCAGCAGCCCGAGGGGAAGAAAAAACAATGCAAGAAGAGTAAGGGGGATAAAAAACCAAATGATAATGCTGGCGAGGACACCACAGAAAAGAGAAAGGCGAGGTATCCATGCAACTTATGTGTGGAAGACCACCCAACCCACCTATGCCCTCGACTTGCAGAGGCCCAGAAGTTTGTCACACAGCAGCAGCAAGCCGTGTTGACTAACCCTTTTCAGCATGGGCAAAATTTAACTCAAGCCTCTGCGAGTGGCGAAGGGGGAAGCCATGAAAACTTCCCTCCCCCAAACAATTCATCCGCCGCGAACGTATATATGGTGAAAAGTGATGCTTTCATAACGACTAGAGCTCACGATTATGGCAAACCAAGTGCTCCTGAGAAGGGAAAAGAAGCCGAGATCCCATCTCTTCCTCTACAGATGGAGAAGACGTTGGGTGAAACAATGACGCACATTCCAAAAGGTGCGTTCAAGAGGGCTTCTCATAATCCAAACGCAAGGGCCGCCCAGAACTACTCTGTGGTGGAAGATTTATCCCAAACCCCTTGTGCTATGTCTGCTTTGGAGGTCCTCCAAAGTTTCCCTGCTCAGAGGAAAGCCTTGTTGACTGCTTTAGGCTCTCCTGATACTTGTAACCCGGGTACCATCATGTTAGATACGACTGACTTGAAACCTCGTTTGCCTTACCACGTCGCCTTTCAGATAGTAGTGGCTCATCCCACGAAAACTTTTACACGAAATATCTTCCGCGTGGTGGTAGACGAGGGCACTTCGACTTGCGTTATGTTGTTAGCATGCTGGAAAGCCATTGGTCAAACTGAGTTGTCTCCGTCACCTACTCTCCTCACTGTATTCGATGGTCGTTCTTTCCGACCGCATGGCATCATTCCTTCTTTCCTTGTGCAGTTAGGGGGAAAGACCGTGTGTGTCGAAGTAGAGGTAGTTGATGCCCCCATCGACTACAATCTATTGTTAGGTCGTAGTTGGACTTATGCAATGCAAGCAGTGGTTTCTACAATCTTCCGAGTCCTATTGTTTATACATGAAGTCCGGATAGTGACTATTGATCAGTTGTCCTTCTCTTGACCTGACCCATCCTTGGGGGAATCCACGGTTCCCATGGTAGATAATCCTCAAGCCGGTGTCTTCAATGTAGGAGTTGGTTTGTGCCCATATTTGATGGGTACCTTCGACTACCCACCTCCTCAAGGCGATGTCAAGTTTATATCGACTCACCACAAGGCTGAGATTTTCCATGTTTCGTCGTTCCGCACAACTTACTTTAAGGATCCATGGACTCTTCCTTCCCCATCAACCACGATGGATGAGACAGGGCACGCTGGAATGGCCACACCCTTGTCGGCTGCTGAAGTAGCGTACTCCTTGGTCCAGCAAACTTCAGCTACTCCTGATCCAATTCCTGCACAAGAGTTGGATCCACTCCTCGAGCCTATATGGGCTCAGGATTCTCTTACTGATATCGATTCGTTAGATTTACTCTTGCCTTCTGATGAAGCTATAATCGAAGCAATGACTGGTCTGGACAAACCCTGGGATGATCTTCATCACAGATCATATTTCCTTCTAGAGTTACACCAAATCGCAGCAGGAGAATTCACTATCACCATGACGGGAGATCAGCCTTGTCCCATTAACCTCTTATCTACACAGGATATTTATGATGAGGGAAATATGGCGACTATCGCTGAAACGATACCTATCAATATCTCCCAAAACCCTGGAGTCGTGGAAAATGTCTTTGTCGGAGCAGATTGCTCCCTCGAAGAGATTCAGATTTACACAGATCTTTTTAAAGAATTTCGCGATGTTTTTGCTTGGTTTTACAAGGAAATGCCAGGCATTGATCCAAAAATAGTTGAACACGAAATCACTACGTATCCTGATGCTAAGCCCATTCGACAGAAAATTCGTCCAGTTAATCCTAGGAAAGCAACAGCCATTAAGACGGAGGTTGAGAAATTGCTTAAGGCAAGGTTCATATACCCTATTCACTTGACTCAATGGGTGTCAAATCCCGTGCTAGTCGATAAAAAACAAGGCACGATTCGTGTTTGTACCGATTTCCATGATTTGAACAAGGCGTGTCCAAAAGATAATTATCCAACCCCATTCATCGACCAGATCATTAATGAGTGCGCCGGTTGCGAAGCCTTTTCATTCATGGATGGTTTTTCGGGCTATAACCAAATCAAAATCAAACCCGAGGACCAACACAAAATGAAATTCATTTGTCCGTGGGGTACATTCGCCTATCGAAAAATGCCTTTTGGTCTCAAGAATGTTGGAGCCACGTTCCAGCGGGCCATGTCTTTTGCGTTTCACGACCTCAAACATATAGTCGAGGCCTATCTAGATGATTTAGCATCACGCTCTCGCAAGCGAAAAGATCATCCAACACACCTCAGACTAATCTTCGAACGCTGTCGCTACTTCCGGATTCGCTTGAATCCCAACAAGTGTATCTTTTACGTCATATCAGGACGTTTGTTAGGTTTCATAGTGTCAACCACAGGGATCATGGTCGATCCTCTCAAGGTGGAGGCGATAATCCAGTTGCCCCCCCACCCACAATTTTACAACTTCAAAGTCTTCAAGGTAAGGCGAACTTCTTACGACGTTTCATCGCCAACTATGCCGAAATTACCAAGGGCTTCATGCATTTACTGAAGAAATAAATTCCTTTTCTCTGGGACAAATCCGTGCAGCGCTCTTTCGATGCATTGAAGCATGCCCTTACAACTGCACCTCTGCTACGACCACCGAATTATAACAAGGATTTCCTCTTATATCTAGCTGTCGCAGAGTCATCCATAGGCATGGTTTTAGTTCAGGAAGATGATTCGTTTTCTGAATACGTGATCTATTACCTGAGCCAAGGCCTCATAGGACCGGAACTTAACTATACACATCTCGAAAAACTTGCGTTGGCAGCAGTTCATGTTGTTCAACGGTTTCATCACTATGTTCTGTTTCGCAAGACCATTGTCATAGCTGTCGTGAATCCTTTTCAGTACATGTTGACACGACGAGTTATTGGCAGAAAAATCAGTAGATGGATGGTTATCCTCCAAGAATTTGACTTATATTTCGTTTCAGCAAAGTCCAAAAAGTCACTGGTCTTCGCAGAACTTATTTCGGAACTTCTGGTTGAATCAGGGGACGTTGTGCCTGAGGAAACGTCTATCTGGGGGGATATGTTTTTTATCGAATCGTCTGATCCCTGGTATAGAGATATACTGATCTATATCCAGACTTTGAAGTTCCCTACCTCTGCTTCTCATGATGAGTGTCGGTAGATACCCCATCAAGCCAAGAACTATCTCATACTCAATGATACTTTGTATCGGCGAGGTGTAGATTGTATCTTGCATCGATGTCTCACTCATGAGGAGGCCGTCATAGTACTCAACGATTGTCATACAGGATCTTGTGGCGGTCACTTATCCAGGTTGGCAATAGCCCAAAAAATCTTACGAGAAGGTTACTTCTGGTCCACGCTTATCAAAGACTATGTTGAGTCGGTCAAGAAGTGTCATCCGTGCCAAATCTTCTCACGGAAGATGAGGGCACATCCAGCTCCAATGTTTCCTGTTATCACCGTCGGTCCCTTCACCAAGTGGGGGATTGATTACACTACATGCAACCCCCTGTCAGCAAGGGGGCACCGCTATATCATTGTGGTTGTCGACTACTTCACTAAGTGGGTCGAAGCCATGCTGACGTTCAAAGATGATGGAGAGACTGCATCTCTCTTCTTATTTAACCAGATTATAGCATGGTTCGGAGTCCCGAGAGAGATTATCACTGACCATGGCAGTCACTTTCAGATCCAAATGATGTTCGAGTTAACATCAAAGCTTGGGTTACGGAAAGAACACTCATCACCTTACTATCCCCAAGCCAATGGGCAAGTGGAAGTTGTTAACAAAACGCTTAAGACAATGCTACAGCGAACCATCAACTCAGCCAAGTAAAACTGGCATTTGATGTTATACTCGGCATTATGGGCTTACCGAACATCAGTTAAGACTGCAACCAGTTTCTCACATTTCCAACTCGTTTACGGGCTGGAGGCATTCTTGCCCATTGAATGTCAAATTCCATCTCTAAAGTTGGCAGTACAGTTATTGCCAGACACTTCTCTGCTTGAAGAACGGTTAGTACACCTAGAGCAGCTTGATGAATAGCGTCGTGATGCGGCACTGGCCAACGAGGCTCATAAACATAAGGTTAAGTGTCAATATGATAGGTTCGTTCATCCTCGAGTTTTCTCTGAGGGCGACCTTATCCTGGTTTACGACCAAGACAAGGACCCCCTGGGGGCAGGAAAGTTTAAACCCATGTGGTTCGGACCCTTCATTGTTAAGGAGGTGTTAAAAAAGGGCGCTTATCGTCTGGTCAATTTTGAAGGGAATGCTTTGGCGGAGCCTAGAAATGGGCTCTACCTCAAGAATTACTACTCATAGGGTCACTATGGGTAACTTTTTGTAACATATGTATAGTCTTTGTGCTAGTACTTTCTTTCGTTTCTTTTGAAAAACGTGTCATGGACGTGTCATTAATGTTATATTTCGTCACTATGGCAGATGTCAAGTGAGTCTGAGGTGTTCATTGGGTATGCGTACGGTGCTAGTCGGCACACGTGGAGGCTTGCCTCCACAGCTTGGGTAATCTTTACACCACATGGTCAGTTGTTATCTTCCGGAGGGATATGCTTAGGTGACACCACAAACAATGTTGCCGAGTATAGCGCAGTTATTGAGTTGCTTCATGACGCTTTGTCATTGGGTATCTCTCATCTTCGGGTCTATCTAGATGCTCAACTGGTTGTGTCGCAGCTAAACAGAATATACCGTGTGCATGATCCTACTCTACACCGAATATTCCTTAGGGTACGTCTCTTGGAACACAACTTTGATTATATTACATATTTTCATGTTCCTAGAAGTCTAAATCAAATCACGGATACTCTAGCTAATCATATTTTAGATTGCCATCTTGCCCACACATAAAGAAGATCATGATCATACACATGTAAATACATTTTGTACACATAATCCATAAAGACACAAAAAAGAAATAAAAACCATATATATACATCATAAAAATCTCAGAGTACATAGATGGGCGCAAGCGCCTCAAAAAATGGGAACCATAACGAGTCACTGGGGCTTATGCCCTCAAAAAATATAATGCATATCAGTGCTCGAAGCACATAAAAGTCTACAAAAGCTGTTCAGGGCCTATGGGCCCTGTTATAATCATATACGGCCCGACCCAACCGCCTAAACAATTGGACCCATGTCCGAGGTAACCCCACCATATGAGTCTGCATGGAGGGCGGCAAGTCCTCTATCTCGATCATAGGAACTGTGCAGGTGAGCTCAGTAAAGTTCCGCTCAATCCGCCTAAGAGCCCTCTCATCCTCTCCTACTGGAGGGTTCCCTGCTACTGCTGGTCCCCTGGCGGCGGCAGCTGCGGCCTCTGGCCATGGGCGGCGCCTGTTCCGCGCAAAATCGGTAGGCCGCACAGGTCCCACATCTGCACTCAATACAAAGTACACCCATTAGAAACTCTGTTATCCAAAAACATGATATATATCTAAAAATACATAAAAATTATATATGTAAACAAAAAAAAAACAAGTACAGGTGGAGACTTACCCATCTCCCCTCGCTCCTCACCAGGAGGCACTGGTATCGTTGGATCTCTGGAGAAGTCGATCCCCACGTATGGATAGTCCTCGATGGCGGGGATCTGTCGTGACAACCAAGCAAAGAAGTCGTCGTTGAAGGCCTCCACGGTTCTTCCGCCACCCTGTCGCGGCAGTAATGCTACCCATCTACATACTGTCGGGAACGTCGCCAGATGTCCTCGTACTGTCATCCGAGGACTGAAGCACGGAACTCTCTCAAAGAAAAATGAGCACAGGATAGTCCCGAACCCGAAGTTCCTGTGTGTCCGCCGACGACAATCTGTCAATTGCCTCTTCATGCTCTCTAGCAGCGTGGTACTCCAGTCATATATCTGTGCATTGATGCACTGAACTGCACAGTTCATCTGTGCGCACGACGCCTGATGTACGGCTGAAGAGTCGGTAATTCATCCAATGAGCGATAAGATGGTCTGTAGAGTAAGGTTGGTGACACTGCCAACCGGTATACAGGAAGTCCCCTGGTTGGTCCTAGCCACGCAATACTCTGCTATCAACTCCGAGACTTTGCTCGGCCCCGCAGGAAAAGTCTGCAAGTTAACGGGTTCCCCTCTCCTCGAGAGGCCCGTCAAAAAATAGATGTCCTCGGTGGTGGGCACCAAGGATTTCCCCTCTATCATAAAGGTCTCAGTGTCAGGATGCCAATATTCAACCAAGGCATTGAGCAGCCTTGGTTGCGCGCGCATAAATGGACATAGGAAAAACTTCACCAAGCCACACTGTGTCAGCACGGCCATCACATTTGGATCTGCAGCTACTACCTCATTGGCAGCCTCATGCTCTCTCTCTCTCCAATGAACATACATCCTGCCAACCACAAAAGAAAAAAGGAGGAGAGATTAGATCTTGCAACACATTTTTCGTTGCACGGGGGGTAACCCGCGGGCTGTAGAGGCGACAGTCGCGGGTACCCGCGTGCAGTTTTGACCTTGTCCGCGGGTACCCGCAGGCTGTCTCTGGGCAGCCCGCGGGTTACTAGGGCCGACCCCTTAGAGGGCGACGACCACCCCCAAAAGCAACCCAAAAACAATAAATGACATATTGAAATGCAAGATGAGGGAGTTTGTACTTACTTGGTCCGAGCAGAAGTCTGTTTGGTCCACTATAGCTCCTGGAATCACGATCTCTGGAAAAGGGGTTATTTTGGCTCCAGAGTCAATTTCCAAATCAGCAATGGTGATAATGAGCTGCCAACATCTATTTATAGAGTTTTTGGCCTCTTTTTGTCACTTTTTTGGGCCCTTTTATCATTTTCTTTATACCAAAAACCATTTGGAGTGGTTCGGGAGTGATGTGGGAAGGATTTGATCAGGTATTGGGACATTTTTCATTGAGTTTCAAAAAATAAAAATAAAATATACACATAAGGATGGTCCATAAAAAAAAATTCAAAAAAAAAAAAATCAACTTGAGCATATAGGGTAGGATTTCATCCCCACTGTTGCATCTCGTTGCCTTTTGTTTTTACAATATAGGATCGACCCCATCCAGTTGTGATACAGAACCATCATTTCTTCTCTATAAGTGTTGCAACTTGGTGGTAGAGCTTACCAAAACATGGATGCCCTAGGTAGTTCCTGGTTGCATTATGGTGTCCATGTCGTTTCTGACAACATAGTAGGCTCAGGAGTCCGCATAGTCTTTCCTGAATATGAGTTTGAGCCTCATTTGCATGGGTCTTTTTCACTCTTTGTCTTACCCTCCAGACTCCCAAAACATAACGGGTCTCCTTTTAATCCCTTATCAGACCCTTTAAACGTGAAAATATTGTCGAGCGATCTTGTGACCCATCACACTCGTTAAACTGAAATTTGAAGTCACGTCTGTCCGGCGGTAGTTTACCCCTTTTTCGGTCCGGACGGTCAACTGTACGAACAAAGGAGCACTCTATTGAATTATGATTCTTTAGAAGAGTATCCTCAGGTATAATTTTATTCCTTTTTCGGGCCTGANCCCCCCGGAGTCCATAGTTAAGCTCTTTTCAGACTCCCTAAAATTGAAAAGATTGTCGAGTGAACTTATTCTTTCACACTTGTTAAATGGTCCAGAAGAACATTCCTGACGGAGTCCATAGTTAATTTTTTTTCAGACTCCTTAAAATTGAAAAAATAGCCGAGTGACCTTGTCCTTGTCACACTCGTTAAAATGGTTTTGAATTGACGTCTAGTCGGTGCTAGTTTACCCCTTTTTCGAATCGACTAGACTATTGACGAAAAAGGTACCCCAACGGAGTTTCCTTTTATGCTTTTTCAGACTCTCTAAACATGAAAAATCACCGAGCTTCCCTTCTCTGGGCTCATTAAACTTACATCGAAGGATGTTACCATTGTGTGTTCTATCAACCGCACTTGCATCCTTTACCCATCAGCCTAGTAACAGTTTGCTTTTGCGTCTTAACACCTTTGGCCACTGGAGGATTTTTCTCGAGTATGTCCTTGTGCCTTGAGCTTGTATGTTTGCTATGCTCGTTCCTCCACTGTAACGTAATATTCCTTTATTCTTTTTTCAAAATATTCAAAAAGAACAAAAAAAATCAAATATACCCCAAAAAGAGGATGGGAAAAGTATTTTCTTTATTGGCAGCATTATGAGTCGCCCTTGGATAAAGCACATCTGTCCGTTTGATTAATCAAACTTTGGGATGTAGTACGACCTTAGGAAGCTTTGCTCGCTATATTGAGTTGTGTCCTCCACCGTTTGGTTACTCTTCCAAACATATGGAGAGTTTGCGTTGCCTCCTGCTTCGTAGACTTATGA